>PVKU01003189.1:0-189723 GCA_004027475.1 Anoura caudifer
AAACACAGAAATGGAGATCACATGGAGAGTTAGCAACAGGGGAGTGGGAGGAGGAGAGGTGGGGAACAAGTACAGAGAATAAGTAGCATTGACGGTGGGTAGAAAATAGACAAGGAGAGGGCAAGAATAGTGTAGGAAATGTAGAAGCTAAAGAACTTATGACACATGGACATGAACTAAAGGGGGGAATGTGGGTGGGGGGGGATGTGCAGGGTGGAGGGGAATGAAGGGGGAGAAATGGGACAACTGTAATAGCATAATCAATAAAATATATTTTAAAAAACAAAAATAAATAAAAATAAAAAAATAAACCCTATTCTTAAAATGCAAAAGTATCTCAAGAAAGCCCACGTGTGTGTCCTGCTCTGTGTCTTACAGAGATCGGTGACACATGAATGAGCCTCCAGTTTGAGCCACTTTTATGATATCTGGAATCTTAAGACTCCTTTTCTTGAACTAGGAAGAAACACAGGAGGGTTTTACTTGAAAAAAATTTTTTAACTTACTTTTACTCATTTGCAATTTTCTAATCTTAACTACTTAAAGATCATCTAGTCCCCCTCAATAAGTACTACTAATTGCCACCAAATAAATTAAAGATGAGAAAACTAAAAATAAATGTAGAAACTAGAAGAAACTATTAATGAAGATCAAAGGGGGCTGTGTATCTAAACGGATTTCCTTGACTGATTTGGGGGACAGGTTAATAAAGATGTTAATAGTAACCCCCCAGGAGCTTTCGGCAGCGCTCCAGGGTACAACAGTAATGAGCCCTGTCAGGGTTCATGGGTTCGGTGAACGCCAGTGGCTTCATTAGCTGGAGCAAGGAGTGGAGCTGGGAGGTGGCTGCTGGAGTCTCAAGTTAGGGACTCCACTCACAGTAGATTCCAGAAACGTGTTGCCAAGCTCACAGATTCTAACATCAAGTCTGGGTGGAAGGATATAACCATTCAGAAATGTTTGGTAATGTGTTCCTAGCTTGTCCCCAGTCTAGGTCATTGTTTTGTTACCAAATCATTTTATTTGCCCTTTGATGGTTGGCAGGTCATGTGGAATACTGCCTTGGAGTCCCACAGGTCTGGATATTCTGGCTGAACACATACCTCCCTAAGCCTCAGCTCTCTCATCTATAAAGTTGGGGAGAGAACACAGGCCCCAAATGACAGGCCTGTTGTAAATCAAGGTAGAATAACATATATAAAGTGTCTAAGTCATCATTAATGCTCAATAACAGTAGTTATTATTACTCAGTCATAAGGTGAATAATAACTTACATGTGCTTTCTTGGCAAAACAGGCAAAATAGGATTTTTAGAGTCCTAGAGGGCACAGTTGGAACCAGAACCCAGGTTCTCTGACTTCTAGTCACTGATTATTTCATTTAACAGATAATTAGTGATTATTATGTACCAGTTAGGGGACATATATAAAATATTAAAAACTCCGAAAGGGGTCAGGTTTGCTCTGTAGAAAACTTCAGCACTCTTTCCACTATGCCATTTGCCATTTGTGTGTGTGTGGGGGGGGCGGGGGTGAAACTAGCCATGATAACACTAATTCTATCTGTGATTTAGTAGCCCTTACTGGATACCTGAAGCCATAGAGTGGGCAGGCATCTCACAACAGTGCAGGGGTGGGGGGAGGGGCAGGGGGAGCAGAATGGAGCCTTCACTAGCCGGAACTGCTTTAACAGGCCCTCACACTGACTTAGGTAAGAGTTTGAAAACTGCAGGTCAGCTCTGAGGGTGTGTGAATTCAAGCAATGTTGAGGCCCAAGCAAGTGAAAGCAAAATTCAGTTCTGGAGCTAGGAGGTGTGCCTGGCATCTAGAAGGAAGCCAAGAATCTGAACCTTGGCAAGTTACTGAGCAGCTCAATGAACTTCCACCCTGAGTGAAAAACAGACTGACAACCAACTTCTGTTGAGCACCCACTAAAAGTTAGGCACCCTGTGTGGTGGCTCATGTTAACCAGCCTTAGTATGGTGATCATTTCACAATATTTACAAATCATTATGTTGTATGCCTGAAACAAATACAACATTATATGTCAAGTATACCTAAAAACAAAAGTTAGGTGCCATGGCAGATGCAGGTTGATAATTTCACTTGTTTCTCAGAATCGCACTACAACAACATGAGACACAAGGACACGACATGGTTAACAAAACGAAAACAAGATCTGGTTGTGAATTGACCTATTGCCAACGTAGGAAAAGCCTCTGTGAGGACCTGGGAGAAAGCCTCAGTTCTTGGTGTAAAATCATGGTACTCACCACCCTCCCCTCCCTGCCCACATGGGCCCTGGTAGGCAGAAGTAAGAATTATCAATTATGCATATCCTTCGCTTGGCGCATAGGGAACGCCTTTTCAAGGATTGGATTGTTCCCATTTTTCAGATTAGGGAAATGGGAAATAAGTAACTTGCACAAATGCCCCCAAGGAGTACAAGGTGAAGCTTGGACTTGCTGGTCCATGCAAGAGTTCATGCTCATAGTTAAAGCCTCTGTTATCAGTGTCCTTCCCCTTAGTTCATCCCACTGAAAAACTCCCTTGGCTAGTAGCTCATGTGACTGAGGGGCACTGATGGCAATTGCAACAAAGACATGCACAGAACCCTCTGAGCCCAAAGCATGGTAGCTCTTTACCATCCCAACAGGGACAAGGATCATTTTGGATTTTAATCATCATCTGTTCCACAGCGGTATCAGTTGAAGTGAAGCTCTTACACTGTGTTTTAGGTCAAAATAAAACATTCCTAGAGAAAGGCTAGATTGCTCCAGTAAAATGCTGTCTGATGTCAGCATTCCTGTTAGAATATTTCTGTCCCTATTATTTCTTGCTTCCACCTGGTGGTCAACAGTTGGAAAAGCAGGCACACTGAAAATGACTAGGCATGAGCAGGATCCATTTGTCTACGGTTCATAGTCCATGTGAGTCTGGGTCTCCACAGGGTTTTTAGTACCGCTTTCCTGCCTTTTGATTTCCACTAAGTTCCTCCAGTGGAAAATCTCACCATGTGCAGCGTTCCTTCCTGGGGCTGAAAGAACCAGGATAATCCCGGATGCTTCCCTGCAGCTGAGCTCTTGTCACAAATCAGGCATGATTTTCAGCAGATATTTCTTTAAAAGTTTGAAGGCCTCTGTGGACTCTATTCCCTTCTCAATGGGCACAAGCATCAAAGAGTCAGGAATAAGATGCTTTGCACGCACATCAGGAACTAATTGCCAATTTGGCAAATGCATTGACTAATGTCATGCACTGTTATTTCTAAATCCTCTCCTGTCCTTGACCCCAGTATCTAGATGTAAACTTGGAACCATTAGTGGAGAAGGATAAAGTCTTCTGGTGCCTCAAATGGAATTGAGAGGGATTTAAACTCAGCGCTTTTGAGTGTGGTGAAATGAACCCAGCAGTACATTAATGCTAGGATTTGAGCTCACACAGCATGAGTGCTTTCAAAAACCGTGTTTAAGGAAGCAAACAGAGCCACGACAGACCCTTTGAGTGGAGCAAAAGAAGTTGGATGAAACAATCAATGACACATTAAAAACCACAAGTGGGTTGCAATTGGGTGGGCAGAAAAAAAAGTTTTTCTTTATCACAGGATCTTTGCATCTAATGAGATGGTGACTGGACAACCTCCAGAGGAGTAAGCCCTCTGTTTACTTTAGCTGAGAAATGTCTAAATATTTAGTTGAGTCTTTTAAAAGCCTTACATGTTTCTGTAGCAAACCCATCTCTAAGGTATGATCTTATTAGCTCTAGATTGCCATTGGAAAATCTATTTAGAGGAAATTTGGAAAAGAAAAGCCAGAAGAGATTACCATTGAATGCATAAATGTCAACCTACTTTTTTTCTCTCAATATTAACTATTTTTAAGGTCCTTCAAATACTGAGTTTAGAACCAACACCTTGCCATTTAATACCTTATCTTAATTGACTCGAAACTGCTCTCTACTTTTTATATATGCTTTACTCCTGTTGGTTCCATTTCGACCCAAAGTGCTGGAAGCTCAAAAGGGAAGGAACTCCCAAGTGCATTTTCTTGGGGGCAGGGGAAAACCTAAGAGGCAAGGGAACTTCGTAAAAATGTCTATGGGGGTCCAACTTTTAAATTCACGCTACTGTCTTGTATCAGCAGATTTTAGCCAAGACCAGTATCTGGTTTGCTCTAAGCTTCTGAGATCCTCTGGCCTCACAAATATGGAGCTTTCACCTTTTCAGACTTTCTGGATAGAATCCCCTCTAGCATGCTGTCCTTTATTATTGCTTCCTGTGGACTCTTATTAAGGATCACCAAAACTGCTCCCCTCCCCCACTGCAGGAGGCCCTCACAGCCCCAGCTCCCCGCCAGTTTGATTAATGTGTCTTGGCTAATTGTGTGAAAGATGGCAGTCCTTTAGCAAGTGTGACCAGCTTATTGTTCAGCCAATCACAGGCACCTCAGTTAGCATGTGAAAAGGGGGTGTGTTGCCAGGGGAGGATGAGTGTTCTGGCGGCTGAGTCAAAGGAGGAGCATTTTGGGGGGTCACAGAGCAACACCCACTTCTTTGAGGGGATGTTACTATGCTCTACTAAACCTATAAACCTCTTACTCAAAGGACTTTTTTTTTCTCCTCCCTCTTTTTTCAAGATCTTTTTTTCCCATGGTGCAGGCAGGCAAGACACTGGCTACTCTGCAGATGGAGTTCACGTTCCAGGGTTTTTAATATTTCACTTTTATATTTCTGTTAGAGAATGATCCTGCTGAGAGTCTGGGAATCCGTGCTCATCAGAACCCCCTCACTGACACTTGGATATATTGCTCTGAAAGCTATCCCAGGAGAAAAGATTTAAAAAAAAAAAAGGAAAGAAAGAAAGCAAAAAAGCCTACTTTTCAAAGCCTACTTCTTAATCTGCCCACATCAAAATAAGACAACTGGCCCTTTGAAGTAGAGGACACAGGCTTCCCAGCCAGCTTGCTTAAAATTGGGGGGCTGGGGAGTGCTGAAGGGAAGGAAGGAAGGAAGGAAGGAAGGAAGGAAGGAAGGAAGGAAGGAAGGAAGGAAGAAAGGAAGGAAGGAAGGAAGGAAGGAAGGAAGGAGAAAATAAATAAATAAATAAATAAATAAATAAATCAGTCTCTAAAATTATACACTTCTCTTACATTGCCCAGGTTTAATCAGGCACAACAGGCAGAACTGTTGGCTAAAAAACCCTCAGCCCTGCTCACCAGACGAATCTGCCCAGCAGGGTCAGGTTTTGTTTTGTTTTAACCTGTACAAAGAGAGACTGTGTTGCCTCCCCAGACATAGCCCAGACAAGGCCTGGGAATCGCAGGGTGGGTACAGGTGGACGCTGGCTGATTCTCCCAAGTTCTAAGCTCTTTGGCTCCCTCAAAATTGCTATACCAGCTGAATTCAAAGTTTGGGGTTCTTACTACTACTCAGAATGAAAAGGAAAAGAATGGAAATCTCATTCAGAGTGGTGTTCACAGTTCTGCTCTGTGACATTTTTCTGGCTCCCATCCCCTCTTCTGTTCCCTCAATCATTGGAGTTCAAGGGTAGCAGCAGCAGCTCAGGGACGGGGGTGGGTGAGGAATGTGGCTCAAAGAGACTTCTTGATTCACATAGGGGATGTTCCTGGAACACAGAGGTGGATGGACCTTTAAAAACACTGTCCTTATGATTGAGTTACCAATAGCACTGACCCCAGGCCCAAGATACGCTGGACTTATCTTAGAGAAAAGATAGTAGGTGCTTAAAATTTTCTGACTCATTTGAACTAAATTGAACGCTTGCTAGGAAAACAATGCAAAGTACAAACCCTATTGATGGTGTACCTGGAGAATTTCTCTTCATAAATAAAAAATTTCACATTACTTTGATGACAGCAAAATGAAAAAATGTAGCATATTTCTCACTGTTTTATTTGAACCCAGTTACCTTATTTAGTGCAGAATCTGACAGGGGACCATTTTGGCCAAGTTTCTATCATTATTGTCCTCATCAAGGCATTCTGTACTAAGAAGCTGTTTATTGCCTGGACCAACCTGAGATCCGAATGTTCTAAGTTTGGGGGATCAACATATGTTCACCATGGTAGTTTTGTGTTAAGAGTATCCAAATTGTTTTCTCCAACCCATCTGTGACCCTAAATGACATAATGTGCTTGCATCCATGTTGGAACACTGAGGGCTCCCATTCTAATGTGGAGAAGAGGGAACAGGCAGGGAAAGGAGAGGGGTAGGTATGGTGGGAGAAGATGAAAGCCAGACTCTCCTAGAAACCATGGCAACAGGAGACAGGACCTATTGCAGACTGGATCAAGGTCTCCACAAGAAGCCTGTTCTTTTTTCTATCTCAGACCAAAGGGAAGCCCTGTGGCCAGATAGCAGCATTTTTCTCAGGTACTAAACTAGCAAAATTTAGAAATGGCAAACTATTTGTAAATGACCCTAAAGCCATTTGCCAATGCATGTGATCATTCACAAAAACTGAAATGACTTTACAATTTGTCTTTAGCTTGCTATAAGGTTTCCATAACCATGGTTAGTTCAAGATAACTGATCCCTATATATAGCTGTTTGAGCAAAAATATTAGATGTTACAGAAGAAAAAAATCCCTAGTCTCCCATGTCTTTTGTTTTTTTCTTTAATTGCTTTTTAATCTCCATACTGTTTCTTGCTCTCACGAAGCCCTTGCAGGATAATGTCATACCAATGTTAGTAATGACAATTTTTTTTTGGGGGGGGGAACATTTTTAATAATGGGACAATGTAAGAGTAGAAAGACTACAAAAAGTGACTTGGGGTGTATTCATCTTGATCTTGTCCTTATCTGTGTATATCTAACTCTCCTTTAAGCCATTCTTGCTTCTCTAGTATCTGACACATCCCTTCAACTTTGTGTGTCTCCTCCCTTCTGTCTCAACAGCCTTGATGTGAAGACTGGCTAATCCGTCCTCTCTGCCATGGCCTTGGGACCATTTCTCAAAGACTTCCCCCATGGGCAACATTTCCAAAACTTCCAAATCCACCCTAGGAGCCAGTCTTGGAGGACAAAATGGGACAGAAAATGACCAACTGGGCGAACTCTTGTGTAATCTAGAGACATCTTACCTGGCCTGTCCCTGGCCTAGCCTCTACTTCCCCTCTGTTGTCTTAGCATGTAAATCAATGACAGTCATGGGCTTGAAACTGACTATCTTTTGAGTTGTTTCCTTGAGCTATTCTGTATTTGGAATGAGCGTGGAATCCACAGTAATAGTTATATCAAATTCTTGTTCAGTTTGCTACTTGTGTTTTACAGAGTTTGAGAACTAGTCTAAACTCCACTACTATTTCAGTGTCCTCATAAAAAGATTAGTCAAGGAATATAAGACCTAGAAATTTGTCTAGACCTATCTTTGCTGTTGAGTTAACAACAAAAGAACACACTGTGTAGCTAAATCTCTCACACTGCTAATTCTTAGAGCACTCAGAAGTTCAAATCAAGTATTACCTGGATTGTAGTTAGGTAGTTTGGAAACTCCAGGCCAGGTATCCTCCGTAGGGACTCCCAATACCTATACATACCCAAAAAAGACAGAGAAAAATGAGGAGGTGATGAGGTGGACGGAGCAGGTATAGAGACACGAAGGAAAGATCAGGGTGGAACAGGGAAGAGTTAGATGTAGGTCACATTATACCACCTGATACATACAGGAAAGAAACTTTTATGTTCCCATATTTGTAGTTTTCATAGGCAAAACTAGTATATTCCTATGATTCTACAATGGTTAATTTTATGTGTCAACTTGACTGGGCCGAGGGATGCCAAGACAGCTGGTAAAGTATTATTTCTGGGTATGTCTGTGAGGGTGTTTTGGGAAGAGATTAGCATTTGAATTGGTAGACAAAGTAGAGAGATCTGTCCTCACCATCATGCACAAGCATCATCCAATTCACTGAGGGCCTAAGTAGAACAAAATGGCAGAGGAAGGGCTAATTCTCTCTCTTCCTAAGTTGGGATGTCTATCTTCTCCTGCCCTCAGACATCAGTGCTTCTGGTCTGCGGGTCTTCAGATTCTGGGATTTACCACCAGCAGCCCCCTCAGTTCTCAGGCCTCTGGCTTCAGACTGAATCACACCACTGGCTTTTCTGGTTCTCCAGTTTGCAAATGGCATATCTCAGTCTCCATAATCGCATGATCCATTTCCCACAATAAATTTCCTCTTAAATATCTCTATATATCCTATTGGTTTTGTTTCTCTGGAGAATCGTAATATAGGTCCTCAGCCTGTATCCTCATTAACGCACTTGTTTGTCCTGAGGCAAATTATACAACCTTGCTTAAAGTCATATTCTCATAATTTAATATCTATTGCATGACTAATATACATTAGGATGCTATGTTGGGAGTTACTAGTGATGTCCTTTTGCCTTAAGAGCATCTGATGTTAAGGCAAAAGGACATCACTAGTAATGATAAGGCCATATGTATAAATATCTCCCGTTGTTTGTGTATGCGTGTATGTGTATATGTGTATATATGTATACACACACATATGTATCCTGTTCTTTATGTGTATGTGTGTATATATGTGTGTGTATGTATATACACAAACAACAGGAGGTACTTGACAGCTTAAATTATGCCTTAGCATGGGCATTCAGCTGTTCGGCAATGTGCTGAAATTAAAAAGGGTTCAGATTACAGACCTTTAGGCAGTGGAATGTTGGCTAAAAATGATCCCAAACCTAACTCTAATCCTTTCTACCAAATTCATCATATCTACTTGTTTTTTCTGTGGCCCAGCAGCTTGAAATGTGGTATTTGGTTTTTAACTGGCAGACAGTAATAGTAACATCACTAAATAAAATCTCATTTATACTCTAGATTGCCAAATCGAAGCTGTGGTTTCAAATTAATAGGAAAATAGAAGTCTTTGGAGTACAAAGTCAATACATTTCAGATTTTGGATGGTGCTGTTTCTGTGTGTTCCCTTGTAGGTATCATCTTTCTATTCTTTTAAGATAATCATAAAAGCCCAATGTCAGTTATATCTCGGAGCTAGAATAACATTGGTTTTGTTTATTGATTTTAGAGAGAAGGGAAGGGGGAGAGAGAGAGAAACATTGATGTGAGAGAGAAACATCAGTCAATTGCCTCCCATGTGCAGCCCCAACTATGAACCCAAAACCTAGGTATGTGCCCTGACTGGACATTGAACCCACAAACTCTTGGTGTACAGGATAACACTCCAACCAATTGAATTATCCAGTCAGGGCTGGAATAACATTGTTTTTATAAAATATTAGTAAAATACTAGTATCTTTTATTATACCACTACAATATAATTCTTCTTAGAAGCATCTCATGTACAAAGAGTCTAGAGAATCCATTTGTAAAACAGCAGTCCAGTGTTATGGCAGGAAGTCAACTGGCCAACAACTGGCTGATGCTAATCCATGAGAAGCACAGAATCTCAGTACCCACCAGCTTGTTGACTAGGACTCCAGCTGAAAGGTATATTTTGTGGTGCCTTTTAAGCTTGTCCTCAAACAAAAGACACTGAAGTGCTACTCTCCCTCATATAATAATGATTTAAAAAATCATGCTACACAGTAATATCTCCTTTCTTTGATCTATTCCCTAAACTAACTGAAAGTCTTGTTAAAAGCTTGTATGATTTTAAATGATGGCTTTTCCTATCAACCACCCTGAGCCTAAAGAACACTAAGAACCCTAGAATCCATTTTGAAAAACCAAATGGACTAATTCTTCTTTTGTAGAAGTGGGCCAGAGGATGGGTAGCTAGTTCATAAGCCTACCATTTTATGTATTTGCATAGATGTGCATGTAAACAAGTAGGGTGTGACTTCCATATACCCACATGTCTTCTGTTGACTGGCAAGGTACAATGAAAAGAAAGCAAAGATAACCAAGAGAAGAAAGCAATAGAGAAATAAATAATGATCACATCCATATTTTTCTAAGGTACAAGTTACCAGAGTTTGTTGGTTATTTTGAATTATGTTTAATTAAATCAACAAAATGGATACCAATGATTTTTAAATATTATGCTAAAGGCTTTAAACTTGAGGTTTAAAAAGTTCAAACAAAATTCAATATCCTTTATTTGGAAATCTGATGCTGGGTTTCTATTTGAAAGTTATTGAATTCGTTTTCCCTTTAGAAAATTACTAAATCTCTACCTCACTGTCTGGGAAACTGAAAACCAAAAATTGTTGATTTATGCCCTCCCTAAAGGCTCTTAAAAAGGCAGCTAGTGAGTGCTATATTTGAAAACACAGTGGGCTGCAGGGGCTGTTTTCTGCCTTTGTTGGAATGGAAACTGAAGGCATTTTGATTAATGGATTCAAGGTCTGCATAGTTTGTTTTACTCTGATTTTAGAACCACAGCTGGGATTATTTGTTAAAAAACACTTATTGAATGAATTAGATTTCAGAAAGCGGTGACAGCTACTCAGATGTGAACACACACACACACACACACACACACACACACACACACACATTTCAGAAAGATGGTAAAAAAAAATTCAGGATTTCCAGTTATGTCTTTATTCCTAAGAACAAGATCTCAGGATAAATACAGAGGAAAGGTGTGTTTAGAGGTGGGGAGGTGTAGAATGGACACATTGCTTTCAAAGAAGCCATTCCTACATCCAATATCGTAGACTGGAAGTAGATTTCCTATTTTCATTTGTGTAGGCCATGTTTAGTAAAACACAAATTCAGGAACTATTTGTAATGTCTAATTTTCTAACCTGTTTGAGACGGAGTAGTATTAAGGACATCACACTGCTGAGTGTGGTGACTTTCCACTTTGTCCTCAGAGTCTGAAAGTACAGGTATGATAACAAAACTATGGTCCTCCTTCAACAGGACCAAGGGAGAAATGAGATGTAATGAATCCAACCTTCTGGTTTCCACAAAGAATGGCTAAGCACTATGGAACTATATCCTTGATCAGTGCAGATCAAAAGTCAACAATGAACTAGGCAAGTTGACAGACTTGAGAAAAAAACTACCTGGGGGTGAGGGTGAATCACATAAACAGAGAAGAACATTATGGTTTTAAATGATGGGAGCTATGATATTTTCTTTACATTTTGTTTTTGTTTGTTTTTCTTTGCATTTTCTTTAAAGAAGTCAACAATGTCATGGAGGTAGAAAACCAAATATGGGTAGTCCCTGACTCAGTAGGGTTTGGCTTTTGACATTTCCAATTTATGATGCGTTTATCAGGAGGTAACCTATCATAAGTTGAGGAGCATCTGTAACAATCGAGACATTGGAAATCCATGGAGGTCAGTTATGTGAATTGTTTTCCCTCATAGCATGAAGTTAGAGCTGGGTTTAGAATTCATGTCTTCTGGCTGCAGGCCAGTGTTATTTCTAATATGTTTACTTGTTTTAAATTTGTAATGAGTTGTTGTAAATGTCAAAACAAAGTCCCTTTGATTGATTGCAGTGTGATAAAGACACTGTAGAAATGAACATGGCTTTCTGGGCAAGAACTATTAGACTGATTTGTTAAGAAATGTGTGTTTTTGCTTCATCACTCATGTTTTGGTACTTTATGTCCAGATTCAAGTTCACATTCTTTCACTTAATGAATTACCTAAAACATCTTCAGATGGCCAGTGTCAATCAGCAAGGCTAGTCCTGGAAATTTGAACCAATTAACTAGAGAGCCATCAGGTCTTGAGCCCATTCTTTCTGTTCTATGATTTCTAAGTGCTGTGCTAAATGCTTTTAAGAACATGATTATTTAAAGATAGTATATAATATAAAGAATCAGTTTATACATAACTTTTAAAAACTGTATTTCATTGATTATGCTATTATAGTTGTCCCAATTTTTTCTCCCCTTTCTTCCCTTTTGCCCTGCAGCCCCTCACCGTCCACCATTTTCCCCCACCCCTTAGTTCATGTCCATGGGTTGTACATATAAGGTCTTTGGCATCTCCATTTCCTCTACTATTCTTAGCCTCACCCTATTTTGTGCCTACCAATTATGCTTCTAATTCCCTGTACCTTTCCTCCTTCATTCTCCCCCTCCCTCTCCCCACTGGTAACCCTCCATGTGATTTCCTTTTCTGTTATTCTATTCCTGTTCTAGTTGTTTGCTTAGTTTTGGGTTTTATTTTTTAGGTTCAGTTGTTGATAGCTGTAAGTTTGTTGTCATTTTACTGTTCATATTTTTGATCATCTTTTTCTTAGATAAGTCCCTTTAACATTTCACATAATAAGGGCTTGGTGATGATGAACTCCTTTAACTTGACCTTATTTGGGAAGCACTTTTTCTGCCCTTCCATTCTAAATGAAAGCTTTGCTGGATAGAGCAATCTTGGATGTAGGCCCTTGCCTTTCATGACTTGGAATACTTCTTACCAGCCCCATCTTACCTGAAAGGTCTCTTTTGGAAAAGCTAATAGTCTTATGGGAACTCCTTTGTAGGTAACTGTTTCCTTTTCTCTTGCTGCTTTTAAGATTCTCTCCTTTTCTTTAATCTTGGGTAACTTAATGATGATGTGTCTTGCTGTGTTTCTTCTTGAATCCAACTTCTTTGGGACTCTCTGAGCATTCCTGGACTTGCATTTCTAGTTCCTTTACCAGATTGGGGAAGTTTTCCTTCATTATTTGTTCAAATAAGTTTTCAATTTCTTGTTCTTCTTCTTTGCCTTCTGGCATCCCTGTGATTTGGATGTTGGAACATTTAAAGTTGTCCCAGAGGTTCCTCAGCCTCTCCACATTTTTTTTTTTTTTTTGAGTTCTTGATTCTTCATTCTATTCCAGTTGAATGTTTATTTCTTCCTTTTGTTCTAAATCATTGATTTGAGTCCTGGTATCCTTTCCTTCACTGTTGGTTCCCTATATATTTTCCTTTATTTCACTTTGTATAGCCTTCATTTTGCAACCAAACTGAATAATTTCTGTGAGCATCCTGATTACCAGTGTTTTGATCTCTGCATTTGATAGGTTGTCTATTTCCTTGTTGCTTAGTTCTCTTTCTGGTGTTTTGATGTGTTCTTTCATTTGGGCCGTATTTCTTTGTCTCAGCACACCTGTTATGTTGTAAGGGGTAGAGCCTTAGGTATTTGTTAGGGTGGGGCAACCCACTTCACTGGGTTGTGGCACTGTCTGAATGAAGGTTTCTTCTTTAACTCCTCAGTTATCAGACTTCCTTGTAGTTTGATTTTCCAGCATTTTTGGTTGTTTTTTTGTTTTTAAATTGGTTGTTATCCTTCTTTTGGTTGTGCAAGGAAGCGAAGCATTTCTACCTACGCCTCCATCTTTGCCAGATATCAGTATACACGACTTTCAAATGTCCCAACAAATATACCTTATTTCAATATTATAATTTATACTAATTATCTACATATATATCCTTTCATTTTATATATATAGATATACACACAATTTATGTTTGTTTTACATATATTTACTTATACTTCATTCTTTACTCCAAGACTGAACACTTGAAAGCACAGCTGATTCATTTTTCCTATTCTTCCTTTTTTCTTCTCTAATATACTTTATTGATCATGCTATTATAGTTGTCCCAATTTTCCCCCTTTGCTCCTCTCCACCTGGTACCCCCATTAATATGCACATAAAGCTAAGGAAAACTCCTTAGGAAACACTGAGGGACAACCAATTGATGCATTGATGTTTTTCTCCTTCTCCCTCCCTTCCCATCTCTCTAAAAATAAAGAAATAAAGTATTTAAAGCATGTGATTGTCTAACCATGATGCTATACACCTGAAATTAATACAAAATAATATGGAATGTTAACTGTAATTGAAAAATAAAACTAAAAAAATGGAACCACACACAAAGCACCTTGACATCTTAGGAATTTGGTTTTGGAAGTACATAATAAATACTGTATTTCTTTCACACTAACATGGTAAAGACTTTGTTCTTATTGAAATTCTATGAAAATTTACTTTCTTGTCATCAGTTGACAAAGATCCAGGGCCAAACATATACTCGAATTAGAGCTCGGGGCAGCAAGACAGACATGTGCTTAAGCAGTAATGGCAGAAATTGCCTGGGAGACTGAGACAAAAATAACAGGGAGCAGGTGGATTCATGGGATGCTACAGGATGACAGGGGGGTTCCTGACCACTCATTCCCAAGGTGCTTATTATACCTGTGGCAAATACCATAGTCTCCTCAACCTGAATACATAGCTTAATACCTCAAAGCAGATGGACTGCATCATTTGTATCAAAGGCAAATTTGATTTAAAGTTTGAAATGCAGATATTTCTTCTTCCTAAGAGAAATTCTTCTCTTACCTCCCAGATTTTCTCCAGCTGTTCAAAGACATTGGAAACCCCAGGAAACAAAGGTTGACCCTGGAACATTTCAATGAAGATGCAGCCCGCACCCCTAGCAAGAGAAATAAGAGTTAACATGACAGTTTCAAATAAACCATACCTGGAAAACAATTACTAGCATTTCTCCTCCCAAAAAATATTTTGGTGACAGTTAAATAGAGGCCACATGCTATTAAAAAGTCTTGGGCAAAAAAAAAAAGTCCCTTCGTCAAGCAAAAATAAGAACAGCCTGTAGCTTTTTGTTACAATGGAATGCAACCAGCATTTAGGAACACAGTACAAATAGCAAACATTTTAGCTCATTCAAGCTCATTAACTATCCATTTTATGAGAGGAAGGGAAAGTACTAAACCTACGAACTGAATACTCTTCCTGAATCTAAGACGCCAGGATTGTAAGAGGCACCAATATTGTCTGTGCTATTAAGAAACAAAAAACCTGCAGGTAAAACTATGACATGCTCAGAATGTTTCTTTAATTCTTATTGAAAGGGCTGTTATACATTTAATTAGACAGATTATTTTATCATATGTCATACTTGCACATGCAAAAACTGGAACATTAAGTGAAAGAAATTAGTTTAGGTGTTCCTGTAACTTTTTCACATTCAGCATTTGACTCAGACTCTTTGATGTCTGTGTTTATCCACGATATCATCCTCTATATCAGGAGTTTGATGACACAGCATGTCTTAAAATAATCCATTAAAGACCAAAGAGTCATGGGTGCTGGGCTCCTAAGCTGAACTTGCAATTACCCAGAGTTAGCCTACTTTTGACTGCTGTTTAAAGAATGTTGCTAAACATGTCTGATTCACTCCCTTTCCACAACTGTTTGGTTCCTGAGTTTAAAAAAGAAAGGAAAACAAAAGAAAAAAAAAAGCTCTTCTGTCTGCAAGACTCTTCCAAGTCACTGAGACTCATTCTGCAACTTTTGATGCTGGCATGTTTGATGTTCACACACTTGCAACGGTGACTGCAGTCGGAAGTGCAGCTCGGCTGATGAGTGCTGTAAGATGCTACTGATTGTAAATTGCATCCTGATGTAAGATGTACCAAGAATGTGCATCTTAAAATATATTAAATAGGGTGGCATATGTTTTCCTTCCTATGTAGTCAAATAAGAGGGTAATTCTTGAGAGATAGTAAGAAGTAAGATTTATTTTGCCAATAATACACATTTTTATTCTTATAAATCTTTTGAGAGATAAAATGATTCAGACAACAGACTACACTGATTATCCCCATGCTCCAAAACTTTCACCCCAAGTCCCTTTCACTAACACATAAATTTGCACACTTCTTTAACCATCTTGACATGTTTTGTGTGCCATGATATAAAAGAATATATAAGTAGAAAATTTTATTATAAATCATCACATTATTAAAAATTCATATTAAATATGGTCTTACAATACTATTCATATGTATTTATCCCATATGATAAATTTTTCCTTTTTCCATATGACTTTAAACACATGCTATTTAAATTACTTTAAATTGGTTGTGTAGGAGAAAGCAGATATCTTGATAAGCAAGTTTAAGAGTAATTTTTATCTTGTGTTTGGTTTAGAGACAGAATATAGATATTTAAAAAAATTGAAATTTAACTGTATTTTATTATATCTAAAGAGATAAAAGCTGTTTTCATGAGCTAATATTTGGTTTGCATTTAAAATAATGAACTGGCTTATTCTTAGAATTATGTAGGTATATGAATTATATATACACACCATGTATATGCATATGTATATGTGTACACACATATATACATATATGTGCACGTGCATGCGTGCGCACGCACGCACACACACACACACACACTACAAGGCTGAGTTTTGGGAGTAGATTTTCCCCCTCTCTAACAACAGGTTGTTTTTATCCCCAATTTTAGAAAAGTCGCTTTTTGTATATAATTGCCACCATATTTACTTTTCACTGATTTTTCACGTACAAGAGACAGCTTAATAAGTGATACAAGAATTTTGATCAGACAAGTGTAACTTAAGAATCTGGTGAGTAGTAGCTTGAGGTAAATTTTTAGAATTATTGTCATTTTAAATGTTCTCATTAGCTTGTCTTTAAATATCCATGTTCTTTTTGCTTCTTGTCTTTAAAGCAACAGATATAAAACGTATAAATTAAACAACATATGGAGAAGAATAAAAGTAACGAAAAGTTGTCAAAGGGTTAAAAATCATCCTGGTTGATGGCAATAGTCAACTGTGAGAAACCAACTTGGAACCTGAGCCAGTGAATATTGTCATCGAGTCTCTGCCCGCTGCCCACACACTTTCCCTGTATGTACTTCAAAGGCTTGAACCATTTCATTTTGAAGTGAAAAAAATATATACACATGTACATGTATACACATATGTATGTGTGTATATTAAACACATATGCACTTGTTTTTTAACTGACATAAAATAGAAATGTACTGAGGTTTAAAGGCTTGAACCAATTCTTTATCCAGCACCCTGACACCTTCCAGAAACCTCAGGGTCCCAGAAAACACTAGCAGGCCTGAGCATTTTAAACAAGGTTCAAAACCATAGTCCACTTTTTTCCCTCCCCTCAAAAATGTTTCATTGCTTATATGAGTGTAAAAAACTTGTTGCCTTCACGTGCCTTTTCATAGTAGTAGTTGTAGGGAAAAAAGAAGGAAGTCCTTTTGTTACCCAATTTCTTAGTGTCCTTTATCTTCTACTCCACTAGGACAGTGTAAAAAATTATGTAAAATATACTGGAGAAGGCTGGACATTAAGGCCATTACACAGGTACTATAAAGTAATACAAGATGTTTGTATTACAGAATAAAATTCTTCATTTTCATTTACATGGCTGGTATCATATAAGCACCCTCTGGAGTCTTTTTTTTTTTTGAAGTTTCACTTAAGAGCAGGTCAAAACCTTTCCCATCTAACAAATCTAGGGCCTAAGGTTATATACAGATAGTGTGTGCATGGGCACTGGCATGCATTCATGCGTGCACTTAGAACACTTATAAGACAAAAAAATCATAAATCAATTATATTTTAGTACCTGGAATATCTTAAGCACCATAAATATCAATGCATTGGTAAGAAAGTAAGTCTGTGTACCTGAAGTTTGAAAGACAGAAGATATTTTCTAGAACCAAGCATTGCTCTTTAAAAACTACACAATTCATCTTTCTATTTTTTTCATTTTTTCTTCAGAACTGTTCTATTTTTTATTTGCTTTATAAACAAGTCATGTCATTTATATATTTTTTATTTGCTTCTTAAACAAGGTATGTGGCTATCACCTATTCTGCCCACCCCAGACTAGCCTTAAGCAAACATTTTAAATATTCTGAACACTGAAGTCCTTATAGAGAACCAGCTCCTATTTCCTTTTATTCCTGTTTTGTTCTTAAATCTTTATTCCTATGGCTCTTCTTACCCTTCATATCTTTAGGCTTCTGAGAGGATTTCTGTTCTGTGGAGATACCCTTGAGGCAGCCCATGTAGATGAAGGGGAACTTCACACGCAAGGGAAAAAAGGACCCAATGGCCTCAAACAGTGAACCCTTCCAGAAAGGAGAGATGCACTGGACCATTTTGTTGCTCCAACTGGGGTTCTTCTGTTAAGTTAGAGAAAACAGCTTAGGCGTTTTCTGCTTTTTCTGGCTCTCTTCCTAACCTTTTCCCTATTCTGAGCATGAACAAATTCTTCCATAAGAGAGAAAAAAAGATTCCTCGAAGTTCTTAAGCAATCTCTGGGGACATAAACCATCTCAGGAGTTTTGGGTTTTTGGAGGTGCAAGGAGCATATATAAAAGTGTTGTTAGGAGAAATAAATCAGAATTTCATTTTTCATTGTTGTAATTAATTCAGAACAACGCAACGCTGTGTGTCAGTGACGTGGCATTTCCATTTGCTTTCCCCCAGGCCACTCTTTATATTTGGAAGTTTGTAGGGAGAAATCTGCAGTCTCTCAGGCATAACGTTCTGTGGTCCTAAAAGCAGCAGCTGCCTGAAGTCAATTTTGAATAGAGGTCTTGGTAGAGCAAAATAAATCCCTTTTTAAAACCCAGTTTACCACAACATGGATGAACCTTGAAGTAAATTAAATATAGAATGACAACCATTGCTTGATTCCATTTACATGAGGCACCTAGAAAGTCAAATTTGTAGAGACATAAAGTAGATTGGTGGTTACCAGGGACTGAGGGGAGGGAGTAATAGGCAGTTTCGGTTAATGGGTACAGAGCTCCAGTTTGGGATGATGATAAGTTCTGGAGATGGTTGAACAATAGTGTGAATGTAGTCAATGCCATTGAATTGTACATTTAAAATAGTAAGTTTTATGTTATATAAATCTTAACACAATGTAAAAAATAAAAACAAAACAGCGTTATCATTCTAAAACTTTGAATTTTTCTCACTGAAATTGCTAATGGAATCTTTTAAAGTTTGATAAGATAGCAGAGAGAGAAGAAAAGATCCTGGGGAATAGCCAACATGTCCTATTTGTTCGTTTTCCAAAACCTAGCCATTTGCTCTGGGCCTCCCACCGACCCTGCTGCTACCAGGGCTCATTGTGAATAAGAGGCTCTTGCACTACTGTGTTACAATTAGTAACACAAAGGTCTAATGCTCGCCACCATCATTTGCCTCCTTAAATGCATTCAGTTTGAACCTTATGGAGTTGTATGGCCTAGCAGAATAGGATTTTTTTTTTATTTTCTTCTCTTGTCAATCAGAAATCTCCCTACTCACTTTCCCTCTTATTGCTGTGAAAAGGGAAAAAATGGATGAAGGGCTATCCCAGTGTAAACACCCAATATCTAACAATGAGGTAGAGAGTCAACAAATACAGTAAATTCAATGGAAGATGGCTATTGCTCTATTTCTACATTACTTTTAAGTTTTACTGGGCAGAAAACAATAATAGTGAAATGAATAAGAGTAATGACAATAATTTTAAAGTTGAATTTTGTTTTGTCATCATTATTCATGATGAAATTAACAAAACACTTATCAATGGAATAATATAGATCCTTCTAGTTACAGTAACAAGATAAGGGATACCTAGTTTAGGAGAGACTTGCAGAATTGGGCTGGGTGACCCAGTCAGAGTCTCAGGAAAGAATACCCAGAATGCAGCTCACAAATTTGAGTAGATGAAAAATATGAAAGAGAGGATAGGAGACAGATGCAGTCTAACAATCTTTCATTGGTACTCCAGTAAGTGAGAAGGGAATGAGGCAACACTCAGAAAGAAAACGATTGATGAAAAACATGGATTCATAATTGGAAGAAACACAAATATATACCAAGCAGGGTAAGTAAAAAGAAATCCACATTAGACAACTTATATTGACAACTGCATAATAACAAAGGCAAAGGAAAACATCTGGAGAAAATGAGAGATCACTTGCAAAAGAAAGACAATAAGGCTAAAAGCAAACTTTGATACAATTAGGCTAAAAGCAAATTTACAAGAACAGCAATGGAAGACTAAACGGTGAAATGCTATCTTCCAAGCTCTGAGAGAAAATACCTGTCAATATAGAATTACATCCCCAGCAAGACTATCTTTCCTTTCAACAAGGAGAATTTATCTTAAGACAAACAAAAACTACCAACAATTTCAATACCTTTCACTAAGCTAAACAGACAAAAATGATATAAAGATTTGAATAACACAATTAATAATTTTGAAGTTTTGAACATATGTAAAAGCCTGAACCCAACAACTTAGGAATAAACATTCTTCCTGAACACACATCAAATAATTGCAAACACTGACCCTGTACTAGGTCAGTGTTTCTTACACCATCTTTGGTGAAATACTGTTTTTTTCTCAACTTTTTGCTAAGTTCTAATTTTTTTAATAATTTCAAGTCTAAAATTACAAGAATAATACCCTTCAAATAGATTCACCAACTGTCAATGTTTTACTGCTTTCATTTTCTTTCTTTCTTTCTTTCTTTCTTTCTTTCTTTCTTTCTTTCTTTCTTTCTTTTTTCTTTCTACCTACCTATGCATTTACCTCTATTTTTTTCTGGAGCAGTGGAGAGTAAGTTGCAGATACCTGACTCTTCATCCCTAAAGGTTTTTGTGTGTATTTTCCAAGAACGAAAGCACTCTCTTACATAACAACAGTGCAATTATCAAAACTGGAAAATTCAACATTGATCCGATACCCCTACCTATTCCACAATCCATGTTTAAATGTCACCTTTTGTCCCAATAGTGTTCTTCAGCTCCATTTCCTACAGGATCCAATCTAGGACCATGCATTGTGTTTACTTGGTATGTCTCTTTAGTCCCCTTTAATCTGGAACAGTTTCACTGCCTTTCAAAACCTTGACCTTGCAGGAACAGAAAATGTCACCCCAAAATACACCACTGTGGCATAAAGATTATTTTGTGCTAAAGGAAATTAAGAAAAAGCAAACACAGGATGAGCTCTCTGCCTTCCTCTATTTGCCTGAAAGCAGAGCATAAATTCCCCTTGGGAAGATGTCCCCTCATCCTCCCACCCTTTCCGCACCAGCAGGGGAGCACAACCTTATCACCAGAGGGAGAGATGGCACCAAGAAAAATCTACACTGAAAAAACCTGCTAAGTAACCCTTATTTACTAGTAGGATGCCCATAGATTTACCTTTCCATATTCTGTGGCCCCTGAAAATTCCAGACACCTTTTTCCTTTGCCTGGCCACTTCTTTCCAATGTATTGTCCTTTGTCAGAATGGTATAAAAGCCTCCAAGCCTAAAGCTTCTTTGGGGTTTTTCTCTTCTTCTTAGGAAGCCACCTCCTCCACGCCATGTAATACTTTAAGCATCAAATCTAATCTGTGTGCCTTTCTCCTGTTAATCTGATTTTCCATCAGTTTACTCTGCAAGCCCATCCACAAAACATAAGGGGATAGAGAAAAATTTTTCCTCCCCTTCACTCCTTAAAGAGTACAGGCCAGTTATGTTGCAGAATGTCTCTCCAATTGAGATTATCTGATGTTTCCTTATGGTCTCGTTCAGGTTATGTTGCTTTTTTTCTTGCAGGAAAATCTGGGTGATATTATATCCTTCTCGGTGCATCATATCATGAGGTATAGGATATCAGTCTCATTATTGATAATATAATCTCTAATTACTTAGTTAAGGTGGCATCTGCCATGTTTCTCTACTACAGAGTTACTATTTTTTCCTTTGTAGTTAATAAGCAATTTGTGAAGAGGTACTTCAAGACTATGTAAGTATCTTATTCCCCATCAAACTTCCCCCTTTAGTTTAGCATTGATGATGCTTATTTGAATCAGGTACTATTATAATATTACAAATAGTGATTTTCAAACCCCATAATTTCTTCTCCAGTTATCAGTTGGCATTCTACTGAAAGGAGGAGCTTCCTTTCTATCTACCACCTGGCTATCTTTAATATAGACTTAGGTATTCTATTTTTTTCCAGTGGGTTATAATCCATTACTCTAACCATTGATGTTGATGCTTAAATTATACCAGCTCTGGCTAGTGGGAGTCTCTTCAAGCTGCTTCCCATGTTCTTTTGATATATTTCCAGCATTTTATTATCACTTTGTAAACAAATTTCCCCACCCAATAAGATGTCCTTGACCTATCTTGTACTTTCATCTGCCCTAGCCTTAGAACTGACCCTTTCTTCAAAAAGTTCTAGTTCTTTTTAGTATGGAATGATATTAAGAAATTAAGATCTGGGTGGCAGACCAATGTGTACATAAAACACAATAATAAAGTTCTTTATTAAAAAATGCACCTAGCAGAATCAAATGCAAATCTCCCTGAGAGAACCCACATCATTCAAGTTCTCAAAAAAATCCTACAGATGAAATTTTAAGGAAAACTAGCATATCACTCTCAAAAACAACTAAACATGCATGGAAAAAATTATCCTATGCAAGAACTAAAAGAAACAATAAACAACAGAAAGAGATTTATAACAACAATCTTTGCTCCAGTAATGTAAGATCTTGGAGAGAAAATTATAAAACTTTACTAAAAGACATTAAAGAACTAAACAGATGAAGAGCTATACCATGTTTCTGTAAAAAAAAAAAAAGATTTTATTTATTTATTTTTAGAGAGAGAGGAAGGGAGGGAGAAAGAGAAGGAGAGAAGCATCTGTTGGTTGCTTCTGCCTCCCATTCATGCCCTGACCAGGGACTGAAACTGCAACCCAGAAATCTCATCACCAACCTTTCACTTTGTGGGATGATGCCCAACCAACTAAGCCATATCAGTCAGGGCAAGAGATATACCATGTTTAAAAATTGGAAGACAATATTACAAAGATGTTAATTATTTTCATAGTATTTTATGATTGGAATGAAATTCCAGTGAAAATCTCATTTTTCATGAAACCTGATTTTTCATGAAACTTGAAACACCAAATCTAAAATTTATATGAAAAATCAGAGGGGAAAAATAGCCAAGACACTCTGGAAGAAGAATAAGTGGGGAAATTTGTCTTACTAAATTTAAAGTATTATTATAAAGCTATAGGAATTAATACAGCAGGGCATTGGTACAGGAACAGATAAATTGACCCCAGTGGAAAGAATAGAGAGCACACGAGCAGACCAATGCATTGATGGAAACTTGATATGTGAGAGATTTGGCACAGCAGATAGCTGAAGAAACTGGGATCAGACAACTTTTTAGCATATACAAAAGTCAATTCCCAAAGTTTTAAGAGTTAAAACAAAAGTCAATTCCCAAAGTTTTAAGAGTTAAAGCAAAAGGAAAAATCATTACAACTGTTAAAAGAATGCATGGGACAGTGTCATTCTGATCTCAGGAAGGGAAGCATTTTATAAACAGAAAGCAACAGGGCTAATCATAAAAGAAAAGATTGGTATGGTCAGCAACATTAAAATTAAGAACTTATGTTAATAAAGTGTAAAGATGTGAAAACATAAGCCATGAACTGGGGGAGGCTTACTCACAACACACACAACTGATAAAAGATTTGAGAATATAAGAGATCCTATAAATCAATAAAGAAAGAAAGGGAAGGAAAGGAGGAGAGAAAGGGAGAGATAGACAGTCAGAGATAGACAGAGAGACCAAAAGAAGATAAATAAAGACAAACAGGTATTTCACAGAAGAGAAAACACAAATGGCAAATAATCCCCAGATGATGTGCAACCTCGTTAGTAGTAATTAGAAAATTTAGATCATAACATCATACTATTCTACCCACATGATTAGCAAAAATTACGAAATCTGTTATTATAAAGTTGGTGCAGATGTGGATAAGGAACTATAATACCATACACCATTGGTGTATAAATTATTACAACCACTTTTGGAAAACAACTTGGCACTGCTTTGTGAAGTTAAACGTCACATACTGTGACAAAGCAATAATATATTCCTAAGTACCCTTGAGAAATCCTTAAATGTAAATACCAAGTATATTCATAATAGCAAAAACAAGCAAGACAATAAACAAACTAAATGAAATATTCATCAACAGGAAATAAAGTGTAACTACACAAATCAACATGAGTGAACCTTAGAAATATATCAAGTAAAAAAAAAGAAAGTCACAGAAAACTAAAACCAATATAACACCATTTTTATAAAAACTCAAAAGTAGGTGAAACAAAATAATCTTTTTTAGAATCCATTTAAAATGTAAAAATATTATTTTTAAAAGGGTCAAGGGAATGACGCAAGAGAAAAAAATCAGAGTAGAGACCTCTCTCGTGGGCAGCAGGTTGATGGGAAAAGGACCCAAGTAGGTGTAACAGTGTTATGTCCTAGTTGTTCCATTCGAAAGAGGGTTTATGGAGCTCACTTCATTATGCTTCCCAATCTACATCAGTTTCTCAGTCTTCACACTGTTGACACTTTGGACTGGATAAATCTATGCTGCGGAGGACTATACTGTGATTTGTAGGATGTTTAGCAGCATCCCTGACCTCTACCCACTAGGTACCAGTAGTACCACCCACCCAGCTGTGACAGTAAAAAATGTCTCCAAAGATTGCCAAACATTCCTGAGAAGGAAAATTGACCCTGTTGAGAAACACGTATGTAAATATATGTTATATATATTTTTGAATGTTTTAAATAATGTTCCATAATAAAGCAAAGTTTCAAAGTGATAAGTAGAAGTTTCACCCTGTCTGTGAAGCAGAACTAGAAAGCGATCATTAAGAGCTCAGAAAGCAGAGCCCATCAAAGGCCTTTGAAGTGACAATGAGCGCTGACGGTGCCAGGAGGGTTTTGACTAGCAGACGATACTTGAAGGAATGGCACCAGGTATTAGAAAATCAATGGCTCCAGATACACTGGAGGACAATTTCTGCAACCGTTCTCAATTCGTTAAGAAATCCAAAGCTTAGTTTAGCCTTTTAAGATACTGTTTAATTTCTTTAATCCATTATTGGTTAAAAAAAAAAAAAAAAAAAAACAACCAGGGCCCTCTGTTTATATATGACCTTTTAAGATCTTGAAAAAAGCCTATGGATTTCGTTACCTTTGAGGAGGTGGCTGTGGCTGCAGTCACCACACATCTAACTGTGGCCCCGGATGACTGGGATGTGTCAGGAATAGGGTCTAGATAACACAACACTGCTGCTCTAGGAATGCGGACTGCCTGAGATCCCACACTATCACTGTGTCCCCTTAATCCAAGAGCCTCCCATTGGATTAATGTGGTTTTACTCCACAGCATCCATCTGGTTCTTATACTTGTACTGCAGTCCCATCTAACCTCTCATGGGAGAGTTTGTTACCCTCATTTTAAAAAATGGAGAAACAGCCCTGGCTGGTGTGACTCAGTGGATTGAGTGAGCATCAGCCTGCAAAGTGAAAGGCTGCCAGTTTGATTCCCAGTCAGGGCATATGCCTGGGTTGCAGCCAGGTCCTCAGTTGGGTGTGTGTGCACGAGGCAACTAATCCATGTATCTCTCACCCATTGCTGTTTCTCTCCCTCTCTTCCTCCCTCCATTACTCCCTCTCGGAAAAAAAAGTAAATAAATAAAATCTTTCAAAATGGAGGAGCATAGACACAAAGAGGATACATGACTTTTTCAAGATAACATAATCCAGAGAAATTGATTAGGAGTAGAATTGGCATAAAAATCTGATCTCCTGCTTCTTGGTCTTGATGCTTTTTCTCCAGGTTCGGCACTGTATTTGGGCATGTGTGATCATGCATGCACAGATGAGTGAGTGCGTGTGTGCATATCTGTGGTTTGGGAGTGTATGTGTGTTTCTCTAAGGACCAGGAGAAAAGACAAAAGACTGAAGAAAAAAACTAGAAGGTGCGGCATGGTAGAAAGCGTACAGGATTCAGAAGACGCCTTGGGCAAGACCTTTCCGAGTCTCAGTTTCTTCAACTATAAAAACTTGTAGAATGATTTGAAAACAATCACATGAGCTATGTATTTGAAAGCACTTTATGTTTCTGTAGACAAATGTTGATTGTCGTTAGAGTTATTATTAAACATGTGATACAGATGATAAAGTAACCCTCAAGGGTAGGATGACACATTTCTTCATTTTTTTGGCACTGGCTCTTACCATATGTCCAGTTCAGAGGAGTATTCAGTAGCTCCCAGCAAGGCATCAGGAGGACGGTACCACAGGGTCACAACTTCTGAAGAGTATGTCTGACTGGGAATGGACTTGGCCCGAGCAAGACCTGACCAAAGGGGAGAAGCACAGAACTCATTGTCCTAGGATTTCCTGGAGAACACAGTGACACATTCTACCAAGAAGGGTATAACTGACTGAGTAAATAATATTTTAATACTAATACACAAACACTGGGTGTTTTTAATAAAGCTGCTCAGCTATCTTGACCCTTGTGTACTTCTTTATCAAGTGAATTTCTCAAATTTTGGCCTACTTTGCATCTAGATTGTAGCCTTCCTGACTAAATTCTTGCATGTGATATGAACAGAAGTAATGTGTGAACTTTCAGATCATGCACTTAATGGACAGGATAAGTGTTCCTTCCTTTTCTCCCTCCACCAGGCTGTCATGAGAAGGAGGTGGCAGTCATCTTGAAATATGTAGCTGGGGCGACATCCTAGGGGATGGTGGGGCCTCCTTACAAGTTCCGACTGCTTAAGTTGTATGGTATGTGAGAGTAAGTTCAGCTTCTAGCCTATTTACCCCTCTGTGATTTCAGGTCTCTGTAACAGCAGTAGAACTCAGTTCATAACTAACGTGGCCAGCCTCCGCTTTAGCAGTGCAGAATCCCCAGTTAGAGAAAGGGCGGGGATTGCTAACCTACATTAGTTAGTTTGGTAGGACTTCAGACAAGTCTGTTTCAAAGCACTCCTCTGTGCAACGAGAGTACTTCCTCAGTCAGCTACTGATCTCAGAATCACATGATCTATAGCTGGAAAAATATTCAATAGATGAGTCAGTGCTGTGGGGAGTTGATAAATGAAAGTCTGTTAAATGCTTACCTACCCAGATGAAAGCTACTATCTCAGAATAAAGTACTACAGTTAGAGCACAACTATTTGACATCTGCCAGACAGAAGTATGGTTCCTCAGCTCACATGGAACCAGTTTTTCACCAAATATTTACTGAGTACTTGCTCTGATGCCAGGCACTAGGGATACAACGACAAGCAAAAATGGACCCAGGTTGCCATCATAATGCCTCTAGTCTAGTGGAGGAGTCAAAATTGTCACACTGAGGTATGTGGGGTGTGTGTGTGTGTGTGTGTGTGTGTGTGATTATAAACTGTGGTAAGCACTAAAATGGAAAGCTAGAATAACACTCAGGAGAAATCCGCATCATTTCGATGAAAATAAAAGCCGTACAGTCACACCTCTCTAGACACATAGTTGAGCAGGAACAGGTGTCCTGGGGCCTTCATTGCAGGAGTCTGTCTGACAGTCTGGAGCTTTACCCTGCCGTCCTGGGATATCCTCAATCTACTCTAGAGGAATTTGTATATCCACCTAGATTTACAGAAACCTACCAAGTGTAGTTCACTCTTACAGATGTCTCTATGTAAATAATGGCAGTGGTTAATAAGGGTGCAAAAGTTTTCAGGTCTGATCAGACTGAATTCGATAGAATCCTAAAGCTACTGTTTTCTCCCTGTTTCTTGCCGCACACTTCCTCTGTGGTAGTTTAATATCATCACAAAGCATCACGCTCTGTGGGCCTCGACTTTTCAAAGGCCAGGCCTTGTCAATGCTTTAAACATGCGTACACAAAAGCAGCATTGTTCACATCCCAGAAAAAGACTCGCGGGGCAGCTTACCAAAATCAGCCAGTTTGAGCTCTCCCAGGTGACTGATGAGTAAGTTCTGAGGTTTCAGGTCCCTGTGAAGAACGTGTTGGTGGTGGATGTACGCCAGGCCCCGCAAAAGTTGAAACATGAAAAGCTGGAAGGAATGAACACCTTATCTAAATAGATTTGAGCCACTATGTGGATTTCTCTGCTAAATCAAAAACACTCATCTGTAAGAATATTGTAAAAGTGTCTCTCGAGAGACAGAGTTGGGGGGAAGGGCAGAGAGAGAACATTTTATGTTTAGAGAGGGAAAAAGGACAAGGAAAGTCAGGTAAGTAGCCGTGTCCTAAACAGAGAGATTCTGGCTTTCCCTGACATCTCATTTCTTTGATATTGAAGGAATTATCCTTCCTTAAAAATCTAAAGCAAGTTTCCTTTGGAACACTAGTTATTGATTTAGATGTAAGAGATTTAATTTTTCCCCCCGCTAATGAACTTGGCATATGAGATCAAAGTTGACCTGGAAATGATATACGAAGGTTTACAACTGCTTAAGTTTTCCAGGCTCTCTGATATGAAACCCTTTTAAAAACACAACACAAGGAGACCAAACTGGAAAATATACCCTTAGATGGTAAAAGGAAATAAAGGAACCATTATCTTTTCAAACCTATTTTTAAAGTCTTAGGTTCAAAGTTGAAAATAAGGGAAATAAATATAAATTAAGAGGGAAGAGAGACCAAAAGAAATTAGATAAAAAAATTTCAAAAGAGAACAAGGAGTAAATAGAAGAGAGAAGAAAGAGGGTGGGGGAAACAGCAGGAAAAATACGTTCTAGGCCCAAATTTTTAAATGTTGCATGTTATAATAAGGCACAGAAACCAGACATTTTTAGGTTCCCATCATTACAGAAGTTTAAGGTTAAAAAAAAAAAAAGAATGCTTAGTTTTCCAAGTGTCTTTTGCTATTTTCCAGTGCCATTGGCAATTGAGAATTTAAACACCAACATTAGTGT
Organism: Anoura caudifer; assembly: GCA_004027475.1. Classification (NCBI taxonomy): domain Eukaryota; kingdom Metazoa; phylum Chordata; class Mammalia; order Chiroptera; family Phyllostomidae; genus Anoura; species Anoura caudifer. The sequence goes on from PVKU01003189.1 coordinate 28,581, forward strand.
TTACAAAAACCTATGCCAACTGAGAACATGTTCTGACAGTTTAGAAAAGAAAGGACCAGCCCCAGCATTCCTGGGGACACAGGCAAAGTAACAGATACAGAGCTATGTGGATAAATCCACGTTTTCCATCACATCTTGGAAACCAGGAACCTCAGAGATGCTAGGACCTGTGCTGATCTACCAATGACTTGGGGACATCGTAGCCAAGGTAACACGCAGCATGGTTGGACTGAAGCAGGAGCGTGGGGAGTTCACTGACCACAGCATAGCTGTGGCCGTGTAGGTTTGATGCAGGCCGAGAATCAGGTGTACAAGCCGTTTAAGAATGCCGAAAGTTTCTCGAGGCTTCTACTTCTAATGTTCCCTGGTTCTATGAATCTTCCCAAAGCTTTATCTTCTTGGTGCTTCAAACACACACACTGTTTACTTTTTCCATTCATCAGATCACTAAGCTGCCAAAGAACAAAATTCTTGTGTCATCATCTAAACCTTCTAATTGGTTATAATGTTCATGGAAAAGACAATATAAAAAACCGACTGAAATTCTGGGTGAAAGATAAGATGCCAGAGTATATGTTGTTCAGTGGGAAAGTACTCAGGACAGAGTAAGATGGAGGCAAGTGAGGGACAGGAGACAGAAAGATGGTGATCAGTGAGGAAGAGAGACAGAGAAGGAAGAAAGGGAAAATAATATTTATTGAATGCCTATCACTTTTTATAATTCTCAAAACAACCCTGTGAGGCAGACGGGCTTGTCCTCAATTTACAGAATAAAAAAATAAATAGGAAACTTTAAAAATATGTCTAGAAAACGGCAGGGCCAGGTGTCAAAATCAGGGCGGCCTGACTCCACCACGCCATCCTGAGAAGCCCCAGAAAAGACAGAAAATTAAAACATGATAGGCAGAGAGGTAGTCGGCTGGCTGAGTCAGAAATCGAGCTCCTCAGTGGGCCAGGCTGAAATGCCTTTCATGTCCCAAGGATGGCCTGTTCTCACTCATTAGTCACGCCTGCCTCCCACCTTCTTGCTCTCAGTCTCTCTCCTCCTTGGCTCCACATACGTCTGCATACGTCTGTCTGCAAGCATTGGTAAGTGGTAAAGCACTGTGGTGTTAAGGTATGGTATTTCACAGCCACACTTCTCAAAACTGCAGCGTGTGCTGACTAAGCTCACCACCCACTCACTCTTTAATCCTTTACAACCTGGATTCTTCCTTCAAGGCCTCCAAAGCTTCACCAATAATATGACCCAATTTGATGGTGTTTTTTCAGTCCACATCAAGCCAGATCTGTGGGTGACTCTTTCCAGAGAGGCATCCCATACCCCAGGGGTGAGTTCTCCTTCCAGTGCAATGAGACTCTTGGGAACAAAATGTAATTCCTTTGGGCTACTGCCATCTGGACTGGAATCCCTCAAAATACAATCAGAACAGTCAGCCAACTCCTGCAGGGAAGCTTGAGTCCTTCCACTCACCAGGGATCCCTGGGGCTTGTTAAATCCAACACTGGTGAACCTCACTCTGATTCCCATGTCTCACTACGTCTTTTGTGGTTACTGCTCAAAAAATAAGCCTCTCTGACTATTCTTTTTTTCTTCCCATAAGCTCATGTCTATATTACTCTGGGCTCCCTCTTATTTAATCCAGTATCCATGGTTCCTTCCTCATCCAAACTTTTTCACTGCTCTCTTCACTCCTCAATCCTGGTTTAAAAACCCTCTACAACTCAACCTCTGACCAATTTTCTTCTGGCTCCTTTCCTTAAATGGGACTTTGATTTTACTGCTTCCCTACAGCATCCTCAAGTGGATATTAGTTTTTCTACAGCTTACTCATACATTTGATCACAGGGAGGTGGGGTCAACCGTCTCCCAACTTCTTAATACCACTTCAAAACCATTACTTCTCCACCCTTAAATAAAACCCCCCTGTTTCTTGCCACCCAGCTACATCTTCCTCTATTCCTCTCTTCACTCTCATCCACACAAGTCCCCACCACTCTCCATCATTCACTGAAGACTTAGGCTCCTGGATCACAGCTGTTGCTTCCTTGACATCAGCAGCCACATGAACAAGTTAAGCTGACTCCTCAGTTCCAGTGATCTGCTTCTCCAATCAACTTCAGCCCCTCACTCCATGACAACACACAGTGGGTCTTGTCATCACATGCAACTGTTTTGTTCATATACATATATATATTTTTTTCTTTTACCATGGTCATCAATGCCTTTTGCTATGGAAATCCAATGGATACCTCTCATACCTTCTCTTTGCAGCATTTGGCATTGTTGACTATATTTCTTTCCTGAAGTTCTCTCCCTTGGTACTACAATCTTTTAATTTTTCTCCTACTTCTCTGACTTCTCTTTTTATAGGTTCCATCCACTTCCTCTTCTGATTTCTAATATATTGAAATTCCTTAGTGGGCCATCCTTGACATTCTTCTCTTATCACTCCACATACTCTCTCTCAGCTATCTTATCCACTCAATTAACAATTGTATCCTGAAGATTTCAAAATCTTTATCTCCAACTCAGACTCTTTCTTGAACTGTAGATTGATGTAGTTTGAACATTCTATAATCACTTCAAACTCAGAATGGATAAAACTTACCTCACTGTTTACTCTGAAATCCACTTTCTCCTCTCTTTTTCTTTCTTTCTTTTTTTTAAACATTTTATTTATTTATCTTTAGAGGGGAAGGGAAGGAAAGAGGGAGAGAGGGGGAGAAATATCAATGTATGGTTGCCTCTCATGCGTCCCCTGCCAGGAACTGGCCTACAACCCAGGCATGTGCCCTGACTGGGAATCGAACTGAGATCCCTTGGTTCACAGGCCCGCGCTCAATCCACTGAACTACACCAGCCAGGGCTCTTTTTCTTTCTCAAAGAATAGCACCATTATCTATCTAAACATGCAAAGCTAGAAAAATTATTGCTGACTCTTCTGTCTGTTATGAATTCTAGCTAAGTAACTGATCGCATATATGTCTACTTTCCTCCACCATCACCTCACATCTGCACCAATCTGTTGTCCTGATTAGCCTCAGTGTCAAGGTGGGAACCCTAACAGACACCAGCATTTAGGGAATGACTAGAGGAAATGGGAGGATGGGGTGGGAGTAGAAGAAAAACAAGGAGAGAGTGAGGTCAGGGGACTATAACATTTCCTAAAAATGTATTGCCCTTTCCCACACTATTCACTGCAGAGTCATCGGAGTAAGCTTTACAAAAAGAAAATCTGGAGTTATCACTTCCTTGTTTAAAATCGGTTAATGGCTCCTCAGATTGAATACCATGATACAGCGGGGCCCTTCATGCACTGGCTCTGACTTCCCTCTCAAGTCTCATCTCTGATCATCCCCAACTCTGCTAATTCCAAACTTCCAGCTTTACCGAATTACCATCAGTTCTTGGAATAGACTGTGCCTTCTCTGTCATCCCAGCTTTTTACTGCTGCCTCTACTGTGGGGAACTCGTCCCTGCTCCCACCTGCTTTGATCGGAGAACTTCTCCCTTTCTGTCTCCCTATGCCCAAAACACATCCCTCTGTTTATTAGTGTGTGTCCTTCACACATCTACATCTACATCTAGTCCTTGCAGTCAAGTATAATTTTCAACTGTATTCTTGGTGTTTGTGACACCCTCAGCCATACCCTCCTTGGAATTGTCTCTTCCCTTGACTTCCATGAAAATGTATTTTTCTGTATTATGGATCGTCTGCATTCTTAAAAGCTGCTTCCCTTGGTCCCTTGTTGTCCTGTTTCACTTCTCAACCTCTAATGGCAAAAGTTCTATCATTAGCCCATTTCCCTTTGTGGATTCACCCTTTTGGGTATCCACTCTCTAGTCTTTATCCACCAACTCCTTGTGCCCATGACCCTCAAATCTACATCTCCAGTTCATACGTCGCCCCTGTGCACCAGTCTCCTCTTCAGCTGCCTGCTGCCCATTCTGTCTAAAACAGGACTCCTCCTCTTCTCCTAACTAGCTCTTCTACTTCTATGAATACAGCTATAATTCTCCTGGTCAATTAGACCCCAAATCAGTCATGTTTAGCCGCACCCTTTCCCTCTTCATGTCCTTGATGAACTCTTCACCGTTACCATTTTTCACATTCCTTTCCATTCCTACCTTCGCTACCATTATTTAGGCTTTTATTACTTCTTGCCTAGATCCTTGATACTCTTAAGTTTGGTCCTCTACTAGCAGCATCTATATCACCTGGGGTCGTGTTAGAAGCGGAAGCTCAGGCTTCAGCCTAGACTTACTGAGTCAGATCCCAGGTCATTCATCCGCTCATTGAAGTTCCAGAAGCACTGGGCCAGACCACCTTAGTGAACTCCCAGCTGGAACCCCCGGCTCCGGTCCCCCCTCTTTAACCCACAAGCCACAATTACATGAATTTCCTTTCGATCAGGTCATTCTCTCTCAACTCAAACCCCTTTAAGGAGTCTATGTCTAAGGGATAAAGTCCATACCTTAGAAAGTAAGGCTCTCAGCCACCTATCCAATCTGTTTCCCCAGACTTGTGCACCCTATTTCACTAATACAGTCTATTAACATATGTCAGGCCAACAGGACCAGAGATGCAATGTGGTAGGAGTGGAAAAGTACCCTAACCAAGAATCATACTTAGCAAAAGCTGGTTCTATAACCTCTGGCAAAATGTTTGTCCTCTTGAACCTTAGATTGCAACTCTGCGAAACAAGAAAGTTACATCAACCCATTGTTTTTAAAAGCTTCTCCCCCCAGTTCCTACAGCCACAGTAAGAAATACATATGCACCCAGTATTCACATCCATACACATGAATACAGTTTCAACTGGAAAAAAAGTTGCAAAAACATTTTCTATTCTCTTCTCACCCATTCCATTTCACTTTTTAAAATGTTGGGTATTAGTTACCAAATTGATTTTATAACCCACTAACGGGTCAGAACCTGAAGACCGAAAACCATTGCTGGCCACCTAACCCTAAAGTTCCATAACACTGGGATCCTCTTCTTGAACTTGTCCTTTATTTTCCTGCTCTGCACTTTTGGTTGAAACAATTCTTCTCTCTCTACCATCTTCCCCTATTTCAGCTTTTTTAAAAAGATTTTATTTATTTAGTTTTAGAGAGAGGGAAGGGGAGGAAGAGAGGGAGAGAAATATCAATGTATGGTTGCCTCTCACAAGCCCCCTACTGAGGACTTAGCCTGCAACCCAGGCACGTACCCTGACTGGGAATTGAACCAGCAACCCTCTGGTTCACAGGCCGGCACTCAGTCCACTGAGCCACACCTATTTCAGCCAGGGGCTATTTCAGCTTCTTAAAGTGCCATGCATTTTTTAAGTTCTGGCTTAATGAAACCACTTAAAATGAGTAAATATATTTTACTTCTTTATACACCTACAATACCAGGTCTTATTTCTTACTTGGAATTATTCACCAATGTCCTGTATTGGCATTTATTTCTTTTATCTTGTTTTTGGACATCAGTGCCTTGAGAGCAGGACTCCGTCTTCTCTTTTTTCCCTCCTCGGCATTTAGCGCAGTGTCTGGTATGTCAATTACATAAGCCTGAAAATCTTTCTCACGGTATTTTTTTTCTCCAACCATTCTATTTAATCAACACCTCTAGTTCACTTTTTGCCTCTTCTGCTTTCTACCTCACTATCAGAAACCTGCCTATCTTTACTTCTTTCCCTCAGTTTAGAAGCCACCAACCATCGTTCTAACCAGTCAACATTCTCTTCAATTCTCTTGCCAAACTGTCTTTTCCTCCCACTTATCTGGCAAAAGCCCAACTTTGAATCAATCAAACTACTTTCTCTGATCCTCTATTTGAATTGCTAAGCACTGCCATTAAAAAAAAGTCCCATGATCATGCAAATAATTTAATGACTTTAATTCTCATTAGAATCTTTACACACTACTAGACTTTCTTGGTTTCCCTAGTTTCCTGTACCATTCTCCAACAGCTATTAAAATTTCGTCACTCTCCTTGACCCCTCTGTCCTCAAGCCTTTTTCCCTTCGTCTTCATGTGTAGATTGAGTTCCTTGTTAAGAGTTCTCATAATATTCCTATAAACGTGGCTACGGCCTTATCACTTTGCTTCTCACCGCCTGTTCAAGCCCACGTATCTTATGAGGCTTTAAGCAACTTAAAATAAGAAAAACAACTTATTCATTAGTAAAACCTGAGGACTTACTAAGTACTCAATAAATATTTCTTGAATAAATGAATACATAAATTGTTAGTTAAATGAATGAGTACATAGTATACAAATCTCATGTTGTTAGGTTAAGTGCCAATCAATTAATTAGTGCCAATAAAACCTTAGGGAATGAAAAGCATAAAAGACAAATGGTTTCTAAAATTTATAACATGTAGAATTACAGCTAGGTCAGAGTTTATTGTTTTTTCCATTCTAATGACTGGAAAAAGGGAAGCTAGTCTCATAGGTGACAGGCTCTGATACAACAGGCAAAAGGGTAACTGATTAAGATCTAACAAAAGTAGTTTGTTTGCTAATTCTAGTGGAGAACTATAAATACAATGCAAACTTTATCAGAGAACACAGTAGTTTGCCCTGAAAAAGGTATTTGTTTTATGATGGCCTACCTTCACTGCTTCCTTTTTAATCGGCTTGTGCTTCTGGAGACATACCTGTGTGATGGCAATGACTGACAAGGTTAGGCTGCCCCGAAAATGGCTAAACATTGCTCCATTTCTCAAGGGGGTAACTTTCTGTTTTTCACTTTTTTCTAGAATGTCAACGATAGCCATCTTATTTAGTATCTTGGGACTTTGCTTTGCACTGGCAGTCTGTTTGCAAATTCTCCCATTGTGGGCAAGCCAGAGATCCTGACTCTCAAAGTACTTACCCGGACATTGTGAGGATGAAGCCCCCCCGGGTGCTGAGACATGTACTGGGCCAGGTCCGTGTGCTAGATGAAACAGCGGAGAGACAGATGTTAGTGGTGCTTGGACGGCACCCAAATCAGAGCATAGATTTGACTGTCAGAGGCATTACAAAGTTCAGAATTTTTTAGAATAAGGTGCAAAAGCGACATAATCTGGCTTTCTGAGACCCTGCTGTTAAGGTCAAACACTGTCTTTCTAACTGGTTGCTCTTAGAAGGAAGCTTGTTTCTCAGCACAAAGAGATGCTCATCTTGAATGACTGTCACCAAACAGGATGACAGAGGGATTTTTCACTCTTCTTGGAGGCAAGTCAAGTACACATACCTTACGATTTCTTTCTATTAATATTTGAATAGTTTTTCCTCTCAAAAATGCAAAAATGACTTATTCTTTAGTAAACTTATATACAAGTTTTAGGAACCTTGTGATTTATGTCAATGAAAAAATGTTCAGTTCTGCTCAGATGGTGGTTAAAAATAGATTTCAAAAAGGTGTAAAAGTTTTATTTAGGAGGCAAACTCAAAATTCTTATTTACTATTTGCTGGTGGGGGCAAAAGATCAGATATAGTGGGTAAAGAAGCAAGATTAAAGAATGAGCAAAAGAACAATAGGCTCTGTTAATCATAATAATGAAAATTTCCATGACACGTTCCATGTCGTAATGAAAATTTTATCATGCCATAAAATATTAACAGATTCATTATACAAGCACCAGGCTTTTCCCTCATGCTTTGTACAATGCTGGGGCAACTCACCATGTATTCAAAAACGAATGTCAGTGTCTCTTTGGTGTGGATTATGTCATGCAGGAGCACAATATTGGCATGTTTCAAACCCTTCAAAAGAGAGGCTAGACAAATGAAACAAAATGTTAATTCAGTCATTGATAATGAAAGCACTGCTTTAAAGATATCAAGCAGTATTTACTTTTTAAACATTTCAAATAAAGCATTATGGTTTTTCATTGCTGGAAAAATCTCTTGTGAAATAATATTTAAAATTACAAAGAACTTCATTATTTGTTAAATGGTGAGTCATTGCATTTGCATACCTTATTTTTTTTAATAGGTTAGAGCAGTTGCAAAAAATATGTTTCCATTTACCCAATCAATTTCATCAAAGCACTCAGAGCACTTTGCAAATGCTTTCCTCTGGGAATCTTATCATCTCTGCCTCAGAGTTACAGGAGAGGAGGCCTGGAGAGATAAAGGCCACTGGATGGGGGTGGGGGCAGGAAATGGAGTGCTCTGCCTTCTAGAGCAGGACTTTGCAACATGTGACCACTTTCTAAAATTTGAAATCCCACAGGAGCTCAGCAAGGCTGGTGGACGGGGTTGGTGGAAGGCAGGGATAAGAGCATGGGATGAAAAATTGTTAAAACCTAATAAAGAGTGAAGGGGATTTTTACAAAAATATTTTATTTATTGATATTTTTGAGAGAGAGAGGAGGGAAAAGAGGGAGAAACATCTATCTGTTGGTCCACTTATTTATGCATTCTTGGTTGATCCTTGTATGTGCCCTGACCAGGGACAAACCCCAAACCTTGGTGTATCACAATGATGCTCTAACCAACTGAGCTACCCAGCCAGGGCCTGGAGGGGATTTCTTAAAGGGAGTATTATAAACCTCTGTGGAAAGGAGAAAATGCAAACTTGAAAAAAGGACAGGGCCAAACTTGGGAGCCCAAAGGAGTAAGAGTGGGGAGGGTGGAGGACTGTCTGTTGCATCTCCAACAACAGGTTATTATTAGGTCAGTAAGAACAGCCCTAAAGGGGAGAAGTCCCCCCAAAAGGCTAGCAAGTGGCAGGCAGGGCGTTTAAAAGGCTGTCTTTGGGGGTTCCAGAGATAAGAAGACCAGAAGGGTAGAGAACAGAAAAGGAACAAAAAGGGTGTGATGAATCTCAACTCAGGACATCCCTGTATAAAGAAATAGTGTCCTTAAGACTTAAAGGAATGGAAAGATTAAAACTCAAATTGATGTTCTGTAAAATTAAAAACAAACTCAAGTGCTCCCTTTAAATTATGGAAAAAAATTTACTTCCTTCAGTAATCTTTTCCATTGTAATGATCCTCTGTTGTTTTGCTCTCCTGGCAGCCCTTCTCCCTTCTGGGGTGGAGGGAACCTCTATTTTCCCCTGGGGAAGCAATCCCTACTCAGCCAGTGCTCTTTCTGATGGAGCTGACCCTACCCCTACCCAGGACTGGGCATGTGACCCAGGCCTGTGCAATCAGAGCACAGGATATTTTTTGCCACAGTGATTGGTTCAGAGACAGGCACAAAACCCACTCCTGGGTGAACCCTACTTTGCTGGTGCCAACAGGATAGAAGTGCTTTCTTCTCCACTGTGAGGGCTGAGCTTGTAGGATTTAGCCAGGAGCTGCTCTGGCCAGATTACCAATACCTGGGAATAAAACTAGGCAGAGAAAATCAGGCATGGATTCTAGAGACATCATTTGCTCCCTGCTAGTTCGTAGTTATCAGATCTCTGAGCCAGCAGATTTCCTTCTTTACTCACCTTAGTTTGAGCTGGCAACTTCTTACCGCCTATGAAGCCCTATTTTACCTGTTAACCCTACTTACCTCTATGAATACTATAACTTCAGTTTTTGCCCCCTGAATCCTTATGAGCTAAATTTATTATTTTACTCTTACAAGTATATTGCTTTGAAAATGAAATGAACAGTTTTATAGGCATCTGTTTAGTGTCCCTAGTCCCAAACTGAAGGCTACATGCAAATAGAGGGAGTGACTTTCTCTCTTTTTCAGATGCTGCCACACCACCTAGTACAGTGCTCAGCCAAGAGTAATCACTTAGTTTATCAAATATATTTATTGAGTGTCTTAACAGAGAGCTGCCTGTGGAGCCAGAAGCCCTAATGTGAATCCTGGCCCTGTCACTTTCTATCCAAGTGAGCTCCAGGCAGTATCTCAACCCAAGTCTCAGTTCATTCCTTGTGAAACAGAGATAATGTCTTTCCTGACTGGACTTCACAGGGTTGATGCAAGGATGGGACCGGATCCCATGCGTGGATCCCTGGCAAATGTCAAGCATCACACAGTTGCAAATTAGAATTAATACTTGCCACTGTCAGATTGCTCTTTATTTCCATGTCTCGGGAAGGGTCAAGTTACAGAACATGTATAAAGGACCCATGGACAAGGACAATGGGGGAGGGGGTAGAATTGAGTGTGGGGGAAGAGGAGTGGGCATGCCAGGGGAGAGCAATGGGGGAAAATGGGGACAACTGTAGTCATGGGGAAGTAAAGCACAGTAAATGGAACATAGTCAATAATGCTCAATAACTATGGATAGTGTTAGATATGGGTACTAAACTTATCCAGATGATCATTTTGTAAGTTATATAAATGTCTAATCACTATGTTGTACACTTGAAACTAACATAATATTGTATTTATTGTATTCAATTGCAACTTAAATATTTTTTGTTTATTTACATCACTTTCTGCTAGAGTTCTCAATACCTTCCATACTTACAATGACTTCTGACTTCAGTTAAACATTCTTGTGTTTTATGCATATTTTTATTTGTAAATTATGTTCATTTTTTCTCTCTCTTTCTATGCCCCCCCTCCACACACAATTACAAAACGTGTGCCGAAATTAGATTTTAAAAGAATATGGCCCTGGCTGTGTGGCTCAGTGGATTGAGTGCCAGCCTGTGAACCAAAGGGTAGCTGGTTCAATTTCCAGTCTAGGGTACATGCCTCGGTTGCAGGCCAGTTCCCCAGTGGGGAATGCAAGAGAGGTAACCACACATTGATGTTTCTCTCCCTCTTTTTCCCTCCCTTCCCCTCTCTCTAAAAATAAATAAATAAAATCTTAAAAAGAGGATAGAGTAAAGCTGAAATTGCTAAGAATATTGTAAAGATATTTAGATTTATTTTTAATACAACATTTATTCTCAGTTAAATATATCACTAAAGCTCCTGATGCTTATTTTTAAAACCATGGGGGCATAATTTGTTAATTATAATGGTTTAATACTATCACTTGCTAAAAAGCTCAGAGAATAATACTCACTTAGGATAAGGCTCACTGCTAACATTAGTGGGTATAATTTTTATTTCAGACAGTTTTCTTGATAATTTCTGCTCACTGGCTCTAGTCATATTGGCCTTCTACCTATTCCCTGGACACTTTCAAACACAATTCCTCCCTGATTCTTAGCACTTACCCTTGCCTCTGCAGGCAACCCTCTTGTCTGAGCTCTCTGCATGCTTCCTCCCCCATTTCTTCAGGTCTCTGCTTAAAGTCTTGGCTTCCCTGACACCTCCCACCCCAGTGGTCTCTATTCCTGTGCCCTGCTTTAGTCTTCTTCATACAACTTATCACCCCTGACATATTATAGCACTTATTACCCCTCACATATTATATATCTGTTTATTGTCTGTCTCTACCCTTAAGAATATAAATTCCATTAAAAGCAGGCACTTTTGTCTTTTGCTTATTGCTATATCTTCAGTGTCCAGAACAACGTCTGCACTATTACGAGCATTTACTATCAAATTAGTGGGCACTAGTTGCCTACTAATATCATTTCTATACCTCTAATTGGTTGGTATAGGGTATTTCTGCTGAAGATGCTATTATCTCCTGTTTCTTTTAGTTGTTGTCCTCATTAGATTGTAGATGTTGTATTTGTTATGGTCATGTCTACAACTGCTGTTGTTTGACACCCCAGAACCACTGAAATACTTACATGAAAACTGTGGCTTTTGATGATGAATAATAGAGAATTCACACGAAAGAGTAGATGATGTTTAAAGCATTTATCTCATGGTGTTGGTATGTTGTTTGGTCCATCCACCAGAGGGATCAAAAATGCTATGGCTTCAGATGTGTGGGTCTCAAATCCAGAAAGGAAAGATATTGCTACTAATTTCAAGTCTGCCTCATAAACTTCACAGCAGGATGTGATGTGTTTTGCAAGCTAATCAGCTGAGGGATGCAAAGCCAACTGAGAAGGGAAAGATCTTAAAATCAGAACGTTCTGATTCCTGTAAAATTATTGCTTTTATAGTTCACATTCTACATCTACTAATTTTCATTTCTCTTCAAGGAAAAGACACAAAGATAAATTGAGGAGTCTTTAAAGCTCCAGACAAACGGAACCACAATGGAATTTCTTTGAGTGCTTCCAAAATACTTTTATAATGATGATGATGATAATGATGATGATGATGGCTAACACTCATTGAGCATTTACCCGATGCCAAGCATTGTTGTAAGGATTCTGTGTATATTAACTTGGTATGATCATGAGAACACCCAGAAAAGCCAAAGACAAAACTTGAAGAAAACAACATAATCCAAAGATCGAGAAAAATGACCCATGACTTAAAGTTATTAAGCTCATTTTAAAAATGCAAACTATTTCTTTATTTTAAATACCCAAAAAGGTGTTTAATATGACTAACTGGTTTCACATTACATGGAACTTAATTTGATTCTCATATATGTAAGATATTTACTAATTTAGAAAAATGTCATTTTCATCTTGCAATTATTTGAGAATATTTAATTTCTTGTTTTCATTAATTTCATTGGTATTTGTGGTTCAGCAAAATTTTATGAAAACTGATACTTTGCAAGAGCAGCGGGTCATAAAAGTTTGATGCTACTCTACTCTGTTCTGCTTTAGTTTAGACTCTAAAGGTTCTCAGGGGTGTCCAACATTTTGGCATCTCTGGGCCACAATGGAAGAAGAGTTGTCTTGGGCCACACACTACATACACAAACAAACAAAAAACGATAGGCAAAAAACAGGTTTTGAGTAAATTTATGATTCTGTGTTCAGCCACATCCATAGTCATCCTGGGCCGCGTGTGGCCTACAGGCCATGGGTTGGACACCCCTGGTAGAAGGAAAGGTAAAGGATGATGATGACCAGAAAGAACAAGGCTGGCTCTCAAAGTTCTAGGGCACAGTCACATATAGTGAGTGCCTGGTAGTCAAAGCTCTTTCTAGGCTGTGAGCTCCTTGAAGGTATGGACTGTCCCTGTCCCTGTCTTTGCATCTCCAGCACCTAGCGCAGGCCTGGCATGTGATGCTAACTAAGTGCTTGTGAATTAGTGAAGACCAGACAGCTGTAACGAGTTTATGTAGGAGTCAGTAATGGAGCCAGTTCCTACCCCAACCCCCACTGGGCATCGAATTAAGAGTCTGTAGTTCCTGATGTTACATTTTCTCTGGTCTGGGTGTCACAAGTCAAGTCAGTGAGTTCAGTAATGAATTCCAAGCAAAGAAATCAAGATAAATATTAAGGCAAATGTTAGATAAGTAGTTATTTTATGATTTCTTTGGAATTATAATTTTATCACATAGCATCACCCTGGCATCACTTTGTTTTATAAAAGTGTAACTATGTACATGTAGATATGCTGTATTTGTGATGTGATTTGATTGCGTTCAATGGAGAACTTCTTGTCAGCCTGGACTGCTGCAATCTATTTGTGGTAACTAATGAGTCAGCGGTTCTAATTGGTACTCCGTACCTCACTGTATGACCTTAGGGAGGTTCTTAGTCTATTTTTGGCATTTTCACATATATGGACTGGGAATAATTACTTTGTAATGTTTTCTACTAGAGAATGCTCTTAAAAGATTCCTAGCTAAAAGTGTTTCTAATTTAAACACGGCAATTACCGGTGTTGTACAATTCATGACAGAATCAGAATTGACAAATATACAATATTGTATAATATTTTCTTTAAAATGATTCTTCTGCATTTTGCTTAACATTTATACAAAATGTATCATAAAAATAGATTTTTATGTTTACTGTTGCTAAAGAAGACACATTTGAGTTAAGGAGTTCTTAATTTATCACAATAAAATAGACAGGATTTTGAATAGAAGAGATTGGATTCTGCTACCTAACAACTCTGATCTCTAGTTCTGAGATCTCAGACAAGTTACCTAACTTCTCTGAGGTTTAGATACCTTCATTTCTATTGCAGAAACAACATACTTTACCTCCTTGGGTTGGTGTAAGGGTTTTTAAAGAAGATAATGTATGTGCAGGGGAGGTTATGTCATATGCCAAGTCCTTAAAAAAGACTAGTTGTATGGCTGCTTCCTAAACAAATGCTGCAAACAGGCTGAATGTCCTGGGTTTAAACCAAAGTTTCTAATGTTATGGGGAAAAATTTAAAATAATGTGCATTGTTAAGATGTTGAGACACAGTTTAATAAAACTAGGGAACATGTTCTTATGTAAAAATTTAAAATACTAGTCTATTCAAATGAAAGTATTTTCTCCTAGTTGTAAAAGTAAATGTTTAAAATATAATTGTAGAGCTAGTTATGAAAGATTTTCTAAGTTGCTATGAAGGTAGCTAATCTTTTTAATTAACAAAAGAATGAGGGTAGAGGGCATGCCTATGGTGTACACTACTATGTATCTAGTGGCCAGCAGAGTACCTGGACATAGTAGATGCTCAATAAATATTTGTAGAATGACTGCATAGAGTACATAAATTTTTGAACCAGAGATTTGGTTTGAATTATAGCTATATATTAGAACAAGAAGAAGATGATGATCTATTTTCAAAGATAGTTAAGAGAATTTTGAAAGGGGTAACATGAAAATTATCTGGCATGGGTATTAAGATATGTTTCCCTTAGTGCTGTTCATACTTTTGGTAATTTCATAACATTACATGTTAAGATGAAATAGTATTCCAAATGACTAGATTAATACACTGCCACATGTATTTTACTTATATAGAGACTGTACATATAGTAACATCCTACTCAATAAATCTTTGGCTGATATATCATAGTCCAGCCAAAATGTTCAGAAAAAGTAATTCCTTCTTCAAGGCTTTTTAAAGAAGTCTGCATTACTTGTTCAGTTTTTCTGCACGTGGCTTTCAGTTGCCTTTTTAGCTAGTGACCCTGGATTCTAACTAATGAATTCCAGCTGTTCTTATTTTGCTTTCCAGCCCTTCTCATTTAACCTCCTGTCTCCCTGGTCTCACATCCTTAAAGTTCTTTCAGGAAAAGTGGGACAGTGCCAAAGTTTTCAAACGAGGTCTCACATCTTCTGGAGGGAAGAGGACTGCTCTAACAAGGGTTCCCCACTTTTACACTGGTGGAAAAAGAAACATTCATCATTGGAAATTAGGTGCCTAACAACCTCTAATGTGTCAAAAATTCTTTTGTGGTTTTTAATATTATAAAGCAAAGCATTCGGTAAGGTAAGTCCATAAAGGACACCAACAAAGTCTGCAGTCGAATATTAACTGTAATTGCAAACACCTGTGATGGAGAGCCAAGTCCTGGTAAATATGCAATAAAAGAAACATTTAGCATACAGAACAATACTGATCCAACCTTTCTGAACCCCTCTGAGAACCATCTGTTAGCAAAACCAGTAAAAGGTTTTGTCAAATATCAACCAAACAAACTTGGCTGTGGGCAAAATCTGAGTGAGGCAAACCTGAAGCAATAGACAAGTGCATGAAGGAAACACCATATGAATGAGGTGACCTGGGGACTTTTATTACATTCAGAAATACTCCTTAACCTATATACACCTCTGTTTAAATCTGGTTGTTCTTTAATGACGACCACCAATAAGTACATTAGTAAATGCAACTTCCATTGTATTAAACACTTAAAACCATGCTTTTCTCCAGAATGCACCTGATCCTACCAGGCTGAATCCCCAGCTAACCTGATAACCATTTGGCCCTTCTACTTAAATTCAAAATAACACATTTCCCAGGGGCTCTGAAAGACTTGGGAAATGGCATCAAATTCAGTTATAAACTCATTTTCTGAATTGCCTTTTCCATGCCTGTTTGCATAACCCTTCCTTCCAAGCTCTGTCTAAAATCTACTGACTCCATTAGCCACACTGACGCTAACTGGTTCTCATCTTAGTTTATGTCTTTTTTACCTCCATTATAACACTGGTTGTAACTGGAACCATCTGCTCTGGTACATCTGAAAATGATATAGAGCAAAGATCAGGCTTTTTCTTCTCATCCATCACAACACCCAGCAATAGGCTTTGCATACAGGATGTGCACAGAAAGAACAGAAAGGAAAATGAACTGGTTAGACAGGGAGAAAGTAAAGCCAGGGAAGAGCCATTTCTCTGGGTTTTTGATGAAATGGATAACAATCCTATTATCACTTTGTCTCAAATGACTCATGTAAAAAGGTTAATAAATGGAATTTTTAATGATTTATTTTCACTATAGCGGCTTCTTGATGGTGAACAAATCATCACTAAGGGAAAGGAACAAAAATGGAATAATAATGGCCAGCATTTGTTGAATTCTGAAAATGGATTCTAAGATTAGTGCTTTTTTAAAATAAAGATTCTATTTATTTATGTATTTATTTATTTTTAGAGAGCGCGGAAGGGAGGGAGAAAGAAAAGGGAAGAAATATCTATTGGTTGTCTCTCATGCCCCCCAACCAGGGACCAGCCTGTAACCCAGTTGTGTGCCCTGAATGGGAATCGAACCAGTGACCTTTCACTTTGCCGGACACGGCTCAACCAACTGAGTCACGCCGGTCAGGGTTGATTAGTGCTTCAGACCATACTCTCATTTAATCCTCATAACAACTCAAAGAAATAGGTACCAGAGAAAAAGAAATTATCCTCTTTGTGCAATAAACTGAGTCTTAAACAGGTAATCTACTCACAGTCATGCCACTAGTAATTCGTAGATCTAAGATCCAAACCCAAGTCCACCCTCACCCACCTGCGGTACTGCCCAGGGCACGAAGAAAATGCAGCCACAACACTAAAAACACATGCCTTCCCAAAGAGTTTTTCAAATGCTATCTAAACAGCTTATTATTTTCAAGCAAATTGTTTACTTAGGATTTATGGGATTACAGTATTTATTTTATCTTTTATATGATTTTTCTGGTGTTACATGGATATAGATAGCCTTTGCTCTTAGTGTGGGGCCAAATACACAGAGGTACTTAGTAACTACTCATTGAGTTTATCGGCTTGGTCACTAATATAGCACTTCTGAGTCTGAATTCCCTCAAGAATAAGTAGTAAAATGATAGTGTAAATATGAAAACTGGTATAAAGAATAAAATTGCAATTAGAATATTACTTCTAAAAATATCAAAAGCTAGATGCTGAATGGGTAGATTCAATGCATTTTTTTCCCCAAAACAAGGAATTAAAACAGATCCTTTAGGTCCATTTTACTGTTCTTACCTTCCCGGATAGCAGTAAATGGGACTCCTTCCTCTTCATTCATACTGATGACTTTTAAAGCCACCAGTTGCCTGTTTATTCTAGAAGAATGGGAGAGAGGTCACACATTAGGATGGTGTATAGCAGTTTAACAAAAAGAACTTTTCCTTCAAAATATATTGTAGTGCATGAATCTGGAATTTTTTCAAAATAAAAAGTTTAAAAAGTCATATATATATATACCAAAACATTTTTTTCTTCACCTAAGTGATCCATGTTCATTACTCAAAAATTTGAAGAATACAGAAATCAGAGAACTCCCCGCAACTGAATCCATCCTCATAATGTTTTGCTCTATCTTGTTCCTTTTACTTCCCTTTGTGCATTTATCTGAGCCATCCTTATTTTTCACCTGCATTGTTATAGTGACCTCCTAACAGTCTCCCTGCTTGTACACTGGTACCCCTACTGTCTACTCTCAACAGAGTAGTGCAGGACCTCCTTCTAAAGTGAAAGTCAAAACAAGTCACTTCTCTGCTCAAAACAAACCACTATCACTCTGAATAAAAGCCAAATTCTTGTGGCCTCCTAGGTGCCACCTGATCTGCCCAATCCCACCATTACCTCTCTCTCTCTCCATCTCCTCCTACCCTCTACTTATTTATTGTTTTGTTTGCTGATATAAGCTAAGCACCAGAGAACAGAGAAGATTTTAATGAGAGTATAAATACATTATTTTTAATGCAGTGGAGTTCAGATCATATCTAATCATCTTATTAATAAACTGTTTTTCCTCCATTTAACTTTTTGTCTTATTCATTCTTGTATTATGTGATATTTAATAATGACATATTTCATACATATGCTAAAATGTGTTTAGACAACTCCAAATACTTTTAAATTATTTCTAACTTTTTTGACTTACAAAAATACAGTGATGGTCAAATCTGTAGATCGATCTTTCACACAGCCCTTATTATTTTCTTAGGGTCACGGTGTAACTCCTAAGTCAAACAGTACGCCACGCACGTGTTTTCATTGTTTTAACAGCATGTTTCCAAATTATGCCACAGAGTGATCACACCATGAACTGGTCGTGAAAGTGGCCATTCCAACACTCCCTCGCCAACACTGGGCAGAGTTGTTGATTTTTTTTTTAAGATTTCATATTTTAGAACAGCTTTTCAGTTATGGAAAAATTGAGAAGATAGTACAGGAATTCCCATATACCTCACAGCCAGTTTCTTCTATTGTTAACATCATACATAGTATGATACATTCATTATAATTAATGAACCAATGTCAATATGTTATTATTAATTAAAACCCATAGTTTATTAGGAATTCTTTAATTTTTGCAGTACAATTGTATTGTTTACTGTGGGTTGCATTGTAAATTGGTAAAATTTGAGGAGTATGCAGCATAATATATAGGAAAAGCCATAAAACTACTATACCTATGGATTTTTCCCAATAAGCTTATTTAATAAAGATTTTTAAAATTCCTAATGGACAAAAATATCCTCTACATTAGTTATAATAGAAAAAATAGAAATATCAGAAATGTCCAACAGCTGATGAAAGTTAAAAAATCTGTCATAGGGCCCTGACTGGTGTGGCTCAGTGGGATGAGCAATTCCTGGTCAGGGCACATGCCTGAGCCCTGGCTGGGGGCCTGCAAAAGGCCACTGATCAATGTTTCTCTCCCTCTCTTTATCTCTCCCTTCCCCTCTCTAAAAACAAATAAATAAATAAAATAATTTTTTTTGTCATACATCAAAACAAGAAATATTTTGCATTCATAATAGAGGCTTAAGTCTAGAAACGTAGAAAAAAAACAGAAAAAATTCATGATACAGTGGACAATAGAATACAAAACAGCAAGCATACCGTGTTTGTAACTTTAAATACAATTGACCCTTGAACAATGCAGGCATTAGGGGCACCCACCCTGTCTCCCCCAAACAGTCAAAAATCCTCATATAACTTTTGACTTCCCTAAAACTTAACTACTAGTAGTCTGCTGTTGATGGAAGACTTACCAATAACATAAAACAGTCGATTAACACATATTTTGTATGTTTTATATACTATATAATGTATTTGCATGGTAGAGTAAGCTAGAGAAAAGCAAATGTTACTAAGAAAATCATAAGGAAGAGAAAATACATTTACAGTGTTCATGGAAAAAAATCCCCATATAACTGGACCCGTGTTGCTCAGATCAACTGCAAACTGTGTGCATGTGGAAGACAGAATGCGCATGTGCAATTGCTGTATGAAAGTGATAGGCTATAGATGTTTTTAAGTTTTAAAAATCCATTGACTGTTATATATTACCTTTTCTTTTTTATTTTTATGGCATTTATGAATTATCAGTTTTATTTCAAAATGTTTTCTTGCAATGACTATTTTTTCTTTTTATCTCTTTAAAGTAGATATCAGTAGATGTATAAATTTATGAAATCAATTTATCTTAGCCTTTTCTTAAATTGAGATATCATTGGCATATAGTGCCATGTAAGTTAAAGGTGTACAATGCATTGATTTGATACATTTATGTATTGCAATATGATTACCAGGATTTCTTTAGTTTTTACCTAATGTCCTTTTCCTGTCCAGGATCCCATCCAGAATACACATTACATTTAGTTGTCACATCTCTTTTGGCTCCTCTTGGCTGTGACAGTTTTCCAGACGTCCCTTGCTTCTGATCACCTTGACAGTTTTGAGGAGTACTGGTCAAGAATTATATACGATACCTCTCTGTTGGAATTTTTCTTGTGACTACACTGGGGTTACAGGTTTTGAGGAAGTAGAGTACCATTTCCATTACACCATGGTAAGGGTACCTATCACCATAATTTATGACTTTCAATGTGGGCCTTAGTCACCTGGCTGAGGGTGTGTTTGTCAGGTTTCCTCCCTGTGGCTATCCCCCCCCCCCATGCTGTACTTACAGAAGAACATCACGATGGGTAGCTCACACTTAAGGAGTGGGGAGTTATGCTCCATCTCCTTAACGGTGGGTTATCTACACAATTATTTGGAATTCTGCATGGGAAAGGTGTCTCTTCTCTCCCAATTATTAATTTATTGAACCATTTATTTATATCAGTGTGGACTCACAGATATTTCTTTTATCCTTTGAGTTATAATCCAACACTGCAGTACAAAGTAGTTTATCTTGTGGCTTAAATTTTTCCACCTTTGTCCTTTGGGAGCTTTTTCATTTGGCTCCTGTGTCCCTTTGACATAACCCCCGTAAACATGGGATTTGTTTTCTGGAGCATGATTTTATCTTCATTTTGGGGGCCTATTTATAGGTAAAAAGGATCATCACATTTTAATTTCTATTTCTTTACTTTTGGAACTGAATTTTCATAAATATATTGGTCTTTCCTCTTCTTTTGTGATTTGCCTATTCACCCTTCTTTTAATTACAAAATTTTGTATATCCTTTTCACCAATTTTTCTTGTGCATGTCTTTGAAATTCTGAACTTTAACAACTTTATGATAGTTGGCATTTTCCAAAATGTTTCATTCAGAACATAGCTTTGTAAATGTCTCTCCACCCCTCTGAAAAAGTTTTTTGGTCAAATATGTTTAGAAAATACTTTATGCTTTTTAAGTTTTCTTAATCTTCCTTAGATAGTACTGGTATTCATCAACATTTTAAAGATGCTGAGAGCGCCTACAATGAAGGATCACATTTAATTTTGTTCTAGGGCTCCTTTGTCAATTTGACATTGGTGATTATTTAATGAAACCTCTATTAAGGTGTCTCAGAATCAAGGCTCCCTAGAACATACTTGGATAAATGGGGCACCACGGACCCTTTCAATCTTCCCTTAAGGGTCTGACTTAAGTGTTGTGTGGAGACAAGTCTTTCCCAACCCAAAGGTCACATAGAATTCTCTCATCTATTCTTCTGTTCCTGGATTTTTTTTCCATCTAATTCTTTAATCCTGGAATTAAAGAGAATTTATATTGCATATTTTTACCTTTTCCAAGTTATTAACAATTGTCCCAGCTCCGTTTATTAGACTGTCCTCTTTTCCTTGCTGATTTGACATGCCACCATGATTACATATTACATCTTGCTAATACTCGGATTTGTGACTGTTCTGGATGTTTTAAAATCATATTTCTTTGATCTTTTACTTTTTTAATTTTTAAAATTTTATTGACTTGAGAGAGAGATTTGTTTTTCCACTTATTTATGTATTCATTGGTTTGATTCTTGTATGTGGCCTGACCAGGGATGGAACCTGCAACCTTAATGTTTTGGGATGATGCTCTAACCAACTGAGCTACCTGGCCAGGGCCAATCTGTCTTTTCTTATACTTGTGCCATACTATTTTAATTATTGTAGCTTTTGGACACATTTACAATACATTAAGACTGTAAATTAGAGAATCATTGACATCCTTGCACTATTAGATGTTTGTTCTCATCCAATTATTCTTACAGCGGTCCCCAGAATGATCTACAAGACCTTATCTATCCCCCTACCGCAACTGCATCTCTTCCTTGTCCTCACCTGCTTCCAGTGCCAGGCCTGCTCCTGCCTTAGGGATTTCTTACATGCTGTTCCCTCTGCCTGAAGCTCTCTTCCACTACACATGTGCACAGCTCACACCTCCCATGGCAGAGTCTCTGTTCAAGTGCTTCCTTCTTAGTGAAGCCTCCTCTCATCACTCTATTTAAAATACCAATCCACTACCCCACACTGGCACCCTTCACCCTCTTCCCTGTTTTATACTTTTTCAAAGCACTTTTCACTCTTTGACAAACTCAGTATTTTACTACTTTATTTGTTGCCTATTGTACCCCCACTAGAATGTACACTCCATAATTGAAAATATTTGTTTCTTATTTTCTCATGAATCCTTATTGGCTAAAATAGTGTCTGGCACATAGTAGGAACTTAAAAATATTGATAGACTGAATAAGTGCCTGTATAAAAAAAAAATAAAAGCCCTTCTGGCTTTTTCTTCACATGTTCTGTGTCCTATAATAAATCTTTGGATAAATCCCGCCCATGTGTTGATGCTAATGATTTTTGTCTTTGCTATTGTGAGAGTAATTTCTCCTACTATATTTTCTCTTAAATGGTTATTGCTAATACATAAAGACAACTTTTGAGAAGTATGTTTTTATTTTGCAACTGATCTTACTGTTTATCATACTACTTTTAATAGTTTCTTAGATCATTATCTTGGGTTTTTAGGTAGACAGTTCTATAATCCACAAAAGTGATACACATTCTTTTTCTCTCATTGCATCAGCTAGAATATTAACAATTATATTTAACTATAAAAGATTATGGGCATTCTTGCCCTATCTCTAACTTAATGGCAATATCTCTGGTATTTAAGAACAAAAAGAGTGTGGACTGTTGATTTGAAAATTTCTATATCATAGTAGTAAAGTATCATCCCATTCTTGTTTTACTCAAAGTTGTAAAAACTAGTAATTGATGCTGAATTTATCAAATGCGTTTTTGGCATTTATCTGTATGATATTTTTAAACTTGTTTTTAAATAATAAATATAATTGATGGCTTTGTGAATAAAGTGAAAAATTTTAGTGATTTGTCTTTCCTCACCTCAGTATCAACCACTAGAAGTATCTACTTTTAACAATATCTTGGGGTTTTTCCCAGACTCCTCTCTGCACTCACCAATTTATACATGTATAGTAAGTACATCTGCGTTTTTTCCTAAATGAGATCATAGAGTGCATATTGTCCTGTAACTTGTTTTTTGTCTCTTAGAATATTGGACATCTTTTTATAGATCTCTCTTATGCTTTAGGTGGCTGCATATTATTTCTTTGTATGGTGATTATTTATCCAGTCTTCATTAATGGATATGTGTGGTCACATTTTTACTTTTTTTAATGAATCTTGCTTCAATGAATATACTTTACATATATGTTTGTGTACTTGGACAAGTATTTCTAGTGTATTTTTTGTCCTATTACTAGGTTGAGTCGTCTAAATGAAATCTTACATTCTCAGTTCCTAAGATAGTCTATGGAAACACATTAAATCCTGTTTTTACATAATGTGTTTAAAATATTTCCCCTAAAACCCTGTTTTAACAAGTAAAAATAATAACACAAGTACTAAGATAAATAATAAATATTTTGCCTTGTAGTATGAATATTAAAAATTTTTAATTAACCCTTAACCACTATTGAGCCATTATTTTCAACCCTGAAGTAACAAAAAGAAATCAGACCTCCAACTTTTTTTTTTTTTTTACTAAAAAGCAGTGGAGTTCATGGATCTTTCATATATTTAACAAAGTTTATCGTTAGCCAAAATGGGCACTTGACTTTTGGATTAGTAGTATTTTTATTCTTCAGCCACACTGTCTATTTTATAAGTGTAGAAAATCCAGAATTAACCATTTTTTGCACATACCCTGCTTTGTAGAAATCAACTTCAGTTCTCCTATGAAGGCAAAGAGGCAGAATGAGGGAGCAAACTCAAGGTTGCCATTGCAAACCTTTCTCATGTGTTAGGGAGGGATATGAAAGACACTTTATTTACAGACATCTTACCAACTGCACTTCCCATCAGGCAAAGAGCAGCAATTGTTCTTTGGTTCAGTAGTAGAGGAAGTCTACTTTGAATTGAACAAAAAAAAAAAGAAGAAAAGCTGATAGACATCTCAGTGGGCTGATTTTAATTGGGTCAGGAAAAGTTTGCTTTTATTCCAAGACTATTTAAAATATTGTGTCTCTCTCTATTGACCATGCTGTCCTGCACAGGTCCTGAACTTCTGCTATGTGTCACCTGGCTTTACAATGTCCAATCAGGGGGATGGGATCCTCACCTCCAAAGACTCTCCAGCTATGTATCACTTACCTGCTAATCCCCTTGTAAACTGTAGCATAGGAGCCTTCACCCAGTTTCTCCAAGTTCAAGTAAGATGAGGCTGCCCCAAAGGGGAGGCTCTTCCTCTGCTTAAGGGGAACAGGTAGGGGTGAGAAGTTGGGAAAAAAAAAGAAAGAGGACTTTTTTTTATTATTTGCCAGGGTGTACTTGGGAAGGTCTGTTTAGTAATTGCCCTGGAAACAGGGCCAGCCTCCCTAGGCAAGCACGCATTAAATCCTTGTTGATCAGCATCAGCTGCTCACTCACCCACTGCAAGCCCTGCCTCAGATCTTCTTCCTGAAAAGAATCACTGTTACTTCGTGGCCTTTTACTCTTGAACTTCTGGGCATGGACAGCCTGCAGTCCCCTGGGGTGAAATGAAGTAATGGAACAAGATGCTTCTTTCAGGTCTGTTAGCTAGAGAAAAAAAAGGAAAGTGCAGAAATAAAATGTATGCAACATCAAGACTTAGTGGCTGGCATAAACCATTTTTCCTTTTGTTGTCTTATTTTTATTTTCAAATGTTTTCTAAGCTTCTGCATTCCCCAAAGTCACCTTTTCTGAAAGTAGATCACTTAAAAAAAGTCTTAATGATATCAACTGTTGAAACACTACATTCTTTCTTCACCTAAAAATATGTCTTTAAAACTTAGGTTAACCTAAATTTCTTTAATGGATAGCTTCCAATTTTTCTCTGCTTAACTCACATTTTTTCTTCATGTCCCCTTAATTTGTCATTTAGGGGAATAATTTTCTAGTATGGCATTGCTAATAACCATGAGCTAATTATTGAAATTTTGAATCCATGGCATGCAATACTGCAGCTTGCTTTTTAAGGTTCAGCTTTGTAGTTTAATACTGGAGAGATTTCAAGAGAAAAACTACTTTCTCCACTTCAAGTCAATTGAGTTTCAGGCAGCCCAAAGCATAAGATTATTTTTCCCTTTTGGTTTACAAAAAAGATAATAATCCCAAATTTGATAACAATAGCTATAAATTCTCTGTGACTTTAATAGCATTTTCTTTTTATTGGCTTAGACCTACCGCAGAAAAATCAGACCCTGCTACAGAAAAGGAGCCTCTGAACTCCTCGGCTTATCAATAGAGAAAGATGCTGCTCCTGGGATACAAATACCTCTATCGCAGCCTCCATCGTCACAGGCGCACTCCTCTGACAGCTGTGCGCATCGCCTCCCTCCCAACAGCGATGGCAGCTGCATCCAGGCTGGAGAGTCTTTGCACACAGCTCTTGACCCATAATGTTCTAAGCTCAAGGAGAAAGCTCGCACTTGAACCTCTCCCTCTCTGCCTCTCCTGTCCTCGTTCACTCCGTTTTTGCCAGAGGTCAGTAATGCTGGAGCTTTCGTATGACTCACATGAGGGCTCTGCTGGAGCAGCCTCATGACTTCAGCAGTTTTCCCTTATCGGTACAAGAAAGCATACGTTGTACGAGCAGCTGCCTGCACTCGTATGTGCAGGCTGAAAACAGGACGGCTAGTACTGGGATGAAACTTGGCACAGTTTAGGTTCATATTCCAGCCACGAGTTAGTTCTATTGGTATATATAGTTTTTATGAATTTGCATTGCTTATCCATGTAAATAATAATGATGTTTATTAGGCTTCCCTGGTGCTAAAGTGGACACGTTGAGAAGTATTTTCTCCCTGCCTTTTGTGTGAGAGAATTTTGCTTTAAAATATATCTGCAACCTAGCCAACTCTTAACAGTCAGAGAAACCACAGAATAGGAAGAAAGCTAAAGATACCTACCTACTCCATCGCTTCACCCTCAAGCAGCTGTGTATCTCATACTCCCAGAGGAGCTCGCACATTCATTCATCACCTTAAAAACTAGCTAGTGAGCACCTGTGTTGCTCTTACTACACAGATACAGTTACCCAATGGTGGACAAAGAGGAGTTTGCATGAAATATCTCCATCTTTCCCTCTCTGCTTTCCTCTCCCCCTTCTTCCTTTCAGAGAACTGTAATTAATGTGTACTATGTTAATAGAATATAATGTTGAGGATCTAGCTTAAGCTACTTAGTAGTCTTTGAACAAAACTTTTTACTCTCATAGACTCCTAAGGTTGGATATTGTTGCTATAATGTACCAATGTGAGTGAGACAATGCAGGATATACACACACAACTGTTATCATGAAAGGAAAAAGTGAGTCATGTCTATTATCACAATAATATTTATGTATATTTGCTATAGGAACCTCACAATGGCTTAAAAAGCCTTTCAGATAATTTAATTATGAGCATGTATTAAAGTCTTATTTCAAAATTGCTGCAAGAGAAAAGACCTAGAAGAGGACAGACAATTCAGAGTCACTCAAATTAGAAACATGTAGTTTTTTTTAAAAAAAGTGAGTAAATTACATTAATACAAAGAAGAATATTTGGTTAAAGACTATTAAACTTTTGATTGACAATCAACAGAGAGTAAGAAAAGCTAGTTTCTCAGAATATTTAATAATTCCATTAGAATTTATTATAATTAGATATTTTATCAAAAGTGCTGATTTCTTCCTAAAAGGATATTGTGAATTTCTTTAAAAAAAAAAACCACACACATTTTTTAATTGTTGTTCAAGTATAGTTTTCTGCTTTTCCCCCTCCCCCTCCCCACCACCCTAACACTTCCCACTTCCCTCCCCTGTTTCCACACCCCCCTATTGTCCATGTGTCCTTTACAATTATTCCTGCAAACCCTCCCCCTTTTCCCCTATAATCCCCTCCCCTCTCCCCTCTGGTCACTGCCAGCCTGTTCTCAATTTCAATGTCTTTGGTTGTATTTTACTTGCTTGTTCATTTTGTTGATTAGGTTCCTGTTAAAGGTGAAATCATATGGCATTTGTCTTTCACTGCCTGGCTTATTTCACTTAGCATAATGCTCTCCAGTTCCATCCATGCTGTTGCAAAGGGTAGGAGTTCCTTCTTTCTTTCTGCTGCATAGAATTCCATCATGTAAATTTACCATACTTTTTTGATCCATTCATTTACTGATGGGCACTTAGGTTGCTTCGAACACTTGGCTATTATAAATGATGCTGCTATGAACATTGGGGTGCATAGGTTCTTTTGAATTGGTGTTTCAGGGTTCTTAGGATATAATCCTAACAGTGGAATTGCTGGGTCAAAAGGCAGTTCCATTTTTAGTTTTCTGAGGAAATTCCATACCGTTTTTTTTAAAGATTTTATTTATTTATTTATTTATAGAGAGAGGAGAGGGGAGGGAGGAAGAGAGAGAGAGAAATATAAATGTGTGGTTGCCTCTCATGCACCCCCTACCGGGGACCTGGTCTGCAACCCAGGTGTGTGCCCTGACTGGGAATTGAACTGATGACACTTTGGTTCACAGCCCGCACTCAGTCCACTGAGCTATACAAGCCAGGGCCCCATACTGTTTGGCATGGTGGTTGCACTAGTCTGCAATCCCACCAACAGTGACCTAGGGTTCCCTTTTCTCAACAACCTCTCCAACACTTGTTGTGTGTTGCTTTGTTTATGATGGCCATTCTGACCGGGAGTGAAGTGGTATTTCATTGTGGTTTTAATTTGCATCTCTCTGATAGCTAGTGATACTGAGCATCTTTTCATATGTCTCTGGATCCTCTGTATGTCCTCCTCAGAGAAGTATCTGTTCAAGTCCTTTGCCCATTTTTTATTTGGGTTGTTTGTCTTCTTAGCGTGGAGTCATGTGAGTTCTTTATATATTTTGGAGATCAAACCCTTGTCCGAGGTGTCATTGGCAAATATGTTTTCCCATATGGTTGGCTCTCTTTTCATTTTAATGCTGTTTTCTTTAGCCGTGCAGAAGCTTTTTTATTTTGATGATGTCTCATAAGCTTTTGTTTGAGGCTCTGTTTCCAGGGAATTTGTGTTAAGACAAATAGCTTTTTTAAATTAGTAGTAAAATTAATAAGTTATTGATAATTTCAAGCTAGCTTCTCCCATCCTACATTTTTGGAGTCTTTTTTCCTTTCTTAATTGGTGTGTATTCAAACTACTATGTTTAGTTGAAAGTTTGCACTTTTCCAATCTTTGCATTCCTGACTTTATTTAATACAGCCAGAATATTAGAGATTATGGTCTAACTATAATCTTTCTAAATATATAGGTTTTCACAAGTACTCAACAGGTAATAACATGAGAGGTAATGTGAAATTTGTGTCAGAAATATTAAAAATAATCCATTTACATCCACACAATAGCATATAGCCATTAAAAAGGAAGATGTAAAAAAATGACTTGCAGTGATGATCAAAATGTACTGTTAAGTGAAAAAAGCAAAAAGCTTTTGTATGTTACCTTTTGTGGCAAAGAAATGAGGGAAAGTAAAGTGTAGTCAGTAGTTTTACTAATAGTAGCAATATTACTGTTATTATTTTTGAAACACTTATTGGTATATTTTCAAGTAATTATGCTAATATCATTAAAACTAAATTTCTCATCATAAAAGAAAATAAACATAAATATCAAAGCAAAGAAATCAAGTAAAAAGTATGTGATCTTAAATTCAATTAGGAAATATTGGATAAACTTGTAATTGTTTTCCTTAAAAAAAATCTGTCAACCAAAAAGATCTAGAAACAGTGACAACTCAATAGCAGTGAGCAATGCCAGTGCCCATTTGTGGTCTCTAAATACTATGTTTTATTAAAAACAACCAGGCGCCTATGGAGAAATAGTGGCTGAACGTCTGGAGCATGAAATCTCAGAAGTTATCAAGGAAGACACCTTCAGCTCATCTTAAGTCCTTGGGAGTCCTGTCAGAATAACACAGGAGCCAACTTGAAGGGACTCCCATTTTGCTTAAGATGGGACAATCTGAATATGAAAAATAATGACTGTAAAGTATTCAACACACAAAATATGTAAAATCCATAACTTTATGGTGATTATAAATAAAAATGGTCACTTGGAGGTTTCTAGTGCAGCAACTCAATGACTGTGAATATTGATAAAGGGGGAAAACCATGTATTTATCTAGTCTTTTTTATACAGATTGTTTTTTCTGGGGTTATTAAATAGTTAATGAGGAGAAAGTTCTTCCTTACAGAAGATTTTCAGCTAATAAAGGCAGAAGAAATGATAGAAGCAGAAATTCACTATTATGCAATCCCTAGGGCAATAATAAATCTAAGCAACGATCATCAATGGATGCTACTATAAAATCATTAGGTGAAAGATTGATAGGGAACTTTGCAATGAAGGGTCAAGTGGACACCATCTGCGTTCACTGATCAATCTTAGCTCCACTAAATCTTGGACATCTAGAAATGATGTGCCTCGGAGGTGGTACAACAGAAAGAACGTAGCAGCACCTGTGCTGTATTTCTGACTGAAGAAAAAATATTTAATCTGAATCTAATCAAGTATCTAGGTCTCAAACCAAATTACAAGAAATACAGAGGACAGAGAAGTTAAATAACACTACAAGGAAACAAACAGCCAAATCAGAAAGGATGAATAATCTGATTTCTCTAACAAATCAATGGCATAAAAAAAGATAATTCAGAAGCTTTAAGAGATGCAACAAATACAACATGTAGACCTTGTTTGAATCCTGATTTGAACAAATCAACTGTAAAACATCTTCCCCCCCAGCTTTACTGAGGTGTCATAGAAAATAAAAATTGTATATACTCAAGGTATACAAGGTGACATTTTGATATATGTATTCATTGCAAAATGTTTATCACAACCAAGCTATTTGACATACCTATCCCTTCACATAGTTAACTTTGTGTGTGTGTGAGAACAATTAGGATCAGTTCTTTCCCTACCACGTATGCATCACAGCATTGCTAACTGTGGTCACCTGGCCTGTACATCAGATCTCTGGCACGTACTCACCAGGCGCATCTGAACTCATATATGCATACCTTTGACCAGCACTTCCCCACTTCCCCAACTTGCCAGCTTTGGGGAACCACTGCAAAACCACATTTCTGAGACCGGTGTGAAAATTTAATTATGGTATTAGATGATCTTAAGAATTTATTTTTTGAAACAATAATATTTTAGATGTGCTGGGTTAAATAAAATGTGTTATTAAAATAAAAAAAGAGCCCTGGCTGGTATAGCTCAGTGGATTGAGCACGGACCTGTGAACCAAGGGATCGTGGTTCAATTCCCAGTCAGGGCACATGCCTGGGTTGCAGGCCAGTTCCCAGCAGGGGATGCACGAGAGGCAACCACACACTGATGTTTCTCTCCCTCTCTCCCTCTCTCTTTCCCTTCCCCTCCCCTCTAAAGATAAATAAATAAAATGTTTTAAAAATAAATAAATAATTTATTTTTAATTTTACATGGTGATTGTTTTCAAACAATTCTACAGTTAAAGATGCATACTAAAGTATTTATAGGTAGAATGACATGACTTCCTTACTTAAAAATATTCCAGAAAAATAATGTTGGGGGAAAAAACAAAATTGGTAAAATGATGATTGTTTAAGCTAAGTGATGGCTTAATACAGATTCACTTTTGTGTGTATAAGAAATTTCTAAATGAGAAAGTAGAATAAAACAATATTCTTAAAAACACATTCATATGAAATCCATGCATTTTGATTATTTATTTATTTCCTTACATTTATTCCTGCTTACTCCCAGTGGGGTGAGTGTGTACGAGGCTTTAGATAAAAGTACAATAATAGCATCACTACCGAAGGGTTGTTGGCTCCCTTCCCCAAGATAGTAATCAGGAGAAGAGGCAAAACAAACTCCAAAGGAGAGGTTTACTGAAAACAAAGTGGAGAGAAAGGAGAAAGGGAGGGAGCTTGATGCACCAAGGGAGCATAGACTAATGAAGGAGAGCATGGCTTCCCTGAACTGCGGCTGGCATCTGGCTTATCCAGAGCTGGGTTCTTCATGCAGGTGCAGAGGCAGCTCTTACTTTCCAGGTTTCCACAGTTGGCTGGTACCTACTGGAGCAGGCACAGGACAGAGATTTTTGGGGAGTACCTGAAGAGAAACTTTAAACGTATCTAGGAGAGACTTAAAAAAATAACTGAAGAACATTCCCACCCATTTAACAGAGGCTCAGCCTGTCTCAGTAGTAGTAGCAATAATAGTAACAGCTTGCTCTGCATCAGACTTCACGCTGATCCTCCAACTCCATGACAGTGAGTAGGCACATTTATTATCCCCACTTATGAGGGTACTGAGTCTTAGAGAATTTATGTAACTTTCCCAAGGTTACTAAACTAGCAAATAGTAGAAAATATTATAAAGCCTCCCAAAGACTACTATAATTTTCTAATTTTATTGAATGAAGGGACACTGATAATTGTATTCGCACAAAATCTCTCTGGTCTCATTCCTCATTAATTATTAGGACTAGATTTAAATTAATTACTATATTTCAAGTGAACCAGTAATAGTTAAGTGATTCTGGTTCATTAATCAGAAGTCCTGTGACATCACCTTTGGTCCAAATAAAAACTACAAAGTACAATTCTTAAATCACATGCCCTCCTTCTTTCAGGAGTACATTTTTTTTTATTCAAAACTTTACATGCTGGGAGTGTTGTCTGCTGACAGTAATCAGAACTGCAAGCACACAGTGTCTGGGTCTCCTTTGCAACTTTACATGCATTTGTGATCTTTCTTTACATCATCTTATTATTGCATAGTAGCATGGTATTCGTTTACTTGTAGTTAGTATTCACAATGAAGTTAATGGTGTAAGTTTGTGTTATTGTCTATTTTCACTGCCTTCAAGAAAGACTAAGATTCAAAACTAATAAGTTATTGAAAAAAATATGTGGAGCAAGATGCCCATGTTTCCAGATTGCACAAGTTCTATTGATTTAAGAGACAATTTCTAGAGCCCTTGGGAATATCTCCTCAGAAATGCCAACTGCCCCAGTTACTAGTTTTCTAGCCTTAAATTCTGTGTTCCTGGCTGTAATTTTAGATTCTGCCTCACATTCAGGCTCTCCCCACATCCTGGCCTTCACTTAGAAAGAGTAGTTTAATCTTCTGTGGATCACAACTGCGAACTACAGATGGAATGCCCAAGAATACTGAACGGTTCCATATGTGCATGTCCACATTCTAAAACTACTGGGAAGCAATGACATGTTAAAAGAGACATTTTACAGGCAGGTAAAGAAATCTAATTGCAAGGTATTCCTGTCACAGAATAGCTTAGCTTGTGAAACAATGCAATTACACTGAACAGTCCACCTAAAAATGGCCCTTTGTGTAAAACCGTATAGGAATCTTTGGGAATCTGTAGATGCTGGGAAAATAGAAGACTCCCTATTGCCAGTATAAGCAAAAAAATAAAATTATGCTTCTACAGACCAGATGTTTTCTCTGTTATTTTCATTTGTATGACTGCTTGTTTAATTTCTTGAGTCTGAATGCATTCAGGGAAAATTCCAGATATGACTTGAACTGATGGATTTCTTGCCCACTGATATGGAAGGAACTAATTTTATATTTAATTTTTTTAAATATATTTTATTGATTATGCTATTACAGTTGTCCCATTTCTCCCCCTTCATTCCCCTCCACCCTGCACACCCCCTCCCACCCACATTCCCCCCCCTTTAGCTCATGTCTATGTGTTATAAGTTCTTTAGCTTCTACATTTCCCATACTATTCTTGCCCTCCCCCTGTCTAGTTTCTACCCACCATCAATGCTACTTATTCTCTGTACTTTTTCCCCCTCTCTCCTCCTCCCACTCCCCTGTTGCTAACCCTCCATGTGATCTCCATTTCTGTGGTTCTGTTCCTGGTCTAGCTGTTTGCTTAGTTTGCTTCTGTTTTAGGTGTGGTTGTTAATATCTGTGAGTTTGCTGTCTTTTTACTGCCATATTTTTTATCTTCTTTTCTTAGGTAAGTCCCTTTAACATTTCATATAATAAGGACTTGGTGATGATGAACTCCTTTAACTTGACCTTATCTGAGAAGCACTTTATCTTCCCTTCCATTCTAAATGACAGCTTCGCTGGATAGAGCAATCTTGGATGTAGGTCCTTGCCTTTCATGACTTGGAATACTTCTTTCCAGCCCCTTCTTGCCTGTAAGGTCTCTTTCGAGAAATCAGCTGACAGCCTGATGGGAACTCCTTTGTAGGTGACTGTCTTTTATCTCTTGCTGCTTCTAGAATTCCCTCCTTCATTTTAATCTTGACTAATGTAATTATGATATGCCTTGGTGTGTTCCTCCTTGGGTCCAACTTCTTTGGGACTCTCTGAGCTTCCTGGACTTCCTGGAAGTCTATTTCTTTGCCAGATTGGGGAAGTTCTCCTTTATTATTTATTCAAATAAGTTTTCCACTTGTTGCTCTTCTTCTTCCCCTTCTAGTACCCCTATAATTTGGATGTTGGGACGTTTAAAGATGTCCTGGAGGTCCCTAAGCCTCTCCTCATTTTTTTGAATTCTTGTTTCTTCCTTCTTTTCTGTTTGGTTGTTTCTTTCTTCCTTCTGGTCCACTCCATTGATTTGAGTCCCAGTTTTCCTCCCATCACTATTGGTTCCCTGTGCGTTTTCCTTCATTTCACTTATTGTAGCCTTCAATTGTTCATCTAATTTGTGAGCAAAATCAACCAATTCTGTGAGCACCCTGATCACCAGGGCTTTGAACTGTGCATCTGATAGGTTGGCTATCTCTTCATCGCTTAGATGAATTGGCTCTGGGGCTTTGATTTGTTCTCCTGTTTGAGCCATTTTTGGTTTTGGTTTTGGTTTTTTTGGTCTGGTTGTGGATATTATGTAGTGAGGGGTGGAGCCTTAGGTTTTCTTCAGGGTGGGGTAGCCCAGTCGCTGGGTAGTGATGCTGTATGTGGGGGTGGGGTCCAAGAGGAAGCAATGGTGCTTGCTCCTCTCTCTCTCTCAGATTCCAGTCCCTTCTGCTGCTTCCCCTTCGCCTGGATTATCTGTACTCGAATGTGGGACTACCTGGTCAGCCAGCCTCCTTGTGCAGCCTCACTGGGTCTGCACCATTGCCACCCCGTTCCCAGGGTCCGCTAGCTGCTGCCTGCACGCCTGGGATCTTCCAGCTGCTGCTGTCTGCACACCAGGGTCTGCCAACCCTCACTTTTTCCTGCCGGGACTCCGCCCCCTCACTGGTCTGGATGAATGGTTGTTGGACTTCCATACAGTTCAATTTTCTATCAATTCACAGGTTGTTTTCTTGTTTCTAAATCTTTGTTGTCCTTAATTTTGGTTGTGAGAGGAGGCACAGTGTGTCCACCTACATCTCCATCTTGGCCAGAAGTCTATATTTAATTTTTAACACAATGGCATGATATTTTAAAGAGTGGTTTAAACTTTTTTTATAAAGAATTAATTTGTAAATATAACAAAATCAGGTTCCATGGTGAGGCAACTTGTTACATATTTAGTGACAGTCTTCTGCTGTAGGTAGGAAAAAAAGTGACAATAATAAGGGGAACACACGATTTGCCTGTATTTACTCATAACAATTCTGTAGTCAGAAGTATTAAACAATTTGCCCAAGGCCGCACAAGAAAGAAGCTGTTTTAAACCAAGGCAGAGCAGCATTAAAGTCCATACTTTAAATTGACTTGACTCCTCTCCTTCTTGATACAAATTAACAATTGGGGATTGATCTGGCTGGTGTGGCTCAGTGGGTTAAGCTCTGGCCTGTGACTAAATGGGTTTCTGGTTCAATTCCCAGTCAGGGCACATGCCTGGGTTGTGAGGCAGGTCCCCAGTTAGGGGCATGGGGGAGGCAACTGATCAATGTTTCTCTTGCACATTGATGTTTCTCTCTCTCTCTCTCTCTCTCTCTCTCCTTTCCTTCCCTTATTTTTAGGTTTAATCTCTCTAAAAATAAATAAATAAAATCTTTTTAAAAATTAGGAGATAATCAGTCATATCAGAGTTTCCATGCCTGTTCTTGGCCTTCCCTTTCTTTATTAAGCAGTTCAACCTAATACGGCTACTATTTTTTTTTTTTTGATCCATTCTAAACAAGCACTTCATATGTATTTTCTCATTTAAATTCTGTGACATGGTTATCTATTACCCCAATTTTAGATGAGAAAACTGGGGATTGTCCAAAGTTTCTTAAGAGTGCAAGTATCAGAATTTGAACCCCCTAGTATTGATTTTAGGATCTATGCTCTAAACCATGTCTCCACACAGTGAGCACTCAGGTGCTGTGAGCACCCTTTTCCTTGTCACATAGTGGGTCCATCAACTCAGCATGCTGTTCCATTACACATGGAAGGGAATTTCATTTCTTGGTACTCAGAATGGTACCTTAATACATATGAAGGAACTTTCTCTCTGACAGGAAACATGCATTCCTGAAAGTAGAAGCTGAGGTGAATGCCTTCCTTCTGCCATTTCCAACTCCTCACCTCTCTTTCTAGCAGCCCTTCACAGTCAATGTACAATCAGAACAATTGGTTGGTTCACTATAGAAGTGCTCAGGCTGCTGACTAAAGAATAATGATACCTTTGTACAACTTGTCATTGTTAATTTCTGTGAAATACATTGAATGCTCCATAACCTTCCTTAAAGTTTCTTGCTCTGTCAGTCAAGTGAGAGTTTGGAATCTCATCCTTCCTGATGCTGAAGAGTAGCACATTCCACAGTACTAGAAGCAACAGAGTTTTAGTAGTTTGAAAACGTCTCCTGCAAGTTAGTATTACTTTAAAATATACGTATACTATGGATATACAAATACAAATAATCACAACTTACAAAACCTGACTTACAGATTTCTGAGACCCACAAACTGTGAGGCAGACCCCTGAGACTTCCCTCCCCATCTCCACCCCAGGACACCTGAGCCCCTTCCGTCCCAGTTCCGGAGACGGTGCAGCCAGCCTCGGGCCAACAGCACCACTTGGTGGCCAAGACGGAGAACTGCCCAAACCAACTTTTCTCTTTCAAATTTTTTCCTTAGAGAATACTCCTCCCACAATCCATTCACCTCCGTTTTCTTTGGCCTTTGCCACTCTTGGCCGAGGTGATTCCACCTCAGGCAATCACTCAAGTGGACACACGTCCTTTTTCAAAAATCTTTTTTCTTAGCCCCACCCAGTGACTTCACAAGTTTTTCTCATCCTTCCACTGCCTTTATCACATACAGAAGCCTAGCAGTTACTGGGGCTGGGCAAACCAGACGTGGCCCCACGTCTCCAAAACTTACAGTGTTTACCCATGTAATTAAAAAAAAAAAAAAAGTATTTCAAAATCTGTGAAAATCCTCCAGGCTTCTTCCTCTCGGAATTGCTTTGCCCTCCCCAACTCCCAGCCCCCGGGAGCCAGCTGTCTCCTTAGACGCGGCAGAGCCTTCAGTAACAGAGGAGGAAAGTTGATGGAGCTGGAAACCCAAGGTAAGAAGAGTAAACTAAAAAAATAAAAAAGATAGGAAGGGGAAGGAGAGGAGGAGCGAGAGGGAGACAGGGAGAGGGGAAAAGGGAAAGAAAGAAAAATGGTGAAAAAGTTTGACCTGGGGGCCTACGGTGCGGCTTCCTTCCTCACTGCCGGCCAGTGCCCGAATTGGGATAAGGCAGAAGGGGACACACACACACCTTGATAAGACAAATCAAAATAATTAATAATGCTAATGCAGTAATTTTAAATCAAAATTTAAAAAATTAAACTAAAAATTCATGTCAAAAACCCACGATGAACAACGTACAGAATCAACCCCGCGCCCCTGCGCCCAGGAAGCAGTCATTTCTAAACAGCCAAGGTTTCTGCCGAGGGCTGCGGGGGTTCCCGGGCCCCCATCCCCCCTCCAACCCCGCCTCCGCAGGACCGGCGCGTTTATGAGCGCTGACTGTGGTGTATCAACAGAAACAGATTGACAATGCGGGTTTATATGTAGAGGTTTTTCCAAACTGTAAGGCTTTTATGAACTTTTCCCGATTGATTCCAAATATGAGAGGCGTTGATCTGTGTACGCATAACAAGGGCGCACGTGCTTCTTGTTGCCTCAGGCTCCAGTGTGGCTGCGTCCCTGCGCGTCCCACTCACCTACATCTTCCCCTTTGGGCTCCAAAGCTCCCCAACTTTCATCAAATTCTTCGTCCTTGTCCCTTAAAACCTGCTTTCCTTTAAGTACCTTCATCCATGAAAAAGTACTTAGTGCCAAGGGTGTTTCCTTCTCTTTTTTTAAATTATAAAGTATTGCAAAATTTCATTTCCCCCCATATTTTTCATTTCAAATGCACATTATTTGAGCATCATAAATCACATAACATTTGTAGTTTAATCCAGGAACTAATACATTATTTACTTCACTGTTTCTATGGAAAAACATGTTCTAGGTTTTAAACAACTCATTTGCAAATACATATTTGGAACACTATTTTTTATAGGTTGGACCTAAATGCTTTCTTTAAATGTTTACAACAATTTATATGTTATACACTGTAATACACACACAAAAAAGAGGTCCTTTAGCCCAAACTATGGCTCTTTTTGACTGTAATGCCCAGCTTAAGATCAGAATGCTGAGATATGTCAGAACGGTTTTGTCAACAAAACTGAGACAAGTGAAGAACAAGAACAAGAACTGTAACATTATTAGGCATAAATCAAACTCAATATATTATTATTTTATTTAAATATAGATATATACATTTTATTAAAATATGCTTGCTATGATGGCTACTTAATAATAGGGATTTATGAACATATGTCTCATCACCTCTCATAGAGCTTGGTGCTTCCATTCTAAAAATAAGTTAGCATTTGCTTACCTGCATCTCTTGATTAGTCATTCAACCCACTAATTATTTTGGTATGAGATGAGTAGGAGCATTTCTATATAAATCATTCCCCCAAATCACAGTATGTCATCAGCAGGTCTTTGCTCCTCATTTTGGCCATAATCTTCCTGCATGAAGTCCAGCCACATGGAAAAGTGCTCCCAGATGTCAGTAAGAGTTGGGTGCCCCCTTTCTAAAATATGAACCACTCAGAATCTCAGCATGCATTTTTTTAAAACAAAGGTCTAAGTTGTTTTTAACTACCCTTTTTAACTTGGAATAGCAATCCCAAGTTAATTCAGTAAGAATAACAAGTATGACACAGACACGGCCTCTATTTTAATGGTTAGGTAGAATGAGATACACAGACTACAACTCTTCTTTGAAATGCCAGAAGATCTTTCTGTGGTACACTTTTCAAATTCCTGAACCTGGCTTCTGACAGCCTGACTCGCTCCTGCCCCGCCCACCACAAGTCCCCAATCATCTGCCTACATGGGTCTGTAACCACACGAGGAGCCTCACTGCCCAGCAAAGCTTCCTTGAAGGTCTGACTCAACCTCCAGGTGTTTCTCATCTGATACGTTCTTCTCTTGGCTATACCTATTCCTCCTACAAGTCCTGGCTGAGGTTCCATCTTTACTCTGAACTTTTCCCTGCTTCTTTGATTCTTCCCACTCCTACCCCCTTCTCTTTAAAGGCTGAGCTCCTGGATCACTGGTCGTCTGGACCGTGTATTCTAATTACTATTTTCTCTGTTTTCCTAACAAGTTAGTAAGTACATTCTTTGAGAGTATGAACTATATCTTATACTTCTTTCAGATTCTTAATAAATGGCTGTTAAAGTAAATAACAGCATTTATACACGTGTGTGAAGGCACCCCCATACCCCACACGTATACACATATGTGTAGAGGATGAAAGCTTACAACCAGTGTGTATTTCCTGTTCATTGTGACCCCACTTCGAGCACATCCCTGTACACTGCCCTCCATGAGTCTTATTCTCAGTTTCTAATACTGGCCTTCAATGACCCTTTTACTTCTTTTCTGTTATTGTCTTATCATCTCTGCTTTGAACCTACTTTTTATCTTAGTTGTGAGCTCTCTGTTCACCACCTTGATCCAATGGGAGTTGAAATGTGTTAGGGAGGGTGCAGGAGGGGAGACAGAGAGTGAGAGTTTAAAGTTTGGAGATCTACGTTTGGCGATCTGGGTATGAGTCCCCCTGCTACTAAGAGTAGTTGGAATAATTTGGACAAGTCAGTGGGCCTCAGTTTCTTCATGGGTATTTTAGGAATAATTATACCTATTATGGTGTTGTTTTAAGAATAAAATACATGTATGAGGGGCTTTGCAAATAATATATTATAAAATATGTTGTATTGCCATATTATCAAAATTAGCCCAAATATCATTACCTTCCAGAGGCTGCACAACCCACCTCAACACACATGCACACAGATACACATTCACACACTCACTCATGGGTTGTCCCAGGGCAGGTAAACCACTGGCTTCATGCCTTTTGGCCTTTGAGCTCCAGAGGATCCTTGTCTCCTGACTTTTAAGAATAGGAAAGTGACTTGGCTGGTGTAGCTCGGTGGATTGAGTGCCGGCCTGAGAGCCAAAGGGTCATCAGTTCAATTCCCACTCAGGGCACATGCCTGGGTTGTGGGCCAGGTCCTCAGCAGGGGGCACACGAGAGGTGACCATACATCCATATTTCCCTCTCTTTCTCTTTCCCTTCCCCTCTCTCTAAAAATAAAATTTAAAAAAATGGGAAATGGTCCCTGTCCAGGTTTGGTGGTTGAAGCATTGTCCCATACACCAAAATGTTGTGGGTTCAATCCCCAGTGGAAGCACATATGGGAGGCAACTAATCACTGTTTCTCTCTCATATCAATGTTTCTCTCCCTCTACAATCAATTTTAAAAAATCTTCAGGTGAGGATTTTAAAAAATTACAAAAATAGGAAAGTGGGAATATCAATCTAAAGACCCGAACTAGAACTAACATAAGTCAGGATAGCTACATTTTGACAAATTGTTAAAGTGCTAGGTCTCAGTAAACAATTTTATTGAACATTCGCTAAAGTACAAAGCACTGCAGTAATCTTTAGAGAACTGAAAATGAGAAACACACTTTCTGGAAGCTTAGAATCTAACAAGACAGACAGAGACATATAGGTTTGCAATATTTAGTGTGATACATTCCATGCTAAAAGAGCTTATATTTTTAAGTGGATTCAACTCAGATTGTGCCCTGAGAGTACTGAGTCTATGATGATATATAGAAAGACATGTTGGTTATCTTTTTTTCCCCTCTATGGTTGGATTCTTTGGAAATAGGAAATCTAAGTTTGCTGTCACATCAACTATTTGGCTTTTTTAAGGCTTTGGTTTGGGCTATCTATTTTATACCTTGACACCACACCCCTTCCAGCTCCTGCCCCAGTTTTTCATTCCACTTCACAACAAAACTTTTTGAAGGAGATGTCTCTACTTCCTCACCTACTATTCTCTCTTTAATTCACCCCAATTAAGCCTCTGTGTTTACTGCTACACTGAATCTGCCCTTGCCAAGTCACCAGAGATTCCATCTTATCAAACCCACATGCTACTTCTCAGACTTTAACTTACTTTACTGTTTATCTGCATTTATCACACCACCCTTCTTGAAAGCGTCTTTGATTTCCGTGAAGGGAACTCTTTGCTAGTTGCCCTCCTACCTCTGTGGGAACTTCTCTGCAATCATCTTTCCTGGCTCCTCCTCCTCTGCTCAACTCCCAAGTTTGGGCAACCCAGTGCTCAGTCCTGGCCCTATCTACACTTTCCTCCCAGGTAATTTAATCTACTTCTCTTTACCTTTCAATGGTACCTATGTGCAAATGACTCTCAAATCTCTACTTCCAGCTCTGACTTCTTCCTAGCACACTTCAACTTGGATGCCAAAGACATATCACAAAGTCAATGTCAAAAATACCTCTTGAACCATGCCAAGATACTTTTCCTTAGTTTTCTCAAGCTCAGAAAATGGAATTCTCATTAATCAGTTGCTTAGAAAGTAATGCAGGCAGCATGCAAATCTAATGTTATATCTAATTCATCATTAAATCAATTGTGCCAGCTCTACTTCCAGAAAGTATCTCAGATATATCCAATTCTCTTTTTAAGCAATATATCAATAAATCAATATATCAATATAATCAATGTGTCAATCAATAAATCTATCAATAAAAATATATATTTATTGATTCCACAGAGAGAGGAATGGGGGGGGGAGAGAGAGGAAGAGAAACATCAATGTGAGAAAGAAACATTAACCTTTTGCCACCCTTATACACTCTGATCGGGGACCAAACCTGCAACCAGGGCATGTGCCCTGACTGGGACTCGAACACATAATCTTTCAGCTTATAGGATGACGCTCCAACCAACTAAGCCACACCAGCCAGAGCAAATCTATTTAATTCTTAACTTGTACTACCATCACCCTAGACCAAGGCATCACCTCTCATCTAGCCTAATGCTATACCTCTACTTGGTCTCTATGCTTCTGATCTTATTCTCCTGTATTTAGTCAGAATGGACTTACACTAAAAAAATGTGAATATTACTAAATCTCAACCCTTGAGTAAACTTTTTTAAATATATGTAATGAGATAGGAAGTACACATGAAGCACTAGACAGAATTGAAACGGGAAAAGTCAGTTTCATGCTGCCTGTCACTACCAGAACCAATAAGCAGAGATAAGGATTGAAGTCTTTATGGGTGATTTATTCAGATGCTGGTGATCTGATAAAATGGTGGGTTGTGTACCCTCAAAAACAGTCTTAACATCTCATCTCAAGCTGACCTTTTCATAAGGAGAAGAAAGGGTAGGTAAGGGGGTTAGAAGAAACTTGATCAAATAAGAGTTGCAGCCTGGGATGATTTTCCTAGCACTTCTTTATTTGTTGCTCAACAATTCTTTATCTGCATCATGGACAATCCCTTCCTATAACACAATGGTTCAGATACCATCTCTTGCTTGCAGATCCCGCAGGGCACAAAAGTTGAATTGCTTGTCCACTTCCTAGAGTCACATAGGTCATGCATTCCAGTTCCTGGAGTAACAGCTTTCCACAGGCATTAATCACTTAAGCTTGACTAACGGCTAAAATCTTTAATTCTTGAGATCCTCTATCAGACTAAACTTTCAAAAACTCAAACCAGATCAGGTCATTCCTCCATTAAAAGTTTTTGATGATTTCCCTTGCATTTAGAATAAAAGACAAACTCATATCCTAACCTACCAACCCATACATGATCACTGCAATCTCGTTTTCTACTACTCTTCTTTTTTACACACTCTCTGCTAGATATTTTTGCCTTCTTTCTGTTTCCAAAACACACCTTATTTCCCCCTCAGAGAACTCAGCAGGATTCTGAGCTCTGCCTTCACTATCTTCTCAATGTCTAAAAAGAGGAGTGCCCCAGGGCTCAGGGCTGTTTCTATTTGCCTTCACAATTTACAAAGTTGTATGTGCTGGACCTGGCTAGTGTGGCTTAGTGGATTGAGTGCTGACCTGAGAACTGAAAGATCATAGTTTGATTCCCAGTCAGGGCATATGCCAGGGTTGCAGGCTGGGTC
The DNA here is from genome assembly GCA_004027475.1 of Anoura caudifer. Classification (NCBI taxonomy): domain Eukaryota; kingdom Metazoa; phylum Chordata; class Mammalia; order Chiroptera; family Phyllostomidae; genus Anoura; species Anoura caudifer. The sequence continues at coordinate 70,943 of PVKU01003189.1, forward strand.
TCTGGGTGGGGGCATGCAGGAGGCAACTGATTGATGTATCTCTCACACAGAGGGATGTTTCTCTCCCTCTGTTTCTCCCTCCCTTCCCCCCTCTTTAATAATAAATAAATAATATCTTTAATACAAAGTTATATCTCCTGCCCTGACCATTGTCCTCAACACAAGTCTGCTATGTGAAACTACCTACTTGACATCTCCACACAGATCCTCAATAGCCATGTAAACTATAACATGTTCAAATACGATTGCTTGGTACTTCCGCCCCTTATCCCCAAACACATTCTTTTTCCTAGTCATTCCCATCTCAGTAAATGACATCACATTTTTACCAATAACTCAGGCCTTAATATCTCTCTCTCAAAGCTCATGACTAATCCATGAACCAACCAATGCTGTAGGCTGTACTTTCAGAATACATCAGGAATCTAATTCCTTTCTGCCTCCCCACGGCTACTCCAGGGCAAGCCATCATGACTGTTTGCCTCAACAATTGCAGTTGCCTCTTACTGATCTGCCTGCTTCCATTCTTAAATTCCTGTACTATGGTCATTGTCCACAGAGTGTACGAGTCACACTTTTAAAATGAAAGCCAATTTACAACACCTTCTGCCCAAGGCCCTCTAGTGATTTTGCCCTTGTCACTCAGATAAGCCCAAAGTCTTTTCCCTGGTCCAAAGGACCTGTCCCCACTATCAAATCAATAACTACCTGATCTTATCTCCTACCTTTCAACCTTTTCTCATACAGCTCTAGCTTCATTCAGTCTCCTTCCACCCCTTCTCATTCAGCTCTAGCCACATTGCCCGCCTAGCCTTTGCTTATTCCTTTTGCCTGGACGGTCAGATCCAGGCAAGGCTCTGCCCTCACTTTCTTTCAGATTGAAACTGGAAAAGCCTGCATTCATGCTGCCTGTCATCTACCAGACCCAATAAGCAGCGACAGAGATTGATCTTTATGGGTACTTTATTCAAACAGCCAGTGACCTGAGAAGACTGCTGGTTTGTACCCTAATAAACCATCTTAAATTCCATTTTAAACTGATCCTTTTTATAAAGAGAAGAAAAGTGTGGGTAAGGGGTTTGGAATTCAGGGAAAAAGTTAATCAGATGAAAGCTGCAGCATTCTTTCATCTGTGTCCTGGGCGGTGGACATCTCATGCTGAAGCACAATGACTCAGATACCACCTTGATTGCTTGCAGTCCTCCTGAGGCACAAAGGTGGAGCTGCTTCTGGTCTCCTGGAGTCAGGGTGGGTCATACCTCAGTTCTTGAAACAACAGCTTTTACATACATTGATTACTAAGCTTATTAGCTATTACCTGAAACTAAAATTTTTCCCAACATTTGAGTCCCCCACCAAGATCTCCATTCAGACATCTTAGAAGAGAGGCATTCCCCGCCCACCTTATATAAAATTGCACTCTCTTCCCTGTCTTTTCCCTTCTCTTTCTTTATTGTTCATAATAGCAACAATAAGAACAACAATATTTATACAGCACTTACATGACAGGTGTCATTCTAAGTACTTTACATTTTACCCTCACATTACCTTATAAATTGGGTAATTTTACTATCCCTCTTTTATAGATGAAGAAACAGAGATACATGGAGGTTAAATAACTTGTGTTGAAGTGACAAATCTAGTAAGTGCTAGAGCTAAGATTTGAACCCAGGCTGTCTGGTGCCACTACGTGCTTTTAGCTAACACTCTTTTGCCTCCTTTTAGCCCTAGTCAGTACCATATTTGTTCATTATCTCTCACTCTTCCTACTTGTTTCAGTTATTGCTGCATAACCAAACATTTCAAAACTTAGTGGCTTAAAGCAATAAATCATTATTTGTTGGTAATTTGGGTCAGGAATTCAGGCAGGGCTTGACCAAGGCGCTCTTCTCCACTGGGAGTTAGGTGACGTCAATCATTCAGCTGCATTCAGCCAGTAACTGGGCCAGCGTGGAAGGCACTTGATGGCTTCGCTCACATGCTGACACTTTAACCCTCTTCCATGTGGCTTATCTCTTTACATTTTCTCTTATCAATCTGTAGTATTGTTGAAGCTTCTTTAGAGCATGACAGCTGGCTTCTCAGAGGGAGATCTGGAAGCTGCCCGTTCTTTTTGGGAACTTAATTCGGAAGTCCCAGAACTTTATTTCTGCCACATTCTATTAGTTAAAAAAAAGAAAAAGAAAAAGAAAAAAAATCACAAGTGTAGCCCTTAATACAGGGAAAAAGAAATAGATTCCATCTGTTGATGTCGAGAGTGGCACTCGTATACAGGAAGGCAGGAGTTGATGGCTGCCATCTCTGGAGATTATACTCCACAGCACCAGAGTGCAGGTTCCATGAAAACAGAGACTCTTGTCTGTTTTGTTCATCATCATGTGTCTCTAGTGCCAAGAAGATTGCTGGCATATAATACGTGTGGAATACATATTTATTTAATCCATGAATTTAGGGGACAGTCTGAAGAGATCAGAAAGAGGAGGAGGAAAACCCAGAAGGAGTCTGTCCCAGGAGTCTAGGAAAAAGAAGATAAGACTACACTTTTTTTCATATTTAAAAGTTTTTAAAAAATAAGTAAAAGGTATATTCAAACTATATTTGTAAAGTTAAAACAGTGCAATATTGCATAAATTATGTGACTTTTCCTTTCACCTTTGTTCCCAATTCTTCTCAGCATTAGGCACTTTTTAATGTATCCTTTCAGAACTAATATATACATATACAAAGACAAGTATATATATCACACCTCTCTCTCCGAAAGACACACACATAGCTCTGACTGGTGTGGTTTAGTGGGTAGGATATCATCCTGCAAATGAGAAGGTTGTAAGTTCAATTCCCAGTCAGGGTGCATGCCTGGGTTGTGGGCCAGGTCCCTGTTGGGAGCCTGTGAGAAGGAACTGAGCAATGTTTCTCTCCTTCTGTTTCTCCCTCCCTTTCCCTCTCTCTACAAATAAATAAATAAAATCTTTTTTAAAAAGATACATAATATACAATTAGTGGATTACTATACACATGACTCAGTATCTAGTTTTTTTTCTCTTAACAATCTAATTGCCAGATCATTCCATAGAGCAAGAGGTAGAAAAGTGGGTTGCAAAGAAATGAGGACAGAGGAAAAAGAAATTAAAAGATGGGATAGGCAGGAACAGGATTATATACTGAAGAATAAGAGTAACAGAGGAGTGGAGATTGAAAGTACCCAAGAGTTCTTTCTTGCAGACCAGAAAATGTCCCAGCACCTCTGCCTGCCTTACTATGATCCTCCCACTGGATTGCAGTTCCTCTGGCTCATGTAGGAGTGTGTCTTGGACGCCCTGGTGGGGTGAACCCCCCCAAACCTAGGTCAGGCCACTCAGAGGGGCTACCCTGTGACATTTTAAGAAAGTGGAAATTATCACAGTGCAAAGGTTCACCTCCTGCTTTTTACAGATAGGAAACTCAGCCACACAGCAGTAGCTTCTCTTATGTTATATTTTTTGAAAATTCAACGAAAACTTTATATAAATAACATCTGAAAAATATGTTAAGAAAGAAATAGCTGCTATGCAGTTTGGGCATTAAAAACTAACATGTTAAAAAAAAAGATCATGCACAAAAGAGAGGGGATAATAATGGAGCAAAGTCTCTAAGGGGATGGGAAGGGGTTTTTGGTTCCGGTGGAGAAATAAACCTTGAGAGGACAGAATACCCCTTATAAGGAGAAGGGAAGGAGAAGCCCTTCCCCCCTGGAGAAGGGCTGCAGGTAGATTTTGTAATTGTGTCTGGCAGGAGTCAAGGAAATTCCTTCGCAGCGGTCTCATTTTCCTCAGAAATGTAGGAGGCAGTTTGTTTGTTTGTTTGTTTTTTAATTTTTCCACAAAGGGATGGGGTAGGTAGAATTCAGTACGATGTTAGGAGTGTGAGGATTGGGAATATCAGGGGACTGAGAATAGGAGAAATTCAGAGTGGCAATTTTAAAAGACTGTTTTAGACTTAGCAAGATCGCCTGGGTCCTATGGAAGTCCCGACTGAAGTTGGACACTTTAGGTGCACTGGTGCAATTCTCAGGGTTATGTGATTTCCAGCACTGGTGCAGAGTGGACTGGTGCAGAGTTGGTTGAATTTTTGCAGACTAGCGGTTTTGCAGGTGAGTGAAGGATAAAGGAGACATTTCACTTGAGGATGTTAGTGAACGTGATAGACCGTTTATGCCAGGAGCTTCAGACCCTGACTGCACACATGTTGGTGGTGGTCTGAATACAGGTTTGCAGGTTCAGCGATGGCACACTGCCTAGCAGCAAAGGGTTCGCACCCAGTGTACCAAGAGCAGCAGCTCAGCTCGGGCTAATCTTCAGGAGGGGACTTGGGTGAGAGCTGAGTAGGAGTGGGGCTGCGGCTGCGGAAAGCAGACTGTCATGAAACTGTGTGCCGGGCAGGCAAACTGGTTTTACTCATATTGCATAGTGGGGAGCCTTGTAGGAATCCTAGGGGTTGCAGCTAAGCAGTCCAACCCGCATTTCGAGGCGATAATGTCATTCGCAGGGGCAGGAAGCAACCACCGTTAGGGTACAGCCCATACAAACACACTGAAGATATTTTAGCCTTTTCGCTGTAAAAAGTAGCGAACTCAGCCTTCTAATTCTTGCAGTGTGAGGTGGTAACAAAATGACTGCAACCACCAAGCACTCCTGCCACTAACAGTCACCGCAGTAGTTAGACCCCCCTCCACGCCCCCTCCCAACTCTAGGTTACATCATCGCCCCAGTTGGCTTCAAGACCGGTGACTCCGCCCTACGCTAAGAGTGGGGCAGTGCGTCTGAGAACTGTGCTCCCGGTGCGCTACACCGCTTGGATAATTTTGATCCATACCAGACGCCGTAGGCAGCTAACCCCACCTACTTCCCAAGCAATGCCCTGCCGCCTGGACAGCTGCTCGCTGCCCTGCGGCCCCTATTGGGCCGGACGCCCCGCCTCCCGTGAATCAGCTGATCTTACGGACTCCCTGGGCTGCTAGCTTGCGACGGATGCAGACTGCTTTGCTGCCGTTGGAGCGTCAGGTGAGCTAGTGCGCGTCCTAGGGCGGCCCTCGGCTTCCGAGGGCTGACGGGCTGAGGCCTCCGGTGTGCCTGGGAGGCGGGGTCTGGGAGGGAGGCAGAGGCGCAGGTCCAGGCCCGGGATCTCTCTGCAGAGACGGCGCCCGCGTTTTCCCAAGCCAGCATCCGACGGATGGCGCCTCTTCACTCGGGCCCCAGGTTTTTGCACTCGCCGCGTTTCCTTCCCTCCCAAGATGGGGCGCCCCCGCAGCAGTCTCAGTTGTGTGAAATTCCTTAATGCCCCGCTCTTCCCATCTCCACCCACGCTGCCTTCCACCCATTCATTCATGGGGATTTATTGAATGCTCACTCCAGGTGCTGAGCAGAGCCCGGGCCCCTGAGCGCTAAAAGCGGTGAGTGTACCAGGCGGGTTTGCCCCAGCATACAGATCGCAGTGGAGAGTGGACCGAGCGTTTTAGTGGCTTGAAAAGGTGGTTGCGGAAAAAGAAAATGATAGTAAGAGTTAGTAGTTTAGCCAAGTCCTTTGATGTTTCAGGTGATACCATAGGGTGGTAAGTTCTTTTGAGATGCGAAGACAGGAAATTAACAGGGGCGGGCTGTCTTGAGGAAATAGTCTTGACGCGACGCTGGTGTTAGTACTCGCAGGTATTAGGACTGCTTTGGAGACGAGCAATTGTATATTGGCAGAAGTGTTGTACACGAATGCATAGCCTTAAGTCTATTGCCTTTTAGATTTGTTGATGGCTGTGAATGTTCTTTAAAAGGCTTTACAATTGTGTGATGTGTACTTATTCTGAACCGGTATAAACGTTCAGCAAACTTATTGGCTCAATATTTTTTCAGTTTATCATTAATATGAATGGTTTGGAGTGACCATTTGACCTTTGAGTTATTGTATATTCAAAAAAATTTAAATCTGAAAAATTTGCTTTTGCAGTAAATTGCAGTGTTCTAATCTTATTAATATAAGCATAATGGTTAAGATCCTAGGATTTGGATCTGGACATATATCCACTTAACATTAGGAAAGTTACTTAACTTTTCTGTCTGTTTCTTTATCTCTAAATTGGGGATAAAAGTACCTTCCTCATAATAATATCTTGACATTTAATGGTTCATGTATCATATATTACAGTACCTGGCACATGGTAGATATTCAATACATATTAGTTATTTTTTATAGTTATTCTTCTTTCGCTATGTCATGAGCCAAACTAACATTTTTTTCCTAAATGGTGGGAAAGAAAACTGAATATTTTTAGAAAATAACTGTAATTCACTTTTTAAAGTCAGGATAGTTTCTAGATAATTTTATGATACATTCTTATACTTAGAGAAAATATGATTTCAAGGTGATCTGTAGTGGCTTTGGTATTCTATAAAAGTATTTTGAAATGGAAAAGATGCTGATGGAATCTATACCTAGTTTAAATTTAGTACTTAGTTTGCAAACTATGATTATTGACAGATTCAAAGTTTATAATTAAAGCAAAAAAGTTCAAAGCTGTTTCACAATATTAACATTTGAAAAAATAATGATGAAGGAAATAAAGTACCATGGGCCTAATTGGCATGGCTCAGCAGGTTGGGTGTCATCCTGCAAATCAGAAGGTTGCAGGTTCGATTCCCCATAGGATCAGATGCATGGGTTCTGGCGGGGTCACAGTTGGGGGCATGGTTTTGAGGAATGCTACAAAAGTTTTAATGACTTCTAAATCATATAGCGTTTTTTATAACTTTGTGGAATTAAACCTACCATGTATTCCAGCTGTATTAGGGATACATATTTTTCTGATAGTTTTTTTTTTTAGACCTTTTTTCTTTTTAATTCTTTTCTATTGATGACCAAACAATTCAGTCATCAGTAATGAGAGTGGTAAATTTTACAGAATATCAGTCTTTAAGAAAATGCATGATAACCACAAGTAATATAAAAACGAACTATGACTTGGTGCTGTTTAGTATTGCATTTATTTTTCTATCCCCATCTACTGTTTCTTGCTATATTTTAACAGCACTTTCTTATGTCTTGACATTTGCCTGTATCATGCAATTGGTAGAATGGCTGTAAGCAATTGATAAAGTAGCTGAACTAAATTGATCTATATGGGTAGAGCAAAAATATTTTTTAAAAGTAATGAGTACTTTTGGGGGCTCTTGTTGAGTTAGTTTTTTATTGTAGAGTCCTTTTTTTGAAAAAAAAAAAAAAATAGTGGCCAATTCTCTCAACTCCTGTGGGGAAAAAGACTGGGCTGTTTGGTAGAGTTTTAGTTGGCTGCTAGTCAGTAATGCTTAAAGGGAGGTCAGCTTTAGTCTCATTAATTCCAAAAATTGACCAACTCATGTTTCCCTATTTATCACATATTATTTAAATATTTTTCTGCTGAATAATCATACAATTCTTCCGAATACGGAGTTCACATGATCTCCATATTAGGAAGGCAGTGGTTATACCTAACAGTGGCACCTGGTGCTTTTGTTCTAGGGTTCTTCTATAACCTGAATTTTTGTTGAGCTGAATTCTTAATTAACTTGGGGCAATTGCCCAAATAAACATATAGCAAAGATGACAATAGCAGCTCTTAAAATGGCAATAAAGTAGAACAATCCAGCTATACTTTAGTAGGGAAATGGATAAATTATGGTTTATTCATGCAATGGAATACTGTCCCCTAGTATAAATGAATGAACTAGAGCTATGCTTTTCAACATAGATACATCTCTAGAACATAACATTGAATGAAAAAAGCAAGTTGCCAAAGGATATACACAGTGTGATGAATTTATGTAGAGTTTTAAAATAATATAGCATACATTGTTTATTGATACATCTATATCTAATGAAAGTCCATAAAAGTATAAGAACATACAGGGAAATAAGACACATTAACTTAGGAGAAAAAAAGTTTGAACAGAGCTCCTTTAGATCTCACATGAAAATATGCTAATATCTGTTAAAACTGATAGATGCATGGATTTCTTTTTTTTTACAGATTTACATATGATTAAGATGATTTATGTAACTAGCACTTTAACATTTTTATTTATAATCAGGGCTCTCTCTCAATATGTTTTCCTTATTTTATTTTCTAGTCTCAAGGTAGTCGACTCTGAAAAAATAATTATTTTCTACCTCCAATAGGAAAAGAACGTACCTGTGCAGCCACTGTTTAAATTAAAGCTATTCTAAGGCGAAGTGACAGACCAATTATTTAGTCAATTTTACTTTGCTGTTTGACTTGTGCTCCTGGGGAAATGCTTTTCTTAGGATATGAGAAATGATCTTTCTTAAGAGGCTGCGGGGGAATTTAAACCCTAGAGACTCTTGGGAAATATAAGCATATACTGATCATGAACTCTCTAAGTATTGCAGAGCATATTGACAGGGTGACTCAGATACAATATTACCACAGATACCACCTGCTTATTCACACTCAAAGTTTGGGTTGGTTATATATTTTTTAAATATTTTATTTATTTATTTTTAGAGAGGGGGAAGGGAAGGAGGAAAAAGGAAGAGAACCATTGATACGAGAGAGAAACATCGACCAGCTGCCTCTTGCATGGGCTCCCTGACCAGGGTGAACCTGCAACTCAGGCACGTGCCCAACTGGGAATTGAACTTCGACCTTTGTTTTGTGAGATGATGCCCAACCAATCGAGCCACATCAGTCAGGGCTAGGTTGGTTACATTTTATTATAATGTGGTAAACTTCAGCTTATACTGTGAATATAGGTGTCCTAGTTGTTGCTCAAAGAAAATAATTCTCTCTTTTTAGTTATTAATAAGTAAACCTGATGACAGTGTGTTAAGTGGTTGAGTAGTGGAGTGAATAGTAAATTTAATAGCTGATCTGTAATATGACCTCAGTATTTAAACTTGTGAGTTAAACAGTATTTTCATTTCTAATCAAGAATACCTGTTACTAGCATTTTCAAAATAAGTCAAACATATCTCCAGAGAAGTTTTTTTTTGGCAGGTAAACTCCCTGTTCAGTTATGTGACCCCTTGATGATCTTGAGCATTAGATGTTACTGATTGGTAAAGTAAGCCAACATACTGGGAACTGTATTTTTGTAATATTGCCTTTAAAAAAATTGCGGCCATTTTAATAAAAAGCATAGTAGCAAAATATTAAAGGAATAAACAATTTGTGTCAGAAATTATACTGCAACATATAATAACAGGCACAAATTATTGCAATACCTAGGACTTTGAAATTCAATTGCTAGTATTATATCCACCAACATGTTTCATGGGAATTTTAGTAATCTGAAAAAAATTTACTTTTAAAATATGCAATGGGTACAAAAAGGAGCTTAATGGGCATTGCTGAACATTTATGTTTACCTTCCCCCCAGGTTTACCAGCTCCCCCCATGGTAACATTCATTTTAGAATGTAGTTTTAGTAATTTTCAAGGTGAAATTAGTAGGCTATATAAAAGACTGGTGTCCCTGATTGCACTAAAAACTGTCTCCATGTGATAAGGAGAAAGGAACTGTTCTTTCCTGCCTATCTAACATTTGTGAAGTGACATGAAATAAAAGTGTCTTTATTTTTAGGAAATACCATTAACAAATTATGTATGAGAGTTTCTATTATGAGATGACACTTTCCTTTTGTGTCTAATATTGACTTTTATTCTTTTATTACAAGCACTAGAAATCTTCTATATCTTTTGGAAGTCTGTGGATTAGAACCTAAGATCAAGGTCTGTCTTCCATGGATTACTCAGCTTGTACCTAGGTGGTTGCTGTGGGTACAAGAGTACACTGATAAGCCATAGTTTCTGACCTCTAGGAGTATATAATATATTTTGAATGAATGACTTAATGCATTATTTCATTAATAATAACATTGTAAATAACAAGTCTTTTCGGCCAGCCCACTGACTTTATTCAGTGCATTAATTTTCTGAATCACTGAACTCTAGGTCAGGATTTAAGAGGTTGGTGAGCTTCTGTAGTGTTATCAGGCAGTGCTTCTGCTTCATCAGTTAAGTCTTGAAAGGACTGGAATCTGAAGTGGCCTTGACCTTCGATGGTGGTTGGTTTGTCAAGGCTTCACTGCAAGGTGAGTGTTTCTTGACCTTCAGTAGTGTTGGTAGTGGCTTTGGTGATAGGATATACAGGAAATAGCAGTTGTTGGTGTTTAGATTACTTGTGAATCAGGTGGTTGAGTCAAAAGTTGCCTTAACCTATATGTAAACATATTGCCTGAGCCTCTAAAACCAAACATTTGTTAAGCATGTACCATGTGTAGAATACCATAATGTCTTAAATTATTGTTTACCACATTCACAGTATAAACTCCAGTTTACTACATTGCAATAAAATGTAGTCAAACTTTAAAAATAGAGTGTAAATGACCACATATGAACTGTACTAATTTCATATTGGATTCACTCTATGTCCAGTTTTTTTCAGGGCATTATGATGCAGTTTGCTTCTCTATTATAATTTTTATTGTCTTTAGATCTTAATGTCTTGCTATTCAAAGCACAAATCATTACTTTTGTAACTACAATTATTGTTATTATTTTAGTATTTTAATCAATACACCTGTTTTAAACCAGTAAATGAGACAGGAGAATCAGACTGGAAGGGCCCAACTTTGCAAGTGTATGTTAGCTTTCTGTATATTGAGGGTAGTCTGCTTTACAGAGAGTCATTCTTCTAGTCAGAAAGACAGAGCGTACTGGTACGTAAACTCTTTCAGAGCAGGACTTGTTTATTTACATAGGCTTAGTCTGTCTATAGATATTTATTGAGTACCTGTGATATAGCAAGACTATGTTAAGTAGCTGGGATATAATGGGGAATAAGATATTTTTTGGCTTCTGTGACAGTTTTAGATTAGCAAACCTGGAACATAGTAGGTGTAAAAAATACACATAGTTTTAGCCGTTGAAATTTAAACATTTGAAAGTTCATGTATTTATGACTTGCAAAATTTACCTTTCACTAAATTATTAAGGCAAAAGGACTTTATCCAGAGAATATAGTTTATTACAGATGAATTTATAGGCTCCTACATGACTTAATTTTCTCTTTGCATTTGGGATAATAGTCTAATAACACATTTGTTTTCCCATTTAAAAAATATTTAGATTCTCCCTTGTTCCTAAAAAAAAAAAAAAAAGGCAATTTACAAAAATGTATAAATATGGCAACATAAAATAAAGAAACAGAATGAATGGAGCCAGGAGTGAGATTCGAGTACCTAGCACACCTACTGTAAAGTCCTAGTCACTTACAGGTGCCATCTGATAGGACTATTATCCTCCTACCACAAAATCTGTAACACCGCCTACACCTACCTTCACCTGCCTTTTCCTTTCTTTCTTTCTTTCTTTCTTTCTTTCTTTCTTTCTTTCTTTCTTTCTTTCTTTCTTTCTTTCTTTTTTTCAAGATTTTATTTATTTTTAGAGAGAGGGGAAGAGAGGGAGGAAGAGGGAGAGAAACATCAGTGTGTGGTTGCCTCTCATGCATGCCCAACTGGGGACCTGGCCTGCAACCCAGGCATGTGCCCTGACTGGGAATTGAACCAGCAACATTTTGGCTCACAAGCCTGTGCTTAATCCACTGAGCCACACCAGCCAGGGCTGTTTCCTTTCTTTTTAAAGTGTAAATCCTTCCTCTTGTGAAAGATAAATCCCACAGCGCATGTTTGTTTCACTTTGTCCAGGACTTGGTTCTGCCTTCTGTCCTTACCTCCCTTGCATCTAGGATCAATGTCATTGTCCTGCAAACATGTTAGATTATTTCCCCCCAAAACACATAAAAAATTTACCTTTGATCTTCACATTACAGCTGTTGCTTCATTTCTCTGTTTGCCATTTCAACAACATTTTTTGCAAGAATCAGTTACATGAACTTTCATGTCCTTTCCTCTCGTGTATAGTCATCCTACTCGAATCTGATTTTCAGTCCTCTCCCATATGCTGAAACTGTGTCCATGCTCAGCAACGGTATCTGTGTTGACATACCCAGTGGGCACTTTTCAGTTTACATCTGTGAGATCCCAGCTACATTGACCTAATTGACCAGTCCTTCCTGCTGGAAACATTCTCTGCTTTACTTCTGTGCCCACACTAGGCTCATGTTTCTTCCATCTCTCAGGCCACTTCTCACTTCAGCCATGTTGCTTTATTCCTCCTCCTATCCGGCCTAAGTTCAGGAACTCTTCACAGCTTGATCCTTGTCTTTCCTTTCTTTTAATACACAGTACAATGATACTATCCCTTGTCTTGATTTCAGATATTCACATGACTTCCCAAGTTTATATCTGTAGCTGAAACTTTTTTGTCTGAACTCCATACCCATATATTCATCTGCTCAATTGATATGTACTCTTGGATTTCTCACAGGCATCTTAAACATAGCATGAAAAAAATTTATCTTACCAGAATCTTAATGCCCACTTCAGAAGGCTCTCTCTTTCATTCTTCCCCATTTTAGTAAATGGTATCACCAACATAGAGTTGCACAAGCCAGAGCCCTGGCTCCGGTAGCTCAATTGGTTAGAGCGTCATCTCTACACACCAAGATTGAGAGCTCAGTCCCTGGTCAGGGCAAATGCAAGAATGAACCAATGAATGCATAAGTGGAACAACAAGTAGTTGTCTGTCTCCCTCTCCCTCCTTTCCTCTCTCTCTCTCTAAAATCAGCTTAAAAAACATAGTTGTTCAAGGCAGAACCTAGAGATTATTTTAAAAATACATTATTTTTAGAGAGGAGGGATGGGAAGGAGAAAGAGGGAGAGTAACATTTATTGGTTGCCTCTCACACACCCCTCACTGGGAACCTGGCCTGCAACCCGGGCATGTGCCCAGACCAGGAATCAAACCAATGACCTTTCTGTTTGCAGGCCTACACTCAATTCACTGAGCCACACCACCCAGGGCTAGAGATCATTTTTGATACTCCCTCCTCCTTTATCCCCCACCTATGTCTAATACATCACAGGTCTTAGTTGTTCTAAGACAAAACACCTTTTAACTCTTCCCACCAAATTGGAGGCCTTGTCTGAAATTAAAAAGCTCAGGCCTCCTTTTTCCACTGAGAAGATGATTCAAATAAGTATAGGTTAGTCTTACAAAATTAATTTGGACACTCTGTGTAAGTATGTTTACCATAGAATTGACTTAAAACTTTTGAAACAAATGTAAATTGTCACCATTAAAATAAGTCATTGAAGCACTTGTACAATGTCTTGTAATCAATGCTACTTCCTATCATACTGTCCAAGATGGAGTTGATGTTAAAAGTACGTAAAAAATTGAAGTATGAAATAGTTAAAAGTTTGGGACCCCTACCAAAAGCAATAGTTGTTATTTTAAAATATAGGTTCCTAGTTCCTTTCTTGAAACCTTTGAGGCAGGATATGTTTTGAAATTCAGAATTTTTTAATCTTTTTGATAAGGTGCATAAGCCACATATAATACTTCCTGTGGGACCTTTGGTACTATCTCATCATAATCATATTAATATTTCTGCAGCAAAATATATGACTATTCACACTAAAGGGGTCAAAATTAAATAACCTCATATTAGTTCAGATCAGGTTTTGCTATCAGATGAGTTCAGGTCAGATTAAATTTTACCACCAAAAGAGTTATGAAAAAAAAAATTAGCTTTCAGAGTGTTTTGGATTTCTGGTTAAGGAATTATAGACTTGTGCATGGTTTATAGCTTTCTTTCTAGCAATAAGTAGGACATCTATACCAGATTTATTTTTTAGGACACTCCCAGATCATGGGGTTAAAACCATGTGTATCTTCTGGATTTACGAGGTAGCTTTTTTTCAGTTAAATGTAGCAGTAGGGTGTGTACCAGTGGACTCTCAAAGTGAAGTCAGTTCTTTAAGAATCAGGGTTGGCTTTTTGTGTTAAAAGACCATCTGAGAGTGTAGTTACTTTACATTTCACTCTGAAAGACAGTAATTTGAAGTGTAGAGTGGTATGCTTTAAAAATGAAGGTAGCTTTGTTCTGTGGCTCATAGATCATAATACCTGGAGGAGATGCTAGTCTGTTTTGCTCATTTCATGGATGTCATTGATCTCTGGAAAGGCCATGCAAGGCACAAGAGGACCCCACGTTTTCTGACTGTTTGTACACAGCTCTGGTATCAGAGCAGAGTACAGGGATCCTATTCCCCAAAGGAATGTAGAGTAAGAACCTTAAAGCTCACCTGAAGAGGAATATCCCCAGAGGAAGCTTCATGATTAGGCAATTTTATAACAATTGGAAACATGAAGCACTTAAAGAACAAAAGGCAGTTTAAATGCTTTTTGAATGGTTGAGGCAAGTCACAGATTTCTTGGAGAGGGGATCATAAAAATATTAAAAAAATAAATTTTATGTGAAGTATAACTTTATGATATGCTTCCCATAATTCTTAGTTATGTTTCCTTTGCTATCTTTTCACTTTTTCTCATTGTTGTATTTGAGTTTCATGCAGACATTTCTTGAAAGAAGCCAAACATTAAACACCATTAAAACAAAATGAGAGAGATCTATAATAACTGATACAGAAAGATATCTATAAGATAGTGTATTAGCTAGCTTTCTGTTGCTACTATAACAAATTATTACACACTTAGTGGCGGGATATAATACAGATTTATTACCTTACACTTCTTAAGGTTAAAAGTCCAATAAATCTCTCTGGACTGAAACGAAGGTGTAAGAGGACTGCTTTTCTTTCCTGGAGGCTCAGGAGACAATCTGTTTCCTTGCCTTGTAGCTTCTAGAGGACACTCACATTCTTGGGTTTATCCCCCTCTCCCTGCCCAATCTTGAAACCAGCAATTGTAGCATCTCTCTAACCCCGTTTCCATCATCACATCGCTTTCTCTCCTTCTGCCTCCCTCTTCCCCTTTTAAGGACTCTTGTAATTACATTGGGTCCACCTGGATAACCAGGATAATATCCCTATCTCAAGGTCAGCTAACAACCTTAATTACCCTTTGCTATATAACCTAACATATTTGCAAGTTATGGGCTTTAGGATAAGGGCATCTTTGGGATAGTTATTGTGCCTACTATATATAGTAACAAAAGAAAGTTGTATAACAGTTTGGAGAATTTTAATTCCCTTTGGATTTGAAAAAAATGAGTGGCAGTAAGAAATCATATGCTGTAAGGTGAAATCCCCCTTAAAAAAACTGTATTCAAAAATAGGGCACTAAAAGAGAAAAGAGTTTAACTGTTTTATGCAATTTCCTAAAAGATTCTCAACATTTTTGAATGTCAGGCAGTAGGACAAAATTCTATTTCCATACAGTTAATCAGTTGTAAAGCTTGTTCCAGCATTTCCACACCCTCCCGGAGGAGTTCTCAGGTTTCCGTTGGGTATTGTTTAACTCTAATCAAGGGGACAGTTACTTCTTGATCTCTGATAGATAAGCACAAGATAGCTATGGCTTCAGAATTTCTCTGTATACCATGAACTGTACATTTCACACAAAGTTAATTACTATCACACATAAACCATAGTGTCACGTAATCATATTTATCAAATTAATAGCATTTATTAAATCTATTCAGACATATCTTTTGTTTACATAGTACCCTTCGTCCAACTTTGAATGATTCAAAATAATTCTAAAATAAGTATTAGGTAGAGAGTAATTTCCTCCAGGTATACAGATGGGAAACTGTAAGAATTCACAGGCAACCTGGAGTCAACAGATGGACCTTACATCACTCCTGCTGGTGTGGGCTGTTTTCTGAGCACAGTGACCATGCCGCATCTTCTGCAGAAAAATCATGCATTTGGCCCCAGTATTTTTGTAGTTCACACAAAAAAACCTCACTGCCTTTATTTTCATGAGTTTTGTTGCCCTTAAATATGAGAATTTCTTAGTTGAAATGCATTGAGCATTTCTGTCTGCCTGTTTATATTTCTATCTCTTTATTAAATATTTCATTTCTGAACTGATGGGTCATGATATTTGTACCATAATTATTATATAGCTCCTTTCTATTCAGGGGTTGTTTTTAAAACATATTTCATTCTCCCCTTTGGATTATAGTTTTGAATTGAGGTTGATTTTAGGAAAATACTGGTAGTTCTAATAAATGAAAAACTTCCTGTTTTAATAATGTAATTTTTTGTATGCATTCTGAAAAATACAAATTAAAACTACTTAAATCTGATGCATTACTGAAGAGATTTTAGGAATTCTTACTTAATTGGTATTTAAATGTTCATGTGTTCCAGACGCATTTAAAAAGTTAACCTCAATGTTTATTAAATGAACTTAACACATTGAGTTTTCAGATTGAGCTATCGTCTTTATAATAAAAAACAAACTAAAGTTTGTTGCTTGACAAAGTACAACTTAATTGTAGCTAGTCTTCCTTTGACATTACTTTGGACAATCAACAGGCATTTTTGTAAGCTCAGTGGCCAGGCTCAGTCTAGATATTCCTCTTTGGCAGGCAAGATAGGAAATAGTTTAAATTGTTTCACTGCATATTTATTGCCCAGTGAATGTGCACTTGTCAGAGGGCTTCCTTTTTTTTTTCTTCTTCTTTTTTAAATCTGTGGGATAAAATAGCACAGTATTCTTTTACTGTTCTTTGTGTTTTACCATTAGGTCTTTAATTACTGTAAAGAGGAAATGATTTGGTGATGGAGTGCTCCCACTGACCCATGGACTCAAAGAAGAGAAGGTAAAACCAGTTTTTTCTTTCTTCCCCATCTTTCTAGGAAAACACAACAAACAATTCCACATATGTGTAGCTTCTTTTCACTTTAATTTTCTTGTTGATAGTTATTAAGCAGGAATAGTGAGTGATATTTGTGTTGATTGGTAAAGAGAGAAAGATATTAAAATAAAGCTGATTAGTGATCAGCTTTGTTGCTAGTTCCTTTCTTATGCTTATATAAGGCACACAATGTCTTCATTCCATTATAAAGCCTTTGAAAACGTATTTTTTTCTCACAAATAATTTCAGGTTTTTAGAAATAGCCTTATTAATTATAATCATCTTCTATATTTAGAAAATTAGTCATGGATATTTTAAAAGAAAGGTTAAGTTTGTGGCTTCCCTTCCATGAAACCATGGTATGCCTAATTATAACTTAAAGAAATATTATTTAGCAAAAATTATTATTTAGAGAAATATTATTTAGCAAAAATTACTAGGTATTATGAAATAAAGAAAACCTAAAAAGTTTCTGTTCCTTATTAAAATATTGACATCAGTGTTCTATAAAAAAGAATATGAAAAAAATGTACTGTCAGTGGTGACACATAGAAAAACTTTATGTAATGGAAACCCAGGGTATCTTAATATGCCCTTTTCTTAGAAGGGGAGGCAGTTAGGATGTGGTCACTGTTATGCAGCTGGGTGTGTTGTGTTCTTTGAGCCAGAGTTATTAGATGGGTAGATAGAATTCTTTGACTAGAACATGAGAAGAATATGAAGGATTTTATTGGTACCTGTTATAAATTTGGTTCTTAAAAATTGTAATGGGGGGAGTATAAGGGGATTAAATGGCAATGGAAAAACATACAATAAAGATTAAACTTAAAAAAACTGTAATAGCAATTATACACTAAACTCAGTATAAAGTGAAATATTGATCCCTGTTGCATCTGTCTTTCTCATCAAATACTTTTTTACCACATTTAAAACTAAATTTTAAAATAAGATTCCAACTTGGGCCATGTTATAATTTTAATATCTAAACAAGGAATTAACATATTGAGAATTTAGATCCTTGACTTTTTAAGCTACTAAATCATAAAACTTCAAAAAATCATCTAAGTTTTATTTGCTTCTTAGATAAAGATAAATAATATGTGGCTTTAGATCATCACCATTTATATAACTAGTTTTATCTCCACTCATGTGTCATAATCAAAGCATAAAATAGGTGCTAAATTATCTGACCCAGTCTCCTATTGTGCTAGTAAAAGGTACAAATCTCAGGAAAATATTAAGAACAAAAGATACAACTCTGAATTGCAGGAACATTTAAGCAATTTTTCTTGATGTTTGTAGCTCTACAGAGCCAGAAGGATCCAAAGAAAGAGGCCTGGTCCATGTGTGGCAGGCAGGATCCCGTTCTGTAACACCAGAGAGATTGCCAGGCTGGGGAGAAAAGACAGTGCTTCAAGCCGCCCTTGGAGTGAAACATGGAGTTCTTCTGACTGAAGGTATTGAAAAGAATGGCTTAACAAATACTGTATGAAACTCTTAACAAATGCCTGAGTGTTTAAAGAGCAGGTAAGAGAGTTACTGGATGGGTGTTTTTAATGAACTTTGCTGGAGCTTATATTCTTTTTGTTTTCGAAATATGTTCTTATTCCCTTTATCAGAAATCAGATTAGTTTTTATATTTAAGATATATCATAATTAGAATAAAAGGGAGAAGGATAGTTTTTCAATTTTATAGTAATAAGTACATGAAAAATTAACTTTTTAGCAAGATTACCTATCCAGAGACTCTTTTGCTATACCTTTGTTCATTAAATGTACCAGAATAATAATACTAATAGGAGCTAATGTCTATTAAACAATTTTATGTGCCATCCACTGCACTAAGCATTTTATATGTATCATCTCTTTGAGTCTTCATCAGCTACTATTATTATCCCCACTTCACAGTGAGGAGGCTGAAGGTCAGAGGGTTAAATAATTCTGTAATCACAGCTAGCTATATATTAGAGTGTCAGAGTCAGGGTTGGAACCCAGAGTCTTAATTTCAAAGCTTGCTTTTTAAGTCACTTGGTTATACTGTCTCAGTAGTTTTTCTAGGTATAAATAATAGCTCATAGGAATTGCTAATAATAAAATCTATAAATCTATAACAGATAGCAATATAGACTAAAATTTATATAGAAAGTTGTCTTTAATTTTAATGGCAGTTTACCACCTCAATTGTGCTTTGGGCCAGAACTGCCATCAATTCACTAATTTATAAATTTCTGCTCTGTAAGCATATATTAAGTATTCAATGATGCTTTGGTATTTTCCTTGGACACACTAAGTGAAGACAAATTCTAGGAAGTAAAGCTTAAATCTGACCTTGGTGGTTTTATGGGCTTAAGATGAAATTTTAAAACTTTTTAATTATTAAATAACTTTTCTTGTAATACTATATAATATTATATTAAGCTAGAGTTTGGCAAAAGCCTTATTTTAAAAGTGTGAACTATATTTAATACCCACCTAGGGGCTTAAAATATATAATTCTTGAGCATATATAGGTGGAATTCTATTATTGTTTTATTAGCCCTTCAGTAAGATATTTAGGAACCTTCAAGAACATAATACCTTTAAATATGTAGGATCATACCTAAAAGGCTGGGACAACTGAGGGAAAACTTTTAAAAAATGGATAGCCTACCACTGTTTCTATTGAAATTTTACTGTTGTGGTTTTAAGTGTCAAAATTTGAAAAAAATCTTCCCTGACAGAAGTGTATAGTTTGAAATGGAAAAAAAGATCTCCAGTGATACCTTTTTTTTGGTGAGGAAATGATACTGATTGAATGCTAGAAATTTTCAAGTTTCTTTGTCTCTATTTAATTTGACCATTAGCTCATAATTCAGTGAGGACACTTCATTGACACACTATTTTTTCAGAATTGCTCAACAAATTTCTCAGAATGTATTCCTGTTGTTAAGCAGCAGATGACTGTATATTATATATAACATTTAAAAATTACACGTCATGTGGTACACAACCTGAAGACAGCCACATCTTGTTAACACTGGTGCTTTCTGTACAACCTAGAGGGATAAAGCTAATTTCTTAAATTTTGGCCAAAATGAATCTCTTAATATTTTTATGCCATTGCATAAATTTTCTGCTGCTCTCACTTTTGAGTAGTAGCGAATGTTGTAGATATTAACAAATGTGTCTTAGCATTAACACATTCCATCTTGTCATGATCATTTTGTCTTTGAACAGTTGGACTCTGCTTTGGTACTAGCCTACAATCACTGCTAGAGTTTGTGGGATGAAGCTGAAGGGAAGGAGCAATATCCTTCATTTGAAAGTAGCATTCTACAATTTGTAGAAATTCTCACTACATTTCAGAGTGTTAAAAAATGTTATTTATTAAAAGATGAATAAATTTGTAATATTATATGCTTGAACCTAATCTCTGCACTGTGCTTAATTTAAAAAAAAATCCTATTTTGTTAAACTTAGAGGGGATTAAAAGTTTGCTGATAAAATTTCTAGTTAATTCACTAACTCCCTCCCCCTACATTTTTTTTTCCTTTTTGTTTTAACTTTCAGATGGTGCAGTCTTCAGCTTTGGGAATCTTCCCTGGAGAAGTGAACCAGCGGAAATTTGTCCAAGTAGCCCCATTCTAGAAAATGCCCTGGTTGGGCACTATGTTGTTACTGTGGCAGCAGGGAGTTTCCACAGCGGAGCAGTGACAGAAAGTGGTATAGTGTACATGTGGGGAGAGAACTCTGCTGGCCAGTGTGCGGTAGCTAACCAGCCGTATGTTCCAGAACCTAATCCTGTCAGCATTTCTGATTCTGAGACCAGTCCCTTGGTAGCAGTCAGGATTTTGCAGTTGGCATGTGGCGAGGAGCACACTCTGGCATTGTCCATAAGCAGAGAGATTTGGGCATGGGGTACCGGTTGTCAGTTGGGCCTCATTACCACTACCTTCCCTGTGACAAAGCCACAAAAGGTGGAGCATCTTGCTGGGCGTGTAGTACTACAAGTTGCCTGTGGTGCGTTCCACAGCTTAGCTCTTGTACAATGCCTCCCTTCTCAGGATCTGAAGCCAGTCCCAGAAAGATGCAACCAGTGCAGCCAGCTCCTAATTACTATGACTGACAAAGAAGACCATGTGATTATATCAGATAGTCATTGTTGCCCGTTAGGTGTGACCCTGCCAGAATCCCAGGCAGAAAACCAGCCAAGCACTGCCATCAGCCCCGCCACTGAAACCCTTGACAGCCAAGGAGAAGTATTTGAGAATGCTCTTGTAGAAAATGATCTGCCTGTGGCTACCAAAGTGGGTGTGGAAAATGTTCAGATCACAAGAGGCGATGCCATTTCCTCCCAGCTGGACATCATGGGAACAACGGAAGTGTCTTCTGCTAGAAATGTACCATCATACCCTAACTGTCAGCCAGTAAATGAGTACGTGCAGAAACTGACGGATCACTCGAAAGGAGAGAACTCAGAGAACGGTGAAAAACCAGTGCCATCCCAGGTACCTGCTCAATTTTATAATATAAAGCTATTTCTGGAGTTGAACCATCTGAGTTTTTCTTTAGAAACTTCAAAATGCCTAAGACTTGGTAGCACTTTTTATTTTTTGAATTTGTCTATAAATCTGTCTCATAAGCCCAGATAAGGAAAAACCTAGATTAATTCAAAATTACACTTTATGTTCAAATTCTCACCTTTTATGATGTTCAGAGGTCATACTGAACTTTTTTTATAAGTAGTAAAATTCTATTTTTTTCCCTTTAGTACTTTTCCCCCCACGGCTAAGGTACTGCATATTGGTGGGCCCTTGAATAGTTTAACAAAGATTCTGTTATACTACTGAAAGAGTTAGACCACCCGGTGCTCGCAAAGCCAAACATTAAATGCCAAGAACTGTGGTGGAGAAGTATTGGCTATTTTATTATGAATGGCACCATTCAGGAGAACAGGAAGCTAATAACCCAAAGCTGCAGCTCCCTGATGATGGCATGTAGGTTACAGATTATACAGGGCCAAATCACAAGACACCATGGGTTAGGCAGTTCAGGGTCATGCTGGGAGCTGGTTGGTCAGAAGTGTGGTAAGAGTAGTAAATCATTTCTTCAGATCTTGAGAACAGTTCTGAGGTCCCTTCTGGTGTTCTTCTGTCTAGTCTCATGGGAAAGTAGCCAGGGGGTCGTTCCACATTAGGGCTCAGAAGCTGGAACAAAACTTAGGTCAAGATGTTATCTTTAGCCTGCCAGAAGCCAGATCTTGTGATCATTAGTCAGGTCTGGGCTTCCTCAGGGGTTGCTGATTATCTAGGGAAAGGGCTAGGTCTCTAGAAAGAGAGAGAGAAATATAATTTCTAGAGCTAGGACTCAAAGCTAAATTTAATCAAAGTCATAAAGACCCTTGGTTTCAATTCTTCTGACTTGTATTTGTACACATTTTAGATTGTGAAGAGTAAAGTCTTTCATTATCAGAGATGATTGCTATGTAGCGGATCCTTCAGTTGTAAGCAGACTTAAAAATGAAAAACCATACTGGCATTACATTGAGTTTTTTTCTATTGTACCGGGCTTTGTTTGGAGGGATGGTGGTGGTTAATATTTTCTCCATCTTATTTAAACTACTCTCATTTTGAAAACTGGTAATAAATGGAGAAAAGTTACCAGTAGCATACAGTGAGTTAGTCTCCTGATTAAAACAAATATTTCTAAAAGGATATGTTTTTTTCTTTTAGTGTAAGCCTTTTGATTTTACTTTGCCAAAATTCTCAGACAATAAAACAACAACAAAAAGAAAACAAAATAAAAACATTTGATCAAAAAGGGGTGTTTTCTCAGGTTTGTGAAATGACAAAGCTTTTGATTTTTTATTTCTGTCGTTTACTCCCTCAGAAAGAGAACATGACTTAGAAGTGTTTTTAAAAATAGTTTTGTTTGACAGTCTAATCATTAAACCTAGTGGATGTTTGATTTTTTTAAAAATTAAGAATGAGCTGTTTGGAGAAAGGTATAATTAAAATCCAAACAAAAAGAATAATTTAGCAGGAATGCATGTTCAAAATTTCCAGACTTGTACATGTTTATGAAAAAGTTTGACTTTTTAAAACTCATTCCTCTGGCCCTGGTTGGTGTGGCTCAGTGGATTGAGCACTGGCCTGCAAACCAAAGGGTCGCTGGTTTGATTCCCAGTCAGGGCACATGCTTGGGTTGCAGACCGGATCCCCAGTGGAGGGTGCACAAGAGGCAACCACACATTGATGTTTCTCTCCCTCCCTGGCCCTCTGTCTAAAAATAAATAAAATCTTTAAATAAAACAAAAGAAAATACATATCAAAAATAAAAAAGTCATTCCTCTGATTTATTAAGTTGAAGTTAAAGATTATTGTGTATAGTTTATTTGATTATTAGATTATCATTATTGAAACTGCATTTTTCTTTGGGCCTTTGTTGTTAAACATTTAAAGTTTTTGCCACCTATGCTAGTTTTTCTTTTTCCTTAGCAATTTTTGAATGTTTTTATTTTATTTTATTTTTAATTAGTTTTTATTGATTATGTTATTAAAGTTGTTCCAACTTCTCTCCCTTTGCCCCCCTCCACCCAGCACCCTCCACTCTCTCGGGCAATCCCCACACCTTCATTCATGTTCATTGGTCATGCATATAAATTCTTTGGCTACTCCATTTCCTGTGCTGTACTTTACAACCTCATGGCTATTCTATAACTACCAATTTGTATTTTTTAATCCCTTCACCTCTTTACTCTTCCCCCCAGACCCTCTCTGCCCTCTGGCAACCATCAAAATGTTTCTGCATGTATGCTTTTGTTTCTGTTCTGCTTGTTTGCTTAGTTTGTTTTTTTTAAATTCAATCATTGATAGATATGTATTTGTTGCCATTTTATTGTTCATAGTTTTGATCATCTTTTTCTTAAATAAGACCCTTTAATGTTTCATATAATAATGGTTTGGTGATGATGAACCCCTTTAGTTTCTCTTGTCTGGGAAGCTCTTTATAAGGTCCTTCAATTCTAAATGATAGCTTTGCTGGGTAGAGCAGTCCTGGCGGTAGGTCCCTGCTTTGCATGACTTTGACTGTTTCTTGCCAGTCCCTTCCAGCCTGCAAAGTTTCTTTTGAGAAATCAGCTGACAGTCTTACAGGAACTCCTTTGTGGTAACTGACTGCTTTTCTCTTGCTCCTTTTAAGATTCTTTCTTTATCTTTAACCTTTGGCATTTTAATTATGATGTGTCTTGGAGTGGGCCTCTTTGCATCCATCTTATTTAGGAGACTCTGTGCTTCCTGGACTTGTATGTCTAGTTCCTTCACCAAATTAGGGAAATTTTCTTTCACTATTTTTTCAGGAAGTTTTCCCATGTCTTGCTCTTTTTCTTCTCCTTCCATCACCCTTATGATGTAAATGTTGGTACGCTTGAAGTTGTCCCAGAGGCTTCTTCCACTGTCATTGTTTTTTTGGCTTCTTTTTTCTCCTTGCTGTTCTGAGTGGTTGTTCCAAATCATTGATTTGATTCTCGGCTTCATCCACTCTATATCCAGTCAACTAGGAATCTAGTTGATTCCCTGTAAATTGTTCTTTATTTCAATTAGTGTATCCTTCATTTATGACTATTTCTTTTTTATGCTATTGAGATCCTCACTGAGTTCCCTGAGCATCTTTATAACTCGTATTTTGACTTCTGCATCTGATAGATTGCTTATCTCCATTTCATTTCGTTCTTTTTCTGGAGTTTTGATCTGTTCCTTCATTTGGGCCATGCTTCTTTGTCTCCTCATTTTGGCAGCCTCCCTGTGTATTTTATGTGTTAGATATAGCTTCTGTGACTCCCTGTCTTGGTGGTGTACCCTAATGTAGTAGGTGTCCTATAGAGTCCAATGGCACAGCCTCCCCTATCACCTAAGCTGGATACTCAAGGTGCACCCTTTGTGTGGGCTGAGTATACCCTCCTCTCGTAGTTGAGCCTTGATTGTTGTTGGCAGATCAATGGAAGGGATTTACCCAGGCCAGTCAGCTGCAAGGACTCGTTGTGACCACTGACCACCAACCTCCACCCTCCATGGAGGACCTTGGAGCCCACTCCACAGGGCAGGACTTACTTCAGCAGGGCTCTAGTGCTTCTTGACTGTATCAGTTGTGGAGGTTGTTGGGTAGCGGTAATCTAATGTGGTATATAGCTGTTTACTGGGTGTGCAGGCTCTGGGGTTTCCCAGGAGGTGCAGGCCAAGGTCAGCCACCACCTGTGTTCTATCTGGGGCCACTTGGCATAAGCTATAAAGCAATCTGCAGGTAGCTACTACTTGTGCTGGGCTTGGAGGTGCCCGAACTTGGCCAGGCTATGAACCTCAGCCAGCTGTTACTAGTGCCGGGCCTGGGGCCACTTAGCAAGAGGTTGGGGTGGGGGGAAGGCTTGTTGAGGCCAGCTGGTGATTGTTTAAGAGGATTTAGGAAGATATGGAAAAGTGACAGTCAAGAGTTTGGGTGGGCCCAAACTCTTGGGGTAAGTTGGATGGCACACAGCCACAAGGAATCACAAGGGTGGGGCAAACAATGTGAGTCAGATTGATGGATTCTCAGATATGGTGCCTGCTGCTCTATAGCTCTGTGGGGGAGGGCTCAGAAAAGGAACAGTGGCCTCTGCCAGCAGTTCTGTCTGGCAGAAAGCTGTCTCCCAGATCTCAGCCTGATCCCAGACACTGCAGTTCCTCCCCATATGCCACTGGTGCCTTTCAAGCTACTATCCTGGTGCTGAGGCTCACAGGGAGTGAGTCTGAGTAAGTCCATGCATGGGCCCTTTAAGAGGAACTGCTTGGAAATACATAATTTCTTCTACTCACTCAATCCCCACTGGTTTTTACCACCAGAAGTTATGGGGACTTAACCTTCCTGGCACGAGAACTCTGGGCTTGTAGGGCTGGGATCCCTTGCTCCCAAGATATCCCTCCTGATTGTTACCCACCACCTGTGGGTGTGGGACCAGCCCATTCTGCGTCTCTGCATCTCTGTGCTTCTGGGTCTCTGGGTCTCCCCGCTCCTACCAGTGTGGGTGGATGCTGTTTCTTCTCTAATTCTGTAGTTATGGACTTCCGTTTGGCTTGATTTCTAACAGTTCTGAGTGATGGTTGTTCTTGATGTAGTTGTGTGAGGAGGCAAGGCATGTTTACCTAGGCTGCCATTTTGGAAAGTCTCCTACCTGTGCTACTTTTGGCAATGTGTGTTTATGCTCCATTTAATTCAAGTTTTGCAAATAGTGTGTGTGTTATATGGCTACTTCTAGGACAGTTTTTTTCTCCTTTGGCCAGATATAACTGAAAGAGCATCTTACTTTTGTGAAATAAACCAAAATATTTGTCAGTGAAGCTTATTTTTCACTATTGAATTTCATTATTGGTGGACTGGCACTCCTAAAATATGTCTTTCCATCACATTGCTAGCTATGTTTTTTTATTTTGTTTTATTTACTTTATGTATTGTTAAATATAATTAAGTAGAGGTGCCTCTTAAAAACAATAGTTTAAAGTTTACATAAGATAGAATTTTGTGACTTTTTTTACATAATGGTAAGAACATCCTCAGGTAGTCACCCCTGAATGCCATTGCTGCTTCTGTTAGGTGCCTTGGTAAACAAAGGGTAGAAATAGTAATGCTGGAACAATATAATGGGGACTGTGTCACCAAGGAAGTTACAGGCTTTATATTGATCTTTTGTTTTAAATAGAACGTTTATTTGTTAAACACAGGATTGCCAAAAGTAGGTTTATAGTTTGTATGGAAAATAATACAGTAACAATAAATAATAATACAAGAATAAGCTGTGTTTCTCATACTAACCATTGTAAACCTACTTTTGCTCCATGCTGTATTTTAGTTAATAACTCACTTGCACAGAAATAGCTGTCTTGAATTTAGTATTTAATTCAACAAATGTATTGAGTATCTGTCAAGCACTGTTCTAGTCAACAGTAGTTATTTCTTTTAAGATCATCAAAAGTTGCCCTAGCTGGTGTGGCTCAGTTGGTTGGAGTGTTGTTTCATAGACCCAAAGGCCAAGAGTTTGATTCCCAAGCAGGGCACGTAGTCAGGTTGCAGGTTCAGTCCCCAGTCAGGCCCATACAAGAAGGCACCTAGTCAATGTTTCTCCCTCACATTGATGCTTCTCTCTCCCTTCCTCTATATCTAAAATAGGGGGGCGGGGTAAGGATTTTTTTTTTAAATATCAAAAGCCAATGTTAAAAAAATTTTTTTGTTTGTTTTTTAGTTTAGGATAAAGTAAGGAATGTGTCTATACCCTTTGACCTTAGGGTAGCATAGGAAGCAAATTGTTTACTGTGACCTGTGCTGGTAAGTCAGAAGCTTTTTATATGTAGTTATTTAGGTACTTTTAAATAAAATAATGGTGCTTGACAGTGCACAAGAGATTTCAACTGAGTTTTCATTAAGATATTAGAAAACTTCAGTTTGACTTTCTAATACAGCAGTGAATAACACAAAGAACATTGGTTCCAAATGTTTAATTATTAACCTACCATATTTACTCTTTGTGGTAGCAAGAGCAAAAGTAATAACTTCAGTTTACTTAGCCCCTGGGTCATGGAAAATAACTCATTGATGACATAGTAGAAGGACTGGAACTAAGAACATAATTTAGGGGCTGATGGGCCAGAGGTATAACTTATTTTTCTGGCTATAAATGTTGTATCTAAATTTATATTTATAAAACATTTTAGGAAAAGCTTTTTAATTTAATTTTATTTTTTAAAAGATTTTATTTATTTATTTTTAGAGAGAAGGGAAGGGAGGGAGAAAGAGAGGGAGAGAAACATCAATCTGTGGTTGCTTCTCATGCATCCCCCACTGGGAACTTGGCCCGCAACCCAGGCATGTGCCCTGACTGGGAGTAGAACCAGAGACCCTTTGGTTCGCAGGCCTAAGCTCAGTCCACTGAGCCACACCAGCCAGGGCAGGAAAAGCTTTTTTAAAAACATATAATTTTCCCCCTGATATTTCTTAGGAGCATTCTATGTAAATTTTCATAAAAGTGATAGATAATAAAACTTTCATCTTTTCAACCTTGTATTCAGGGCTGTTACAGTGTACTTCATATTACAGATTATGTTTTTCACACCTTTTTTCTCCTTTCCCTTGTTACTTATGCTTAATTTTATGAAAGCTGAGGCTTATTTTTAAATACTATAGAAAAATATAACACTAAAAAGGAAGTACTTTTGATAAGGAACTATATTTTGCATATTCATTTTCATTTAATGTCCAATCGATGACCAAGAGGGCAATATGTTTAAGTTGGAGATAACAAGACTTTTATATTACGTTCTTGTATGTGCAGACAGTGATGAGTGTTAAACGTTTTTTATTGATTGCTATTTTATAAGGGATCATATTTTATATGCTTTTTTATGTGTATATATTTTAGCCTGTTGTAGAAGAAGCAATTCCCAATCTTCACAGCCCACCAACCACAAGCACCTCAGCCCTAAACAGCCTGGTGGTCTCTTGTGCGTCTGCTGTTGGTGTGCGAGTGGCTGCTACATATGAAGCTGGGGCCTTGTCTCTTAAGAAAGTTATGAACTTTTATAATACAGCCCCTTGTGAACCTGGAGCTCAGGCAGGCGGTGGTTCGATAGGACCAGAAGGTCTGAAAGACAGCAGAGAAGAACAGGTTAAACAGGAATCAATGCAAGGAAAGAAAAGTTCAAGTCTTGTGGATATCAGAGAAGAAGAATCAGAGGGAGGCAGCCGAAGACTCTCCCTCCCTGGATTGCTGTCACAAGGTAAGGAAATAGCCAGGTTTTGTGAATTGACTTGTGCTGAATCCAAGATGCTCCTGACATCACATACTATATTATTTTAAATTAGCTTTCCAAATTGCTAAAGCTGACATTGAAATGTCAAAATTTATTTAATGATGGTTTTACAAGAAAGTTACCAATAAAAAAAAGTTACATTATTTGTCTGCTCTAGAAATAAGTTTAGAACCTAACTTTTTAATGATGTTTGCTCCTGCCTGTGAACTTTATTATGAACCTTATTTTGTTCTGGAATGTAACAATGGTTTTCTTATTTCCTAGTTGGGGACTATACTCCAGGTAGGTGAATTTGCAGATGTGGCCATTGCATATATGCATAGTTATGTACTTCACCTGAAAGTATAGATAATTTTAAGCATCAATAAGAGAAAAACTTCATTTTCTGAAACCACTAGCAATAAATGCTTAGAATATTAAGAATATTATGCAGTTGGTCCTACATTCCTCAATCAATTTAGGAATCTTAGTCATCTAGACTTCTTCTCAAAATGTGTCCTGCACACCAGCAATTTCAGTAGCATCTGGGAATTTGTTAGACATGCAGGATGTCAGGCCTCTCTTCAAACCTAATGAATCAGAATATGCATTAGAACAAGATCCCCAGGTGACTAGTGTGCACTTTCAAGTTTGAGAAGTATTGCATTTGACCAGGAGTTGGCAAATTTTTTTCTGTAAAGAGTTTAAGAGTTATATTTTATGATTTGCAGGCAGTATGTATAGTCTCTGTTACAACTACTTAACTTTGCTGTTGTTGCTTAAAAGCATCCAGAGATAATAGGTAATGAATGATCAAAGGTATATTCCAATAAAACCTTATTTACAAAAATAAGCATTGGGCTGTATTTGACCCACTGGCTATAGTTTACCAACCCCTGGTTTGCACCATTTTGCGCAAAGCTCCTATACTGTAATGAAATTAACCTTTTCTTCTCTGTCTCTTTTTCCTGCACTTGTTCTGCTCAGGTCATTACACTTTCTTTTGCCACTGAGCACTTAAGTTATCCTGCCTCCTAATTCTCATTTCCACTAGATTTTCATCTGTGCAAATAAAACCCGTAGCCTTTATTAATTTGAGTATATGTGTATAAAGAAAGCCCATGAATTGTATTAAGTCTGAAGGAGAATCTTGTGCCAAAATTTTCTTATTCTTAAAAGTCCTCTAGCACTTTATCTTGGAGATATCTTTGATCACAAATGTGGAATATTGATTTTTGTTACCCAGAAATGTCATACAGAATAGGGTTCTGTGGACAAATATTTGGAAGGGACCTGTATTAGACAGATATAAGCAGGGCTTTTAATTACAGGACTTGTCAATCCCTTTAGTATGTTTTTTTTATTTTTAAAAAAATTTTATTGATTATGCTATTACAGTTGTCCCATTTTCCCACTTCATTCCCCTCCACCCTGTCCCCCCCTCCCACCCACATTCCCCCCGCTTTAGTTCATGTCCATGTGCCATCGGTTCTTTAGCTTCTATGTTTCCCATACTATTCTTGCCCTCCCCGTCTATTTTCTACCTACCATCTATGCTACTTATTCTCTGTACCTTTTCCCCCTCTCTCCTCCTCCCGCTCCCCTGTTGCTAACCCTCCATGTGATCTCCATTTCTGTGGTTCTGTTCCTTTTCTAGCTGTTTGCTTAGTTTGCTTTTGTTTTAGGTGTGGTTGTTAATAACTGTGAGTTTGCTGTCTTTTTACTGTTCATATTTTTTATCTTCTCTTCTTAGATAAGTCCCTTTAACATTTCATATAATAAGGACTTGGTAATGATGAACTCCTTTAACTTGACCTTATCTGAGAAGCACTTTATCTGCCCTTCCATTCTAAATGACAGCTTTGCTGGATAGAGCAATCTTGGATGGAGGTCCTTGACTTTCATGACTTGGAATACTTTTTTCCAGCCCCTTCTTGACCGTAAGGTCTCTTTTGAGAAATTAGCTGGTGCTCTGATGGGAAGTCCTTTGTAGGTGACTGTGGCCTTATCTCTTGCTGCTTCTAGAATTCTCTCCTTCATTTTAATCTTGGGTAATGTAATTATGATTTGCCTTGGTGTGTTCCTCCTGGGGTCCAACTTCTTTGGGACTCTCTGAGCTTCCTGGACTTCCTGGAAGTCTATTTCCTTTGCCAGATTGGGGAAGTTCTCCTTTATTATTTGTTCTGATAAGTTTTCCACTTGTTGCTCTTCCTCTTCCCCTTCTGGTAACCCTGTAATTCGGATGTTGGGACGTTTAAAGATGTCCTGGAGGTTCCTAAGCCTCTCCTCATTTTTTTGAATTCTTGTTTCTTCCTTGTTTTCTGTTTGGTTGTTTCTTTCTTCCTTCTGGTCCACTCCATTGATTTGAGTCCCAGTTTTCTTTCTATCACTGTTGGTTCCCTGTGCATTTTCCTTCATTTCATTTATTGTAGCCTTTATTGGTTCATCTAATTTGTGAGCAAAATCAACCAATCTGTGAGCTCCCTGCTCACCAGTGCTTTGAACTGTGCATCTGATAGGCTGGCTATCTCTTGGTCACTTGGATGTATTGGCTCCGGGGCTTTGATCTATCCTGCTTGAGCCATTTTTTTTTTGGGGGGGGCGAGGGGGTCTGGTCGTGCCTGTTATGTAGTGAGGGGCGGAGCCTTAGGTGTTCACCAAGGTGGGGCAGCCTAGTTGCTGGGTTGTGATGCTGTATGTGGGGGTGGGGTTAGAGAGGAAACAGTGGTGCTAGCTCCCCTCCATCTAGTATCCCAGTCCCCTCCGCCGCTTTCCACAAGCAAACTGGGCCTTTGTGGTGCTGCCTCCAGGGCGGGGGGCCCATGCATGTTCCAGGACCCTGTGGGTCTCTCTAACGTACTCTCCTGTGAGGCTGGGAGTCTTTCCTGGCACCTCAACCCCCGCAAGTGTTTTCAATTGGTTCTTTTAGGCTTTATTTCCCGGTGCTGGGGCCCTGGGTTGCGCATTCTGTCTTGTTTTCGCCTGGTTTATCTGTGCTGGAACGTGTGTCCATGGTCAGCCAGCTGTCTTATGCCCCTGGGGTCTGCTAGCTACCACCTGCACTCCTGGGACCGCCAACCACCACTTTTTCCTGCCAGGACCCCTCTCTGGCGGGCCACCGACTCCACCCTCTTACCCGACTGCATGAATGGTTGTCGAACTTCCTTACAGTTCAATTTTCTGTCAGATCTGGTTTTTTTTTGTTTGTTTGTTTCTAAATGTTTCTCATCCTTAATTTTGGTTGTGTGAGGAGGCACATTGTGTCTACCTATGCTTCCATCTTGACCGGAAGTCCCCCCTTTAGTATATTAATGTATGTGTTACTTTACAGGCTGGTAATGGAGGATAGAGTATAGTAGTCAGCATTTGCCAAACTCATTTGACCATTTTTGCAGAGAGCCTATAGAATATGCTTTGCAAAACCATGTTAGTGTATTTCTTTGAAAATCAATATTTTATCAGAATGATATCTCTTTCCCCTCCCCCATGCTTCATCTGTTCCCTCACCCTATCTCTGTTTGTTTCAGTTTCTCCCAGGCTGCTAAGAAAAGCTGCACGGGTGAAAACACGGACAGTGGTTCTAACTCCTACATACAGTGGAGAAGCAGACGCACTCCTGCCTTCTCTGAGAACAGAAGTGTGGACATGGGGAAAAGGGAAGGAAGGGCAGCTGGGCCATGGCGATGTTCTGCCTAGGTGAGTGCTGCCAGTATTCACTGTTAGGAAGTGACTTAAGTAACCTGTCTCCTGCGAAGGTCTCTAAATCTTTATTTCCTCATAGAGCAAATCTGGTCTCTTCTAATTCAGAATTATTATGCACTATTAACTCTGATTTAAAAAAACAGCTGTCATCTTAGTCTTGAGTTTGTTCCTAGCAATAAAGGACTTAAGGATCCATGGTGTACCTTTCCATCCCATCTTTGATGTACAGAGTGGGCAAAAGTGGGTTGACAGTTGTTCGTATGGAAAATAATACAATAATTAAGAGAGAATAATGCAAGAATAAACTGTGTTTTGTGTACTCAGTTTGTACACAACTGTACAAACCTACTTTTGCCCCACCCTGTGTATATCTTGAAACAGAAAAGCATGTTTGGGATAAGGTTGCATTTCATTGAATGATTCAAATTTTTAACTTATAAAGAAAGAACCAACATTGTTTTAGCCTCAAAGATATTTCTCAGCTGCTGCCACAATAACTATAACCGCAGTATTAAACCATGTCTAGCCACATACCTCAGGGAAAAACTGTTGTTTAAGGGGAACTCTTATGATAATTAACAAACTAGACATTTGTGAAGGTGTATAAATTAAATGATTATCTATAGCAGTCAGTTAATGTCTCTGTTCTTAGCAGAGTGTAGGCAACTGTGGCACTAAAAAAAAAAGACTTAACTCCTCCCTGTGGTTATATTTCATTGTGTCCTAAGTAGTCTCTCTACCATATGACTCATTTAGTAGTTATATGATTCTTAACATGTTCTGAATTACGTGGTTAATTAGTGATTGAAAGACAAAAATTAAAACCATCCAAAATTACTTCCATTTAGAAGTAGCTTGAACATATATCCATTATTTTTATTTCACTGTTTTCTTTTGAATGTTTATTAGTACTTGAAAGCACTTACTGTATAATTTGAGAAAAGTCTTGATTCTTGCTGCAAATACTTACTTTCAGTTTGTGTATGTGTATGCTTTTCTTTAAGGCTTCAACCATTGTGTGTGAAGTGTCTGGATGGGAAAGAAGTAATCCATGTGGAGGCAGGTGGTTACCATTCTCTTGCACTTACTGCAAAATCCCAGGTAGGAGGAAGACTATTAAAAGCTTATCTAAATTTCATGGAAGATCTGAATAACAAGATTAAACAGTATTTATTGAGTATCTGTTGTGTGTCAAGCAACAATCCCATATTTCACTTGATCTTTCCAGTGTTTTATGTTGCACAGCCATATTTCCATTTTCCAGGAAGGTTTAGAGAAATTATGTAACTTGTCTAAAGTCACACATGTGATAGTAGAGTTTGGATTAAACACTGGTCTACCTGTCCAAGAATCTTTCTATAACGTGCTTTCATGTAAAAACAACTCAAAATTTTCCAGAGTATTGGTGAGTTTCCATAAGTAAGACACTAACAA
Source organism: Anoura caudifer (assembly GCA_004027475.1). NCBI lineage: Eukaryota > Metazoa > Chordata > Mammalia > Chiroptera > Phyllostomidae > Anoura > Anoura caudifer. Next base: position 104,624 of record PVKU01003189.1, read on the forward strand.
AAGAAAACAAAGGCATTTTTCTCTTTTAAAATTGTGGGACCTGGGTACTTCCAATCAAGATGGCCGCATAGGCAGACATGGCTTATCTCTTCACACAACCACATCAGAATGTCAACTAAATTATGGAACAACCATCACGTCAGAAATTGAGTTGAATGGAGGTTGGACAACTAAGGAATTAAAGAAACCACATCCATCCATACTGGAGGGAGGGGCACAGATGTGGAATAGGCTGGTCCCACACCCACATGTGGTGGGTAAACATTTGGGTGGGATATTACGGGAGCAAGGAGTCCCAGCCCCACACAAGGCAATGCAGCCCAGGATTCCAGTGCTAGGAAGATAAGTCCCCACAAGTTCTGCCTACAAAAACCAGCAGGGCTTGGGTCAATAGAAGAAAACTGCTAGAACTCCAAGCAGTTCCTCTTAAAGGACTCACACATGGACTCACCTACTTAGACTCCCTCTGAGCTCCAGCATTGGGGTAGCAGCTTGAAAGGCACCAGTAGTATACAGAGAGAAGCTGAAATATCTGGTATCGAGGTGAGCAGAGGCCATTGTCCCTTTTCTAAACTCTACCTGCATAGAGCCAGTAAACTGGTGCCATATCTGAGAGTATATCAGCCTGGCTAACACTGTGACCTACCTTGGAGATCCCCAGAGACTCTACCCCACCCAACATAGGGGCCCATCCAAGTTGCTTTTCCATATAAGTGACTGATCATGGCTCATGCTTCACAATTTCATAAATCCTCTCCAACAAGCAACAGCTGGCTTCGGTGAATCCCAGGCCTGGCACTAGCAGCAGCCAGCCTAGATTCACAGGTTGGCTTCACCTAGGAATCTCCAAGACCACCCAGCACAAGTAGCAGCCATCTCAGATTGCTTTATAGTTCAGACAGGGTGGCTCTGAGCAAAACACAGGTGGGGGCTGACCTTGGCCTGCACCTCCTGGGAAACCCCAGTGCCAGCGTACCCAGTGGACAGCTGCAGACCATGTCGGATCACCACCCCAGCTGATTCTCCATGGAAGGTGGAGGTTAGTGGTCAGTGGTCACAGCCAGTCCTTGGAGCTGACTGGCCTGAGTAAGTCCCTCCCATAGATCTGCCAACAGCAACCAAGGTTCAACTACAAGAGAAGGGTGTACTCAGCCCACACTAAGTGCATACCTCTAGTACCCAGCTTGGGTAATATCAGAGGCTGTGCCACTGGTATCCTACAGGACACCTACTACATTAGGCCACACTACCAAGACATGAAGTCCAAGCAGCTCTACCTAATTCATAGAAACAAACACAGGGAGACTGCCAAAATAAGACAAAGAAACATGGCCCAAATGAAAGAACAGATCCAAACTCCAGAAAGAGAGCTAAACAAAATACAGATAAGCAATCTGTGAGATGTAGCATTCAAAACACTGGTTATAAGAATGCTCATGGAACTTAGTGAGGACCTCAGCAGCATAAAAAAGGTCCAGTCAGAAACAAAGGATACACTAACTGAAATAAAGAACAATTTACAGGGAATCAACAGTAGAGTGGATGAAGCCAAGAATCAGATGAATGATTTAGAACATAAAGAAGCAAAAAACAACCAATCAGAACAGCAAGAAGAAAAAAGAATCCAAAAAAAATGATGACTGTAAGGAGCCTCTGGGACTTCAAGCGTACCAACATTTATATCATAAAAGTGACAGAAGGAGAAGAAAAAGAGCAAGACATGGGAAAACTTTCTGAAAAAATAATGAAAGAAAATTTCCCTAATTTGGTGAAGGAACTAGACATACAAGTCCAAGAAGCACAGAGGGTCCTAAATAAGATGGATGCAAAGAGGCCCACTCCAAGACCCGTCATAATTAAAATGCCAAAGGTTATAGATAAAGAGAGCATCTTAAAAGGAGCAAGAGAAAAATAGTTACCTATAAAGGAGTTCCCATAAGACTGTCAGCTGATTTCTCAAAAAAAAATTTGCAGGCTAGATGGGAGTGGCAATAAAGATTCAAAGTCATTTAGAGCAGGGACCCACAGCCACGATTGCTCTACCTAGCAAAGCTATCATTTAGAATTGAAGGGCCGGTAAAGAGCTTCCCAGACAAGAGAGAAATAAATCTGTTCATCATCACCAAACCATTATTATATGAAATGTTAAAGGGACTTATTTAAGAAAAAGAATCAAAACTATGAACAATGAAATGGCAACAGACACAAATTTATCAAAAATTGAATCTAAAAAACAAACTAAGTAAATAAGAACAACAGAGACGGAATCATGGATATGGAGACCGTTTTGATGGGTGCCAGATGGGAGGGGCATGTGGGGGATAATGGGTGGAGAGTGAGAGGGTTAAGAAGTACAAATAGGTAGTTACAGAATAGCCACAGGGATGTAAAGTACAGTGTAGGAAATGGAGTAGCCAAAGAACTTATATTTGTGACTCATGGACATGAACAATAGTTTGGGGATTGCCTGAAGGAGTGGGGGCAGGGTGGATATTGGTTGGAGGAGGGCAAAGAGGGAAAAATCAGGACAACTGTAATAGCATAATCAATGAAATATAATTTTTTAAACAATTCATGGGACCTAAAAGTGACCTCCAGAATCACTTAAAGCCAGGACCATATACATAAACACTCCTTATAAAAGTAGTTGTTTTAAGTTATTCTTAAATATATACATATAATGATTCTTCATCATTTCCTTTATCTTTTTAGAAAAAGTAAATGAAGGATTCTAAATGCATTAAATGTATTTTAAATTTCACCTAGCAGGCTAGCCAAAAACTAACATAGCACATATAAATAACTATGAATATTAGGAAGGAAATGGATAATTTATTGTTATTAACATGACGAATCATCTAAAAGTCTTAAAAGTAAGAGATTAGGAATGTGGTTAGTTACAAATTAAACATAATTGCTAGCCTTCTTATATACACAAAGTAAAGCAAAAACAGGCCAAGGAAAAAAGCTGTTCACAATTACAAGGAAAGTATTAAGGAAATAGGAATAGCCTTTGGAAATGTGTAGACCCTATATGACACAAACTCTTCTAATAGGTCATAAAAGAAGATAACATAAAGGGAGACAGGTTTTATTTTCAGATGAGAAGAGTCAGTGTTGCAAAAATGCCACTTCTTCCTCGATCATTAAATCAGTACAGAGTAAATTCAATACGATCCCCCAAATATTCCAATATAATATTTACAACTTCATAAAATGACCCCAAAACTATTCTAGTAGAGTGAAGATAGGCAGTGAGCCACATAAATTCTGAAAATGAACAGAAGGGGTGGATTAGAATTAGCCATATAAACATATTGTGGAAGTGCAAAAAGATAATGGAACAGAAATATTCCTATAGACTAGAAATAGACCCAAGTATATGTGATGAAAATGGGCATTTCAGATCAGTCGGAGAAACAGGTGTTCAATAAGTGCTGTTGGAACCATTGGCATCTTATTTGCAGGATAAAATTAAGATAGCTTTACATATTCTACTTCTGGATGAATTAAAGATGTATATGTTTACAAAATAGACCCTTACATGTGAAAAAACAAATTTAGGTGATTTGTAAGAAATAACCTTAGGAGGAGAAAAAGACATGACATCAAAACCAGAAATTAGTAAATAAAGATGATGTTTGTCTACTTAATGAACAATCCTAAACACCCAAAAAAAAACCCCCAAAAAACAAAACACCCACAAACAAAATTAAGGTGCATAACAAACTAGGAAGAAACATTTGTAATCTACATGACAAAATGTTACCTGATACATAAAGAAAAATTGTCATAGAATATTTATATTCCATTTGTGAAAGAAGAAACAGAAATGGCCAGCAATGAGTCAAAAGGTAGTTAACCACTTAGTAAACAAATTGAAATTGAAATAAGAGTAACATGTATTTCCCCCATCACATTAATGCTAAGTGTCAGTGAAGATGTGGGGAAAAGGTACATACATTGCTGGTGAGAATGTGCATTGGACTTTGCTGGAAGACAATTTGTCAGTATATATCATAAATCAGAAACCATATTTGTTGACCCAGAGTTCTTTGCCTAGGAATTTATCCTAAGGAAATAGATACACAAATATTTATATTCATAAGTTTTAATATATTAAACTTATATATACTTATATTAACAATTTGAAAGAAATTATTAATATATACTTATTGAGTAATTGATTAAACTATGCTCATAGTAAGGTTCTATGTAGTTATAAGTGATGTTGTAGCTCTATGCTTATTGACATAGAAAAAATGTCAAAACATAGCATTAAGATACCAGGTCACAAAACAGCATTGATAATATAGTCCCATTTTGCACTTTACATTTTGTATGTACATTTTATCTAGTAGGCATTAAAATTTCTGGAAGCATATATTTGTGTGTTCCCAAAACAAAATAGTAGTTTTTTATAAGTAAAATCACTAGTGGTTTTCACTTTTTAAAAATTTCTTTATACTGTCACATTCTTGCACAGTGAACATGAGTTACTTTTATAATGAGAATAAACAAAACTACTTTTATTTTACACATTCCCGCTAATCTAGTTTTTCATTTTGTTTGGTTTTGTTCTATAGTGGAGCATCGGTACTTGTGTTTCTCCTTCAGTGACTCTTATATGAAAAGGCTTTCTAGTCATTCCCTTGTGCTCCTATGTACAGAGCAAGAAATCATGATTACTTTTTTTTGCCACACTTAGCTATATTTTGTATCATTTTCTTTGTAAGTGACAGTATAAGATAATTTCCTGGGATTAACTCCTGGCTCTGCTACTTACAAATTAGTTTCCTATCTGGGCCAGTTTCCTTATCTATAAAAAAAGAATTATGAGAATGAAACATTAATTAATACACAGAAAGTGTTAAGAACAAGCTTGGCAGATAGTCAACAATTGAAAAATGTTATTGTTAACCCTTGAACTCTGTCTTCCTATGTACTCTATTTACCCATTATCTATAGTCTTGTTTAAAATAAATTTCCTTAATATCTGTTATTTTAAAGAGTAGAAAGACTAATATAAATTACTAGTATAAGTAATTTGTGAAAAGACTTGTATAAGTAATTGATGTGTAACTATTGGTGTATATATGTGTGTGTATATATGTATGTATGTATATGTGTATCTGTTGTTATAAAGGTTCATAATTGACATGCAAAGTCAGATTCACAACCCTTACCTACTTTCTTGTGGTTTTCTAATAGGTTTACTCATGGGGTAGCAATACCTTTGGTCAGCTTGGGCATTCCGATTTTCCAACAACAGTCCCTCGTCTTGCAAAGGTACTTTTGCAAACTTGAAGCTTCTATATCAACTTATTCCAGAATTCTAAGTTATAACACTTAATGTTATAAACATTTCTTAATGTCATGTTTTAAAACAAGATATGCAATTTGTAAACTCAATGTGTTTTGATATACTTAATTTAAAAAATATATATGAAACCACTTGTTTTCAAACCAAATGTGATGTGTTATATTTTTGATGTGTTATATTTCTATTTACTGATGGTGTTATATTTCTTCTTAGCTTCCACTGTTCATTGAACATTTAGTTTTCTTTGTCCTTTTATAAAAGTAAAAATGATAAAGTTCTTTCTTTTAAAACAAGTGTTCCTAGGACTATTATGTCAACTTCTGAACTTTATACTACCAAATACCTACTCTTTGACTTCTCACTCAGTTTTGACTTTTACATAACATTATTTGGTGGTGTTATGTCTTGTTTTGGCTTCTTTTATATACATAGTTATGGTAGTAAAACCTTTTTTGAACCTTCTCATTTTCTGTAGTGAAACAAAGTATAGATGATTTCTTCACTGCTGTGTGAACTGGTTTTAGTTTACATAATGCTATTCGGTTCTTGGTAATTTCTAGTCTCTTTGATGCAATTCTAGAAGGATGTTTCTCAACCTTTTTTCTCCCTCAACAGCCTGAAGAAATACCAAATCCTTATCAATAGTATTGACTCCTTATACAAGATTTGTTTGGTTTTTTGGGGGGTGGGGTAGTGAGTAGGGAGTATGCATGGTGGTAGCCTAACAAAATGGAGTATGGAGCTCATGCATTTGTGATTTGATCCTGGTATCTCCCACACCCCAAGACATGCCCCCTCTACTCAGTAACAGAAACTAAAAAAGGATAGTTAACCTCAATCCAGTGATTCATGTTAATACCCCATGTATTCAGTGTGCACTTGCATGCACCGCTATATAAGAGTTTTACATGCTCCATTTTCTTCCAGCAAACTTAGTTTTCCTGGGAAGGAAAGATTTAAATAAAACATCAGGGAACAGTTATTACTTCTATCTGCAATCTTAAATATTTTCATTATAAAACGTTGTAGTGGTAAGCTATTTAATTTCTGCTACTTTATCATGAATAAAGATGTAGTAAATCATTGTTTCTTGTTTTTTGTTCATTTGAATAAATTACAACATGCATTTATTCATACTTAGGAAGGTTTTATAATGTAGCGTGGAGACCCTGGAAATAAATTTTTTATTTAACATTTTAGAGTCAGGCAAGAAAGAATAGTTTGTTATTGGGTTAGCCAAAAAGTCCATACTTTTTTTCTGGAAAAAAAGGACACATTTTTCATTTTCACCAATAACTTTATTGATTTGGATGTTTGAGTATGTTGGTTATCTCCCACATGGTAAAACATTGATTGTTTTCAGTTGATGTCTCAATTTGATCTCTATCAATTTCAACTGGTCTTCCCAACTGTGAAACATTGTCCAGGGCGAAATCTCCAGCCCGAAACTTCGCAAACCACTTTTGACATGTTTGATCAATCACAATACCTTCTCTATACACTGCACAGATCTTTTTTTTTTTTTTTTTTTGCATTTCAGTTGTGTTTTTACCTTTCTTGAAATAATAAAGCATAATATGCTGAAAATGTTACATATTTTCTTTCATCTTCAACATTAAAACAGCTACACAAAAGTTTACCAATTTTTTATTTTTTTTTAAACGCATGCTGATAGGACAGCTGTCACAAACAACGTAACAAAATTGGTTGGACTGAGATTAAAGACAACTAAGCACTACTAGAGACATCTTAGGAAAAAAACCAAATGAACTTTTTGGGTAACTCAATACAAGGTTTTAGTTTCATTACTCTTTAAATGTACATACAAAGATATAGCATTAGGAGTTGGATTTTTTTTTTTTTTAATTTGAGGGAATGGTGAGAAAAACAATTTGAAGTCATTTTAATTAAAGTCAAGGTAGAGTGAGATCTGAATTAGTTTTGATTAGAGACTAAGAAGACTCTTCTCTGGAGAAAAAAATTCATTCTTTGCAAAAATAACAGTAAGTCAGTTATCAGGAGAGCCTGAATTTGAGAAATAGTGTCATGTGGGAGAGGATAGCTATGAAGTAGTTGAGATGTGTGCGCGCACACGTTCACTCAATCGTTCATTCACGCAATCACCTAACATAGTATTTGGAACCTATCTAGACACAAAGAATCTAATAGAAGTTTTTATTTTGCTTATCAGTCTAGGAGCCTAGGAGACATAGTTGAAGTTGGGTCCGGATGTTAGGGGCAGTAGTTTTCATAGCAGAACACTTTCCTCAAATGAAATCTTATGTGGAATATCATACATAAAACAGATACACATAGAACTACTTTTGTTGAAGAGTAGAGGGGGTGGGGACAGGTCCCTAGCACCTGCCTTTCCATGGTGGCTCCTGAATCACTATGTGAAATCCTAAGATTTAAAGACTATTAGTTTTAAGGCATACTTTGCCACACATCAGAATCCCCTGGAAAGCTTGTTAAACAGATTGCCAGGTCCCAACCCCCAGAAGCTCTGTGGCTGCAGAGTCTGCATTTCTAACATATTTCTAGGTAGTTGCTGCTGCTGCTGCAAAGATTACTTGCTGTGAACCACTGGTCTAGGGGATCCATGTAAATAAAATTGTAAGGGATCCTATGTGTTTCAGCATCCTGGGAGTTGGCACAGTGAAGTCACATCAGAGAGGTAGTGAGTTCCAAGTGGGAAAACTGAATTTTAGCATTCAGTTGGCCAGCATGGAATTTAGCCTTGTTAGATTTTTTTTTTAACCTTGAGTTTTGTGCACACAGCCAAATGAGAACAGACAAAGGTGTGTGCTAGCTCTCGGAATAGGGCTTTAGAAGTTTCTGGTTCTCTTGATACAGGTCAAGTTTCTGGTACAGGCCAAGTCCTATGGGGACTTAAAAAAATAACAAAAAATCAGATCTGTGTCTTTTTCTTTTTTAATTCCAATTTAGATTTTTATAAAGCAATCCAGTTCTAAATTTAAAACTGAACAAAGGATTTCTTCTTATCCCTGTGTCTGTTCTGCATTTGATTAGGTACATTGCCTGGTAAATTTTGCCCTCTGAGATATTACTGACTTTGCACTGCACTTGTTTAAGTAACCTAATATTTCAGTTCCTGTGGATCTGAAGTTCTGTGTGATTCTTTCATCTTGGACAGACAATATCTTGCTGTCGTTGCAGGTAAACAGTAAAAATGGAGTCTGGAGTGTAGCTGCAGGCCAGGATTATTCCCTGTTTTTGGTGGATACGGAAGACTTCCAGCCTGGGTTATATTACAGTGGCCGACAGGACCCTGCAGAAGGTGACAAGCTTCCAGAGAATCACAGTGGTACTAAGACTCCAGTACTTCTCTCCTGTAGTAAGGTGAACAGGAATTGGATCCTAAGGCCCACATTCTATAGTGCACGAGAAGTATTTTGTTTTTGTTATTTGGATGTATACCTGTTATTAAGCATCTCTGACTGCTGTGTTTAAAATCGCAAGCCCCGCCCTGGCCAGGTGGCTCAGTTGGTTGGAGTGTCATCCTGTACATGGAAAGGTTGCAGGTTCGGTTCTCAGTCGAGACACTGTGGAAGGCGACTGATTGAAGTTTCTCTCTCACATTGTTTTTCTCCCCCACCCTTCTCTAAAATCAATAAACATATCTTCTGCTGAGGATGTAAAAAAAAGTTGCACGCCCTCTCCTTCATCCCTTATCTCCTTTTTCTGACTTATTTCACTCATACTGCCTGTCTCCATCTAACACACTATAAAATTTACTTACTTTGTGTATTCTTTGTCCTTAACCATAAGATTCATAAGAGTAGGGCTTTTAGGATTTATTTACTTCTGTATCCTTGTAGTAAATACTTTATAAATGCTTGTTGAATTAACACCCTCATGTAGGAATATTAAAAAGTACATTTCATGGTGATGTTTCCTGACTGCATTTGTGGATCTCTCAGAGGTGAATGTGAATATAAAGAGAGTAGATGAATTTTTAACTATAAGTGGGAAGTAAAAATTTCAGGGGCCTGACAGGCCATTAGCAGTGCTCTGCTTCCCATCTCTTCCCTGTTTCTCTTAGCTTTTCATTTTATTTACTAGTGTTTATCCGTTTCTCATTTGTTGAGATGAATTTCTTTGCTTTCCTACTTTCTAACTCTTTGTCTTAAACTTAAATCATTGGCTTGTTTCTGTGTCATCCCCTTGCCCCCACCCCCCACTAAGGTAACACACCCCCTCAAAGTAATATGCCTCCAGGAAATTAACCTTCAAAGCTAGTACATTCTGGATTTCTTATTCTTATTGACTAATACATCCTATGGCCTTTTTTTTTTACCCTTTGTTTTTTCTGGCTAAATATGTAAGCTATGAATGTACAGAGACAAGATCTATCTTGCTAAAGGCAACACTGGCCAAGATTTAGCTCTTAACCTATATATATGTATCCTGTTATTCCAGACATACTAATTGACTCTTTGTAGTTGTTGGCCCTGGCTCCACAGTCCCCATTCAGGCTGCCACAGTCCAGATAAAGGATGAAATATCCTGATGAAAGGGATGAGGCTATAATGTGCCTTTAGTTACAATGGAATTTTAATAGGCTGTTGGGTCTGCAGCTTGGTTGCCTAATTTAATAGTGATACGTTAATGAAGATATTGAATGTTTGTATTCAGTGGTGTCATAGATAAGTGAAAAAAGTATCTTTTAAAGAAAACCCCTGTATGTTGTAAAGTATTTTTAAGAGACGAGATAACTCCCAGACCTTTGATATTTTGATCTATAGCAGATTCCTCTCTGCTCTCTCATTTGTACTATTTTATGCAAAAAGGAATCCTGAGACATGTGTCCACATCATTTGGATTTTTGTCTGTTTAGGGTATATGTCTCTGGTTCTAAACACATGTAATATAAAATAAAAAGGTATTTTGGCAATAAATAAAAGTATAGTACATGTAGTTATATATAGATCCAGATATATATATATATATATATATATATATATATATATATATGTATGTAATAGTGCTGTACTGGTAAGCCATTTCTAAAATTCAAATCAACACAAAACCAAAAAGCAGTGATCTGTAGTGTTTGCCATTGGGATGGGGAGTAATTTTATTATTGACAATTTCAAGCTACCAATGGTTTTGTTATCAACTTGCAAAATTCCTGAATATTTACCAGTTGGCTTTTGCCAGGTGATATAAGCCACCTCCAATGCCCAAATTGCTACTAGTAAGTTATATTTTATCTTTAATCTTTTTTTGTCCTCTGTTTTAGCTTGGATATATAAGTAGAGTGACAGCAGGAAAAGATAGCTATCTAGCCTTGGTGGACAAGAACATCATGGGATATATTGCCAGTCTCCATGAGTTGGCTACTACGGAAAGGCGGTTTTATTCAAAACTTAGTGATGTCAAATCTCAGATTCTCAGGCCTCTTCTCAGTTTAGGTAAGTAGCGTACTCTTGTTTTATCTGTTCTTCCTGCATCACAACTAAAACCTTTGAGTTATGGTTTATCCCTTTCTTTCCATTCTCTTCTTTCTGTACACAGGCAGTCAACACCTTGCAAACTGTTCCCACTTTTTCAGTAGCCTAGATACCACTGCCCTAGCGCACCACTCCCAGAGCTCCTTTTACTTGTGGAAGTAGGAAACGGAGCTTTCCAAATATGCACGCCAGAGAAGTAGAAACAGCTTTTTGGGAAAGTAGATTCTAGGAGCTAGACTTCTAAACAACACTTCTAGCCCCACCAGTCCTAAGATATCTTACGTTATACTACCCGAATTTTTCATTCTCTTTGTTTTAGCTCTTAGAATTATGTCAAATAGAGATTCATTGGGATTTACATGTAGTCTCTTGAAATTGTCGATAACTGTAACAGTGTTAAGGGTCTTATCCCACATTAGCATGAATTGAGTAAATCTGATTCCTTTCCTTAGCAGTAATCAGCTACGAAGAGGATTGATTGACAGTGAGGAGATATTACAGAGGAAATGGATTATGATGGTCCTAGAAAGTGTGCTACTGTCCGCATATGCTAGGAACCTGAGACCTGTAGGAGGTTAGAAAAGAATACCAAATGGAGATTGGAGGGGGCAGCTGTTAAAAATAAACTTCCCTTATTTTAAATTTTTTTCTAGGTTTGGCCCTGCACTCAGCAAATGAAGAGAAAGCTTTCTCTTTCTCTCCCCTGTACTCCTTGGCCCGCTCTGAGGACCCAGAATTCAGGCCAATACTCTAGCAATTAAATGCTACCTTGTTAGTACATCAGCTTTTCCACATTAAGGTGACATTGGCTTTTATGGACAAGCTCACTGTTTTTAGTGGGAAAATATCTACTTTTCAAATAACTAACTTAGTGTTTCCTTTTTAAGTTGGAGAATATCTGCATTTCTTTAAAAAAATGTATTTTGCTTATTTAAATGTTGTGGAGTCCCCTGCTGTGTAAATCCCCTCCAGTGGGTGGACCCAGTACCCCAGGACTTTGGCAAGGGAAAGGAAGTAATCCAAGCTGCAGACTTCCTGCATTGCTCTGAAAGGAAAGTGCAGTCTGCCTTTTCTCTGTCCTGTTTTCAGATTTCTATGTTGGTTTTACCTGGTCTGACCATCAGCCTCACTGCTTGGTGAGAAGTCCTAGAAATTAGGAATTTTGGGTTGGGAAAAAGCAAATAATCTCCTGACGCCCTCCATAAAGTTTAGCGCAACCTGGGCAGTCTGGATTTTGGATTGCCCTCTCTGTACTGATGTATTGGGCTTGTCCAAGGGACAAGTTGAACAGGAGTCGGTACAAAAAGTTGAAAATGTTAGCAAAGATATAACTCCTTTGAGTAGTTATGAGTTTAATTCCTGGCTGTCACTAATTGTTGCATGAAATTAGACAGTCCCCTTCTCCTGGCTTCAGATTACTTATCTTCAAAATGAGAGGAGAGTTGGACTAGCTCAGTGGTCCTTAAATTTGGCTGGTCTTCAGAATTGCCTGGAAAGCTTTTCTTTTTAACATACCCATCCTGGGGTCTTAACCTTGGCCTACTGAGTCAGAACCCATGAGATCACTGTGAATGTGTTTTTAACACATTCCTCAAATGACTGGATTCTGTGATCTCTAAAGTTGCCTTCTTTAATACTGTGATTATTTGGGTTCATTCATCTCAACGTGTTAAGTATTTTAGAAAAGGAGAATTCATAATCTTGATCATACGGAAATATTCAGGTAATGAATCCTTAGGTTATGTTATCATCATCATCGTCGTCATTTTGTTACAGAAAATTTGGGCACCGCAAGTACTGTCCAGCTGTTGCAGGAGGTGGCAAGCCGATTCAGTAAGCTATGTTACCTAATTGGTCAGCATGGAGCCTCACTGAGCAGCTTCCTTCATGGGATAAAGGAAGCCAAGAACTTGGTCATTCTGAAGCATGCAAGTCTCTTCTTGGATAGTTATACAGAGCAAGTATCCAGTCCCGTGTCATGTTCAGTCTCTGCAGGGTTCTTCTGCCAAGGAGAACAGCTCCTTAATCAGAAGGGACTAGATTAGGGAGAGTGATATAAGGTAATAGAAATTGCAAAGCAGTATTTTAATCTTAAGCCAATTATAGTTCTGCATTGCTAAAATTTTAGTTTTCTCTAAGGGGAAAAAAGATTTAAAAATAATTCTCATATTTCCTTCTATGTTCTAGCAGAATGATTGATAGTGTACATTATATAAAATGTACTATAATAAACATGAATATATAAACATTCCCTTTAGAGAACAAATTTGTTTACTTAAGTAAATTATACTAAAATTTGAGGAAATAAGTAACTAAAATTATTTTAAGATTGCTGATTGTAAATACGGAGTTGTTCCAATGTCTGGTTTTTACTGTTATGTAAATGGAAGGCTTAAAGACCAAACTGTCGTTGAAATAAAGATATTTTCTTAAAACTGAGGATAGTTATGTAAGGCTCTTATCATGTTTTCAAGTAAAATATCCCAAATGTATATGAAAATTTAAATATTTCTCACTTTTTCTTAATTTGAATTTTGATGTGATGTAGGACATAATTTAAATGTTTTTTTAATGTATATTAATTTTTACTGTTGGTCTGAAGTATAGGTTTTCTTCTTTGACTGAATACCCTCTAAGGGCCAGGCTCTGTGTGAAGCTCCAAGACCACAGCAGCCACAGCGCAGAGGCAATAAAAAGCTCCAGCCTCAAGTTCATGTTCTGTTGGTGTTCTGTTTAGGTTATTTATAATATAAGTAATATAGGTTTATTATGGAAAACTATGCAAATAAAGATAATCAGAAGATTATCTTTATGTCACCCATAACCTTCCATCAGAAATAACAATTGTTAATCATCTTAATGTATTTTTTTATTTAACATATATGTACAAATAGATGTATATGATTTTAATTCTAAGCAAAGTTTAATATACTTGAAGCTGTTGTCTGAGAGGAAAGGCCCTGATTGGAGTCTTTTAACTTCTCATCTTTCAGACATAAAAATAACAATTTGATATCAATTTACTTTTTAAGCTAAATTTTGCTTGTGTGAAGGTTTCGGTTTTTATTAGTATAATTTTTCTTTTTTGACTTGTATCCATCACAGTCTGTTTCAGTTCTTTTTTTCTTCTTTTATAACTTCAGAATTTATGCTTGAAATGCTTTTTATTTTGATGTTAAGGGCTATTTTTAACATAAACTATTCATATAGATGGAACAAGAAAATTTTATTTATAAATTTTAAAAATTATTTTTAGTTGTGGTAAAATACATGTAACAAAATTTACCATTGTAACTACTTTAACTATATATTACCTTGGGCTATTTTTGATCTTGCCTTCTCTCTCAAAGGTAGTTGATTCCATTTGCCAGCCCAGGAGTATAGACAAAATGTACATGGTTCAAAGCAGTATATCAAGACTTCATCTCTAGCAGTAGATCAGTACTTTAACGAGCATTTTCTAATGCTGTTTCACTCAAGCTTTTAAAACATATTTTCTTACTGTTTCATCTCTGTTCTTTATTTCTGAAGACTTAATTGGAAAACCTAAAGTGAAGATTAGAGAAATTTTTCATTAAAAATCCAACAACTTTAATCACACTTTCTCAAATTTAAGTCACAAAGTAAAATCTACCAGATAAATTCTAGTATCTTCTGCATAACTTTAGGTGTTTTTTAAATTTCCTATTACGTTAACATCTTTACTAAAATGGTTTATTTCCTCTCCTGATTATTGTGATTATTGCCTGACCTGCCCTTCTCTTCAGTCCTTTATAGTTCGTCAGTGTTGACTTCACAAAAGTGCTGAAACTCATTGGTGAGGTACCAAGAAGTATCCATTCTGGATGCTTGTTCAAAAACTCCAAAGAATTAATATACATTTTAACACTAATATACATGTGTTTTCTTTTTTGCTTAAGGTATTGTACATCTATTACAAATTTCATGGTTATGGGAGGATTCCAGCTTCTTGCTAAGCCTGCCATGTAAGCATTCTGTTATCATTCTATCAACCAAAGGTCATGTTTTAAAATGTTTTGTGTTTTTAAGTGCCCATGAAAAGCTTTTACCTGGTTATTTTACCAAATGAATCAAAATGTAGACTTTTACTAACTCTTAGAAAGTACAGGTATTAGTAGCCTCTGATTAACATTGGAAGTAGCATGGTATTGAAAAAGCTACAAGATCTGAGTCTTTTTTTATTGCTACCACATATTATTTCTGACAGCTCTGTTCACCAAATTGAGCTTAATTTTTTCCTCTGAAAAATGGGAATGTGTGTCTGATGCTGCACAGAAAAGTACATGGTGTTGCACAAGTATAACGTTTTTGCATTCAGCTCCTGGAAAAATAATAAATATCAAAGCCCCTTACATAAGGCCAATCATTCCAAACTGTGCAGTTTCTTAACAAGTGTTGACCTACAACAAAGGCAGGTTAAAAAAATCAGTCAAATGTTTATGTTAACAGAAAACATTTTAAATATGTACTCATGACCCAGATTTAATAGATGTTAATGTCTGCCATGTTTACTTTGATCTTCTAAAGGGAACACTTAATATTTCACCATTAAATATGATTGCCCTAGATTTTTGGTAAATATCATTTGCAGGGTTTAAAAGTTCTCTTCTATTCCTAAAAGTTGAATAGGATTGATTTTTTTAATATTAAATATTCTTGAGTTTCAAGGTAAATTCATTGATCTCTATGTTTTTAATATGTTGCTAGATTTAATTTACTAATTTTTCAGATTTTTGCATCTTAAATGAATATGGGATGTTCTTTCTTTTCTAAGCTTGCCCAATTTTGGTGAAAGGATTGCTCTAACAATTATAAAATGAGTTGTGGGGCTGTCTCTCTTTTTCTATTTTCTGGAATAGTTTGCATGAGATTGTGATTATCTGTATTTGGAAGATTTGGTAGAATTCATCTGTAAAAATGTATGGCCTTCATGGGGTGTTTCCTGTAGGAAGTTTTTAATCTACCAATTTGGTTTCCTTTTTTTTAAAGATTTTATTTATTTATTTTTAGAGAGAGGGGAAGGGAGGGAGGAAGAGAGGGAGAGGCACATCTATCAGTTGCCTTGACAGGGGACCGAACTCTCAACCCAGGCATGTGCCCTGTACAGAAATTGAATAGATGGCCTTTCACTTTGCGAAATGATGCCCAACTAACAGCCACACCGGTCAGGGCCTGATTTGGTTTCTTTAATGAATAGATCTGTTCAGGTCTTTATTTCTTCTCATGGCTTTAATTATTATATTTCAATTTTTCTGGAAAATTGATCGTTGCACCTTTGTTTTCAAATTAATAGCATATTATTCCTATGATTATCTTAAGATATTTTCACTTCCATAATAACTGTAGCTGTGCCCCTTATTTTTATTCATAATATTTATTTGAACCTTTTATCGTTTTATCTTGGTCAGTCTTTTCAGTAGTTTATCCCTTTTCATTATTCTTTTCCAAAATTATGCTTTAGTTAATACTTTCTTTGTTTTCTACTTCATTAACTTCTGCTTTTTATCTCCTACTTTCTTCATGTTCATCTCCTAACTTCATGAGTTTAGCACTTAGTTTGGTAATTTTTTAATCTTTTTAATATTTCTAATGTGTTTAAAAGATTTCATTTATTTATTTTTAGAGAGAAGGAAAGGGAGGAAGAAAGAGAGGGAGGGAAACATCACATTGACTGGTTGCCTCTCCCATGCGCCTAACCAGAGACCTGGCCTGCAACCCAGGCATGTGCCCTGACCAGGGAATTGAACTGGTGACCTTTTGGTTTGTAGGATGATACCCAACCCATTGAGCCATACCATTCAGGGCTCTAAGTACTTATATAAGGTTATAAATTTTCCTCTAAGTATTGCTTTAGTTTTATTTTTAAAGTTTTGATGCACTTTGTTTATATAGATTTCAGTTACAATTAAAAAAAAATACTGTCATGATTTCTTCTTCAGTTCATATTATGTGCTCATGTATTTCCCAAATATAAGGGTTTGGCCTTCATTTTTTAAATGACAGGTTAAGTGTATTATATTTTAACCTTATGTAGTAATTTTAAAATCCTTGCTGTTGCTATTTTGTAAATACTAATATCATGACACCATCTCTACTCTTACTTTCAGCCTTTCTACATTGTATTATATTTTTGTATATTTCTTAATAAGCAACAGATGGATAGATTTATTACTTTGGGGTTTTTTTTAGTTGTTTGTGTATTATGATGATTACAAGTGTAGGTGGAATGCTGAATCTTGAAGAAAATAGGAGAAAATGACTGCCAAAGCAGTAATTAAATGAAGCAGAAAGAAATTGAATAGTTATTTTACAAATAGTAATTCCTGGAGAAAAGCAAGTTTAATTACAGGAGAATGCAAAAATAGGTGGATACTTGTGGCAATTTAAATGGGGAAGCTTCTGGACTTAAAGGACTGTGGCAGCTGCTGACCCTGGTACCTTATTGTACTTTATTGTTAACCGTCCTCTACTATTTCAGAGTTGAGTTCATAGTTTTGTACTTAAGAGTTGGCCTGACTTCTTGTGAGAGCAGTTAAATCAGATGATATAAATGAAAGGCTCTTGCTAGAGCCTGGGCAGAGGGAAAGCAATTAAGGGACACTAGGTGACTCTGAGCCATGGCAGCAGATGTTAAGCCTGGATTTGGGCAGCATTTCCCAAGCAGTGGTTTATGAACCCCAGGGTTTTACATAGTTAAAGGCAGTGATAATGTCTTTTTTCAACTTCTACTTATGAAGTCTATATTTAAAATTATTTAAAAGTATTTATTTGAAAACAGAACAGTTTGAGAACCTCTAGTGCACAGCTGGTGAGCCCACATGGCAGTTGTGGATCTTGGATAGTAATGCTCAAGCTCTCATCACTTAGCTGGTTCATCACTTAGCTGGCTCATCACATAGCTGCTTACTTCAGGCTAGTCCAGTGGTTTGTTCATTCTCCAGGGTTAATAATAATAGTATCATTAGTACTGTAAAATATGCGTAACATAGTACTTACCATTTACCATTCCTAAGTGTACATTTCTGTGGCATCAAGTATATTCGCATGGTTTTATGAACCATCTCCATTACCCATAAACAAAACTTTTTTTAGTATCCCCAATAAGAACTTTGTACCCATTAAACAATCACTTACCTTTCCTCTCTCCACACAGCTCCTAATAACCAATATTCTGTTAACTGTCTATGACTTTGCTTATTCTATAAGTGAAATCATACGTTTATCCTTCTGTGTATGACTTATTTCCCTAAGGCTTTCAGGGTTCATCTATATTGTTGAAAATACCAGTTTTATTCCATTATATGGCTGAATAATTTTTTGTTGTATATACACAACATATTTTGTTTATCCATTCATCTTTTGATGGACACTTGGAAAGAGCAATATTGCCCCTATTCAATCAAAAACTCCCAAGAGAAGAAAGAGAAGCTAATCAGAGGATCTGGTTCAGATTTCCTTAGAGCATACCAGGGCCCCTGTTGGGAAAGACTGTAGGCAAGGAAATGAGTGAGTCCTGGAAGTAATAGGGTTCACAAGAGTTGGAACGTTTCTGTCTAGTACAGGGCATTGGGGAGAAATGTGGTCAGAGGAGTGTGTGTGCACCAGGTAGTACCTCCTCCTCTCGGGAGCAGGTGAGAGCAGAACACTTCTGAAAGGCATAAGCGAGTGTCCTCAGATGAGCTCAGCAGCAGAACATGGAGATGGAAGTAGGAACATTCGCACAAGCCAAGTATGAATAAAAATCTGGGCCATGTTCCCCAGAGCACTCTCTTAGATCTCTTAACTGCATTATAAAAGAATCCAATTTGTGCCATTAAACTTTCGGGTTCTTGGAAGTTATTACACATTTTTCCATCTTTCTGCAATAGTATGTTGTAATTTCTGAGTTAAACATATGTTTATTTCATAGTTCTTTAAGGGATTATAAAATGATTCATTCTTGCCTTATAGGCTTATTGTGTGACATTGTCTTATTTGAGGCCTTATAGCTAAGAATTACTGTATAATTCTTGTAAAGCACTCAGGGCCTGGCACACAATTATTGCTCATTAAGTGGCAAATGTTTAATATTCTGTCACACTTAATTCTTGCTTTTTTATAAAAGTATTTTGGTCTAGTGAGTATAGTCTCAGTGGGCAATGATCAGCATTAAAATCTGCAGTAAAATTTTAATGGAGAACTTATATATAAAATCGAATATAAAAGTTAATGCTGGCCCTGGCTGGTGTGGCTCAGTGGATTGAGTGCCAGCCTGCGAACTGAAAGGTCACTAGTTTGATTCCCAGTCAGGGCACATGCCTGGGTTGTGGGCCAGGTCCCCAATTGGGGGTGTGCAAGAAGCAACAGATCAGTGTCTCTCTTACACATTGATGTTTCTCTCCCTCTTTCTCCTCCCTTCCTCTCTCTCTAAAAATAAATAAAATCTTATTTAAAAAACCTAAATTCTGGCTTCAGCTTTAAAATGCTTTTGAAGAGCACAGCATTGAAATCTGCATATCATTTGCTTTATTATTTTCTATTAATTATAGTACTGGTACCTATAGCTTTTATAACTCTTCCTGTAATAAATATAAATTTAAGTGATCAACAATTGAAGAATAAAGGAAGAAATTAGAAGTATTTTCATAGTATTTCGTTCCAGTTTTGTTGGAGCAAACAGCTTTGTTTTTCCACCAGTATTTCTGTTTAGTGCAACTGATTAAAGCAATTAACCTTGCCATTTATCGCTATGACTTTTGGCTTGGAAATCAATAAGTAATGATGTTAGCTGGTCTCCAATTACTCCCTAAAACTGAGGTGCATGATTTATTTTCTAGAACATGAGGCACAAGTCTGTGGTTCACCATCTCTGTTATAGAATTACTATTGCTACAATTTGCTAGTTTTCATACTTAAAATGTCTCATGATACACAGGGAAATTGTTCTAGTTATACCTGGCTTATTTTATTGTATTCATCATCTACTATTTCATAGCACCTAAAAATGTGAAAAAAATCTGAAAAAGGTAGGATCTAGTGAAATGTTTTTAATCAATATCGTGCATGTTGTCATTACTAAAATGATTAGCTGAATCTTTTTTTTCCTACCTTCAGTGATTTCCTAAATAAAAACCAGGAGCTGTTGCAAGATTTATCAGAAGTGACTGATGAAAACACCCAGTTGATAGAAATACTGAATACTTTGTTTTTCTTGCCAACCAGACGACTTCATAATTATGCAGAAGTTCTGCTGAAACTTGCTACTTGTTTTGAAGTGGTAAGCTCCCATGGATACCCTCTTTGGACAGTTGGGAAGCCAAGGATTATATTTTGTTTGTTTGGATTATGCCACCCCACAGTCTGAAACTCCACTAACTTAATATCTATATATTTTTAATTAACTTTATTTTTCTTAATAAAGAGAAATGAAAGAAAAACATATAACTGTAGGTAAATCTAGTTTTCTTTGCTGTGGATTTACTTTCAGGATGTTGTCAAGATGAATTGTACTCATTTTATGAAACCGTGTTCTAAAGTTGAGAGCCAAGTATGAGTGCTACTCATTGAATAGTTGTCAAAGTTTATTAGAGTGCACATGGAGTACAAGTTACTAGAGCTATTTACGACCTTGGCTTTAAGTATAAACAGCACACACCTGTAAGGCAGTGGAGTTAACACCTGGCCTATACTCAGGCTAGATTCATACCAGGTATTTGGGTCACCTTGGCATGTGCTGTGAGAAATCACAGTGTTAGAGGATTTCCTCATGTGTTAACTGGCCTACATTCTATATAAAGTTAGGTGGAGCCCTGGCTGGTGTAGCTCAGTGGATTGACCCTGGGCTGTGAACCAAAGGGTTGCCAGTTCGATTCCCAATTAGGGCACATGCCTGGGTTGCAGGCCAGGTCCCCAGTGCGGGACCATGTGAGAGGCAACCACACATTGATGTTTCTCTCCTTCTCTTTCCCCCTCCCTTCCACTCTCTCTAAATGAATAAATAAAATCTTTAAAAAAAATAAAGTTAGGTGGAAAATCCTAGAAAATTAGCACTGCTCTAGTATATGGGTGCATGATAAAGTAGGCCCTAAGACATTTACCTTTGAAATTGTACTGAAATGTGTAATTTCATTTAATTTCCTGTCTGAAGGGCTCCAGAGAAGCTGTTATGACTTCAGGGTTCCTTATAGTTTAGAATCTAGTTTGTCTCCTTATCTGGATAGATTTCTGTCTCCAGAGTGACCCAAGAGCTGATGTGGGCTTTCTACATTTGATCATACTCATACTGCTGCTCTGTAGGTCTTTTCTTTAGTTTAACCCAACTGGCTTAGTTTTAGCAGTGGAGGTTTGAGCTACACACATAACCCAATGAGATACAGATTTTACCCTAATGTACCCTCATTAATTAAAAAATCATCCCTCCCAGATCAACTTGGAATACTCAAAGAATCTGATACTGTACTATTTCCAGTCTCAAGGTCTGAATTCTGTGTAAAAAGTCTGGACTCCACAATCAGATACCCATTTTTGTTTCATCTACCCTGTGTCCTACATGTTAGTTCAGATTCCCTGGAGGTGGCTCTCATGTGCTTTATATTTTTTTTCCTGAAACACGCCTATCTCCATCCTCTATATGGGAAACTTTCAAGGCCCAGGTCAAAAGTCATTTTATCATGAAAATATGACTATACCATACTTCCTTCCTTTCCCATCCCTTAAGAATTAGTTACTCCCTCTTACGCTTTGCTACTACTTTATCTCTCCATTATTTTCTTATCACGTTATGCCAGTGGTCCTTAACCAGAGTTAAGGATCAAAACCATCTGCTGAAGTTTTTTCAAAACACATGGCTATGTTTTGTCACTTCAAATGGTTATTTATTAAGTCTAAGATACAATTTAGATATATATATGTAAGCATAACTAGGTAAAAAAATACCTAATATTTATTAAATGCACTTTATGTATCAGGTACTGTTCTAAGTATGTTATGTATATTTATTTAACCCCCACATTAACCCTGTGAAGTAGATATTATTATTACCTCCTTTTGCAGATGAGAGGATTGAGACACAGCTGAGAACTGGAGAACTAGAATTCATGTTCATTCCCTCTGGCGGCAGAGTCTGTTCTTTTCACTTTACTGTGTTGTCTTTTCTGATAGATAATCTGTTAACAAAACTACTGCATTATTCTGGTATACTGTGTTTTTCTGTCTTCTCTGCCTAGTTATGAGTTCCCAGAACACAGACATTGTACCTTACTTATTTTTTTATCCCTAGAACTCAACAGAATATTCTATCTGTGGTAGAAACCATTAAATGTTTCTTAAATGAATGGAAAAAAATTAATATGATTGATTCCAATAAGAATTGGGGAATGTAAAATAATTACTCATGAGCATACCAGACCATCCTTTCATCTTACCTTCTGCCCACTCTCCACAAGACCCAGCAGTTGTACCCTATCCCATGACTGGTTCTGCAGACCCCTGAGGATTCCAAAGACCCTTGTGGGAGGGTCGCAAGGTCAAACTATTTTCAGGACGGCACTAAGACGTTTGCTTTTCTCACTGTGCTGTCATTTGTACTGACAGTGCACAGTGAAGATGGGTGAAACTGCTGGCTCCCCTGGCATGAATCGAGGTAGAGGCACCAACTGTAGTCATAGTCATCGTGTCCTTTGCTGCCATGTATTTGCAAGTAAAAGCCAAATAAACAGAAAACATGCAGTTTCACTTAGGAATTCTTTTTTTATTTTTAAATTAAAAAAATTAATTACAGTTGACATACAATATAATACTGGTTTCAAATGTATAACATAGTGATTAGATATTTACATAACTGACAAAATGATCACCCTGAATATTCACTTAAGAATATTCTTGATGAAGCAGTAAAAATTAATTTTATTTAACTTCAACCATTGAGTATACATTTTTTATTGATATGTAATTGGTATATCATATTATATTAGTTTCAGATTATAGCCTGATGATTTGAGATACATGTATACTGCAGATTATCACCACAGTAAGGCTAGTTAACATTCATCAGCACACATAGAAGTATACAGCTTTCTAATATCCTGCACGATGAGATGGGAAGTCCACTTAAAGCCACCCTGCTGCATACCAAAGTATGGAGTTTTCTCAAGGAAAAGTACAAGATGGTGATGGTTCGACTTGAGAGCTACTTTTTTTTTTTTAACTTGAAAGAACAGTTAAACATTATTCAGATTTGGGTTTTTGACAAATATTTTCTCAAAATTGAGTACATGATGGCCCTGTCACTTCAAGGAGAAAACTGACAGTATTTGTTGCCAATGATAACATCTGGACTTTTAAACAAAAATTAAAATGTGGGAAATACGTATGTATCACTGTGCGCCTGGTAGTTTCCCAGTACTCAAAGTGATGCGATAGGCAGTATTAACTAACATGTGATTTTGTGTCAACATTTGGAAGATCTGCATAACTCAGTGAACCAATATCCAAATGTCCAATCTACATGTTATAAAATCATGCATGGATAAGAGTTCTGTTCAAAATGTGAGATGGACCAATGGGTTTTTATGTATCAGAGTACAAAAAGTTCACTCAATGTAGTTTCAGATTCCTCATTTCAGCTACTCTTTAAGAAATTATGGCACAACTTTTGGTACAGTTTCAAAGGAGTCTATCCCCGATTATTTGAAATGGCTACTGAAATACTTCTCACTTTCTCAACTATATATTTTTATAAAGCCAGATTTTTTTCAGATACTCAACCATAAAAGATTAAATGCAGTGGCAGAAATGGAGATCCAGCTGTCATCTTTTAAGTCAGACAATAAAGAGATCTGGAAAAAAATATAGAAAAATGCCACTTTTCTCACTAAACTTTTTTTAAATATAGTTTTTTAATTTAAAATGTTACTGTATTTGAAGATATTTTTATTTCTCAACTATATCTTCAAATGTGGTAAATATCAATAGATATAACCCACATAAGCAAAACAGAGGAATACTGAGACCAAAACATTTGAGAATTTCTGGTCTATCCAGAGTTCTCCGATTCTCTCCTCACTGATACTGGCCAGTTTGTTTCTTTTCCCCTTGAGTTATTTCTCTGTTTCCTATGTACCTGAATGTTAGAGTTTTCTGGGACCAGTGTGCCTTTTGTTCAGCTGTATTTAGTGTATCATGTCTGTCCTTAGGCTGAATTTCCTCTTTAAATTTAATAGTATGTATCCAAACTACACTGAGGCTACAGAATCTGGACAGTTGTTTTATATTATTTTTCCCCTCTTTTAATATATTGGCCTCCAGACATCTCCAGAATACCAGAAACTGCAGGATTCCAGTTCTTGTTATGAGTCTCTTGCTCTCCATCTCGGCAGGAAAAGGAAGGAAGCAGAATATACACTGGGCTTCTGGAAGACCTTTCCTGGAAAAATGACGGTAAACGATGCCAATTGTCATTACCTCAGCAAACCGTAGGCAACTGTCATCGTTTCCTTCATTCCTCACTTGTTCGTGATGATAACGCTTTAATGAGCCCGTTTCTAAGGGTGGTCTAAGGACCACAGCAATGGATGTTCGAAACACAACACCTTTCCTCATTCCTAGGAATTCTCTCTGAACGTGTATCTTACCTTCCTTCATTTCTGTCTTCTTTTTAATCTCCTTTGGGTGCTAATTTTATGAAATGTTTAGATTATATTTAAACTTAGGTTTAACACCAACTAAGCTAAGCTATGACCAACAGATTTCTCTAAATGTGATTTGTATATTCATTTTCTCTTTACATATTAAGATAATTTTGATTATTTGATTTTATATTTGTTTTTAATTCCAGGATTCCTTAAGGAAGCCAGAGCGTCGACTGCTGTGTGAAAGCAGCAACCGAGCTTTATCTCTGCAGCATGCTGGGAGGTTTTCTGTGAATTGGTTCATTCTCTTTAATGATGCCCTAGTCCATGCCCAGGTGGGCCAGATTCCTAACCTTAAAAAAGGCACTGGAAAGTGGAGTGCTATACTTACTTAATCAATTACACCGTCAGTTTGTGTTAAAATCTATTTTGCTGCAGCTGTTGAATAAGCAAGAATGTTTAGCTTGCATCTGGTATGGGACAGATTTCAAGGAGCTTATTTAGTTTACATCTTGGAAATGATTATCAGCCATGTGACAGGGTCCATGCAGCAGACATAGGGAGTCCCATTAGGGTCAGCTATGTTATGGCAGCTATTTGGCTGAGATGGTGACACCCTTGTGGACTTAGCCATTTGGAACAGGTTATGCACCAGAGACCCCAGGGCCCACATGGGCTTTCTCAGATGTGTCTCCATGTTCTTTGTTTCAGTTCTCCACACACCATGTTTTCCCTTTGGCCACGCTATGGGCAGAGCCACTTTCTGAAGAAGCTGGTGGTGTGTAAGTGTGTCCTCCTCCCCCACCTCCAACCTAATTCATTCCCTCTGTTACCCAGGTTGTTTCCTTAGACATGAAAAAAATGCTCAGGAGGCCTCCCCATTCTGCAAAATGAGGCTCGTCCTTCCAGCATGTAGACAGTAGAGTGGCCTGTTGTGACAGTCATGAGAGATCGGAGGCGGTGGAAGGGCGTCTCCATTGCTTACATCCCCATTACTCAACACGGAGCAAAGTGACTCTGTGTCCTTTTTTCCACTCTGGGACCCAAACCCAGGGCATGACTGCATTGTGTTTAATTGACTTCTGCTCTTCTCGAAATAAACAAGTTGCCTTTCATGTTTGAGAATTGATATTGTAATGACAGGTTGGCATACCTACTGGTATTTATCCATATGAATGTTTTAGGAATGGCTTAAAGATAACTACACCTGAGGAGCAGTTCACTCTCATTTCATCAACACCCCAGGAAAAGGTTAGTTAATTTTAGTATTTTCTTTCAGTCTTTGACTTAGATATTCCTGTCTCTAATGGTTGTAAAGAAGAGACAAAAATTATACTGCTTGGCTAATGATCCATAATTATGTTAGATAAGTCTCCATTAACCTAAGACTGTAGGCTTTGGGTTTTTTTTTTTTTTTTTTTTTAATATGACTTTATTTTAAACATAGAGCAATGAATTCTGAGAGCCAACCAGCATTACCTAATTAATAAGGAAAGCATTAGAGGACATAAAAATTATTCATACCAAGGAAAACTATCAGGACTTAAAGCAATACTTGGTGAGTTTTGCCTTAAGCCTGTTTGTACATTTTGCTCCTAGACGAAGTGGCTACGGGCTATAAGCCAAGCTGTGGATCAGGCTTTGAGGGGGACATCTGATCTTCCACCTTATGGAAGCGGCAGCAGCATTCAGAGGCAGGAACCACCCATTTCTCGCAGCGCTAAATATACTTTCTACAAGGATCCTCGCCTAAAGGACGCAAGCTATGATGGACGTTGGTTTTCAGGGAAGCCTCATGGCAGGTGAAAATGTTAAAGATCTATGCCTAGAGTGAGGATGATAGTCTAATTACTGAGAAAGAAATGATTATCTGAGACATTAATTGACATGTATTATTCTTTGCTTACACATTTCAGAGGGGTTTTGAAGTGGCCAGATGGAAAGATGTATTCTGGCATGTTCAGGAATGGCTTGGAAGATGGGTAAGAAAATTGTGTAAACATGAGGGTAAATTCAGCTTCAGTCACAAATTAATGGTATTTTGTGTTCAGAGTTATTTCCAAAACAAGTAGTAGATTTTTCTTTTTGTTTTTTAGAAAGGCATACCTTGTGTTAGGGCCTATAATGCAGATGTGTTAACAAGAAGAAAGCTAGGAATCCAGGATGCAGCCTTGATTTACCTAGAGCAAATCATTTACCTTGACAGCCATGTGGCCTCGAGTTACACAGCCTTGCATCTATTAAAATGGGACTGTGTTTTCTATATACATCTCAGTTGTAAAGACTCAGAACCTTGGGTGATATGACAGTAAGACTGTTGAGATAGTATTGCACTCCTTATGCAAAGGACATACAGAAATTTTCCTTTCAGAAGTTTTAAATCATTTAATTTCTGTGATATGCTTAAAGGGACAGTCTCCTACATGACGTATTATCCTAATGGTACGCAGTGGCATTATTTTTGTATAAGCTTGTCATATTTTCTTACCTTTAAATATATTTACATGATAAATTTATGGCAATAAAGTGTTTTGTATTATGTTAGAGAAGTAACTTATTTTACTATAAGGACTACCATATATTTAGATCAGGTAGGTGATTTTTGTGTATGTGATAATGTAAGTTTTTGTGATGTCTTTTTTTAAAAAATATATGTTATTGATTATGCTATTACAGTTGTCCCATTTTTTCCCTCCCCTTTATTCCCCTCTGTCCTGCAGCCCCCCTCCCACTAGCATTCCCCACTCCCTTAGTTCATGTCCATGGGTTGTACATATAAGTTCTTTGGCTGCTCCATTTCCTATACTATTCTTAACTTCCCCCTGTCTGTTTTGTCCCCACAATTTATGCTTCTTATTCCCTGTGCCTTTTCCCCGTTCTCCCCCCTCCCCTCCCTGCTGATAACCCTCCATGTGATCTCCTCTGTGATTCCATTCCTGTTCTAGTTGTTTCCTTAGCTTGTTTTTGTTTTTGTTTAGGTTTGGTTAATAGTTGTGAGTTTGTTGTCATTTTACTGTTCATATTTTTATCTTCTTTTTCTTAGATAAGTCCCTTTAACATTTTATATAATAAGAGCTTGTTGATGATGAATTCCTTTAACTTGACCTTATCTGGGAAGCACTTTATCTGCCCTTCCATTCTAAATGACAGCTTTGCTGGATAGAGCGGTCTTGGATGTAGGTCCTTGCCTTTCATGACTTCAAATACTTCTTTTCAGCCCCTTTTTGCCTGCAGTGTTTCTTTTGAGAAATCAGCTGATAGTCATGGGAATTCCTTTGTAGGTAACTGTCTCCTTTTCTCTTGCTGCTTTTAAGATTCTCTCCTTATTGTTGATCTTGGGTACTGTAATTATGATGTACCTTGGTGTATGCTTCCTTGGGCCCAACTTCTTTGGCACTCTCTGAGCTTCCTGGAAATCTATTTCCTTTACCAGATTTGGGAAGTTTGCCTTCATTATGTTCTCAAATAAGTTTTCAATTTGTTGCTTTTCCTCTTCTCCTTCTGGCACTCCTATGATTTGGATGTTGGAATGCTTAAAGTTGTCCTGGAGGTTCCTAAGCCTCTTCTCATTTTTTTCGAGTTCTTGTTTCTTTATTCTGTTCTGGTTGAATGTTTATTTCTTCCTGCTGTTCCAAATTGTTGATTTGAGTCTCAGTTTCCTTCCCTTCACTGTTAGTTCTCTGTACATTTTCCTTTATTTCACTATGCAGAGTCTTCACTTTCCTCTATTTTGCAACCATACTCAACCATTTCTGTGAGCAGCCTGATTTCTAGTGTTTTGAACTCTGCATCTTACAGGTTGACTGTCTCTTCCTTGCTTAGTTCTGTTTTCGGAGCTTTGATTTGTTCTTTCATTTCGGCCATACTTTGCCTTGGTGCACCTGTTAAGTAGTAAGGGGCGGAGCCTTAGGTATTCACCAGGGTGGGGCAACCCACGTTGCTGCGTTGTGGTGCTATATGTGGGAGAGGGGCCAGACAGGGAACAATGCCATTTGCTTGGCTGTTGGCCCACTTTCAGACTCGTCCCCTGCTACCCACAAACAAATTGGGCACTTCTGGTGCTGATTCCCAGGTAGGTGGGCTTGTGTACATTCTACAACCCTGTGAGTCTCTCCAGTGAACTCCTTTGTGAAGCTGGGAGTTTCTCCCGCCACTGCAACCCCCACAGATTTTTGCAGCCAGAGGTTTTGAGGCTTCATTTCCCTGCTCAGAAGCTCTGGATTGCACAGTCCATCTTGCTCCTCTGTGATATCTTTTAATTTCCTTTTACTAGAACTTTACAATGAGAAGAGACTTTAGATAACCTGGTTTACCGCCTTACTATAGAGTTGAAGGAACTGGGTACCAAGACCTCGTTATCCAAGATGATGTGACTAGTAAGTGGCAAAGATAGGCCTAGGACCAGGTTTTCTGTTTTTCATTGGACTTGGGATAAAACATTTAATCTCTCTGTATAGTTGGGTTGATATCCTACTCCTCTAAGACTTGCCAGGTAGCTTAGGTAATAGATACAGCTTAAACCAAGACTCCATATGCTCCTTTCCTCCTATTGGTAAATCTTTTCTCTTTTCTCTGTGTTATATAATGTTTATAAGTGTGTACATATAAAAGGTGAATGGGTCATAAATGCATCTTCTGCCATTTTTTATTCTCCTTGGCAGGTATGGAGAATACCGAATCCCAAACAAAGCACTGAACAAAGAAGACCAGTACGTGGGCCATTGGAAAGAAGGAAAAATGTGTGGTCAGGGAATCTATAGGTAATTGCATTGGAAAGGTTGTTGGATGGGTGTTGCTTTTTCTGAGAATCATGTAAATTTAAATGTTTGTGTAGCCAGAATGTTCAAGAAGTAGATGTTACTTATTCTTCTTATGACTGAAACTGCATGAAGTCTTATTTTAAAGTTCCTCTCATTTATCACAAGGTGAAAATATTAGGCTATTATTTAATTCTTAACAAAACTGTACAAACCTTATAAACCCTAACTTTCTCATAAAATCTCCTAAATATCTTGTCTATAAATTTATCTTATATTTATTATACCACTGTTCTGTGGACAAACATATCATTTGTTCATAGATCACTCATTTCATTTTCCTGTAAGGAACTAAATGCATGTTCCCCCCCATGTTACCACAGGGTACCACCTGTGACATCTTAAATTTCTTAACCTCAGTCATTCAAAAATAAGATTTTGATTGGTGAAAGATAATCACATATACAAATAATTATAATTACCATTAAGACATGAATATAATTTTGAATTTCCCAACTTTGCAAAAGATAAGCATCAGAATTCAATGTGCTTGTGATGTTTCTCTATTCTTTTTAACCACAGTTATGCCTCTGGTGAAGTGTTTGAGGGATGTTTTCAAGATAACATGCGTCATGGTCATGGTCTTCTACGAAGTGGAAAATTAACTTCCTCTTCTCCCAGTATGTTCATTGGCCAATGGGTAATGGATAAGAAAGCAGGATATGGTGTCTTTGACGATATCACAAGGTACAGTGTCTACTTCTAATTTCAAAGTTTAGTGGGCAAGCTTTTTATAATTATATATTTTAGAGTTATCACAAAAATACATAGAATATATGCAGATCTATGCCAGGTTGAATATAATATTTAATTCCTGAGAGACCATTGCTCTGAGTAAGGTGCTTTTTCCTCTCACATTGTCTTGCATTTGAAGAGATGGAGTTAACCACTTGAACTAGAAAAATTGAACACATACCAACCTAGGGTGATGATTGGTATCTTCCATGTGATAATCGTTTTTCTCTCACTTCATCTTTATCATCATTGATTTTTTTTATTTCACCACTTTTTCTGTGAAGGGGGGAGAAGTATATGGGAATGTGGCAAGATGATGTGTGTCAAGGGAACGGTGTGGTAGTTACCCAGTTTGGATTGTACTATGAAGGCAACTTTCACCTTAATAAAATGATGGTGAGTCTGATATTTACACATAGTTATTGATATTTTAAAAACTTCTATGTTAATTAACTTTTATATTTATCTGTTAATGTTCTGCCTTAGTACTATTTTTCTTGTCTTTTAAAATTATGTAAGGCTTTGGGGGATGTGTACTCTTAAGTTACTCTGCATTTTATGTACTGTGATTTTTGTTGTTTCCTCACACAGGGAAATGGGGTTTTACTTTCTGAAGATGATACCATCTATGAGGGAGAATTTTCAGATGACTGGACTCTTAGTGGAAAGGTTGGAAACTAACTTTCTTCTTTCTCTCTGTAATACAATCTTTTACTAATTATTTCTTTACTTTTAAAATGGCTAAAACTTCAGTGATTTTTTTTTGTAAATATACAGAGTTGTACAGCCATCACCAAAGTTCTATTTTGGAACATTTTCATCACCCAAAAAGATTTCTGTCACCATCTCCTGCCCATTTGAAGTCACCCATCATTTGTACCCTCCAGTCCTAGAGAACCTCTAATGGACTTGATCACTCTATAGATTTCCTGTTTAGGTCCTTATATGTAAATGGAATCATACAATGTGTGGTCTCTGCTGTGTGGCTTCTACACTTAGCACAGTGTTTTTGAGGTATCCCATATTATGGCATGTGCAGTACTTCATTCCTGCTTTTTGCTGAATAGCATTTCAAAACCACACTTTATCTCTTTCTTCACCAGTTAATGCGCATTCTATTGTTTCCAATTTTAAATTATTATGAATAGTAGTCTGTAAACATTTGAATACAATTTTTTTGTGTGAACTTTTTTTTATTCCTCTTGGATAGATGCTTAAAAGTGCAATTTCTGAGTTGTATGGTAAACTGATGTTTAATGTATTAAGAAACTGCCAAATTGTTTTTCCAAAGTGGCTGCACTATTTTATATTCCCATCATCGGTGTATGAGGTTTCTAATTTCTCCACATCTTTGCCAATATTTTTTTATTTTCTGTTTTTTTTTCTTTTTTGCCATCCTAGTAGATGTAGAGTGTTATTTTGTGGTTTTAATTTATATTTCCATTATGACTGATGATGTCATATATGATTAGAGCACATTTCATGTGCTTGTTCATGATTCCTATATCTTCTTTAATGAAGGGTCTGTTTAAACATTTTTAAAAATTGTTTTTCAGTTTATTTAAGCAAGAGAAACCACAGTTTACCCATTCAAATATTTTGACATTTTAAGAATTAGTTTATAATATTATTGAATTCTAAGGATGCTTTATATATTCCGGATAGAAGTCCTCTATTAGATATGAGATTCGCTTGCAGTCTGTGGCTTGACGTTTTTAACGTTACAAGAGCCTTTTGAAGCACAACCTTTTACTTTAATCAAGTCTAATTTCTCGAATAATTTTTATGAATCATGAATTTGATGTCATATCTAGGTAATCTGCCTAACTCAAGATTATTAAGATTTTCTTCTGAAAGTTTTAGAGTTTTGTCTCTCATATTTAGGTCTATGATTCATAGTGAGTAACTTTTGTGTATTGTGTGAGTTAAAAGTCTCAATTGATTTTTTTTTTACATTTGGGTATCCAATTGTCCCAACAACTTTTCTCATTGAATTTTCTTAACATCTTTGTTGAAATTACTTTATCATAAATGTGTTAATTTCTGGACTCTGAATTATATTCCGGATCTTCATGTCTCTTATGCCAGTACCATAATATCTTGACTACTATAGATTTCTAGTGAGTTGTAAAATTAGGAAGTATAAGTCTTCTAACTTTGTTATTTTTTAAAGTTGTTTTGGTTATTCTGAATCCTTGGCCTTTTCATATAAATTTAGAACTGGCATGTCAAAATCCTCAATAACACCTGCTGAGATTTCGATAGGGATTACATCTATAGGTTAATTTGGGAATTGCCATCTAAATGATATTGAATCTTCCAATCTGTGAACATGGAATGTCTTTCCATTTATTCACATCTTCTTTAATTTTATCAGCAATGTTTAATAGTTTTCACTGTGCATCTCTTACATATCTTTGGTTAAATTTATTTCTAAGTCTTTTTTATGCTGTTACAAAAAGAACTGTTTATTTTTGGATTATTTATTGCTATTTATATAAAAACAAAGTTGATATTTATATTTTATTCTTGTATCCTGAAATCTTGCTAAACTCATTTATTAGTTCTAGTAGGGTATGTGTGCATGTGTGTATATTTCTTAGGATTTCTTGCATATAGGATAACATTGTCTGAAATAAAGTTTGACTTCTTCCTTTACAATCTGGAAGGCTTTTATTTCTTTTTCTTTTTTTTTCCTTTTTTTATAATTACATTTTATTGATTATGCTATTACAGTTGTCCCATTTCTCCCCTTTCATTCCCCTCCACCCTTCACACCCTCTCCCACCCACATTCCCCCCTTTAGTTCATGTCCATGTTTCATAAGCTCTTTAGCTTCTACATTTCCCACACTATTCTTGCCCTCCCCCTGTCTATTTTCTACCCACCGTTAATGCTACTTATTCTCTGTACCTTTTCCCCCTCTCTCCTCCTCCCACTCCCCTGTTGCTAACCCTCCATGTGATCTCCATTTCTGTTACTGCTCCTGGTCTAGCTGTTTGCTTAGTTTGCTTTTTGTTTTAGGTGTGGTTGTTAATATCTGTGAGTTTGCTGTCTTTTTACTGTCATATTTTTTTATCTTTTTCTTAGGTACGTCCCTTTAACATTTCATATAATAAGGACTTGGTGATGATGAACTCCTTTAACTTGACCTTATCTGAGAAGCACTTTATCTGCCCTTCCATTCTAAATGACAGCTTTGCTGGATAGAGCAATCTTGGATGGAGGTTCTTGCCTTTCATAACTTGGAATACTTCTTTCCAGCCCCTTCTTGCCTATAAGGTCTCTTCTGAGAAATCAGCAGACAGTCTGATGGGAACTCCTTTGTAGGTGACTGTGCCCTTATCCCTTGCTGCTTCTAGAATTCTCTCCTTCATTTTAATCTTGGCTAATGTAATTATAATGTGACTTGGTATGTTCCTCCTTGGGTCCAACTTCTTTGGGACTCTCTGAGCTTCCTGGACTTCCTGGAAGTCTATTTCCTTTGCCAGATTGGGGAAGTTCCTTTTATTATTTGCTCAAATAAGTTTTCCACTTGTTGCTCTTCCTCTTCCCCTTCTGGTACCCCTATAATTCGGATGTTGGGACGTTTAAAGATGTCCTGGATGTTCCTAAGCCTCTCCTCAGTTTTTTGAATCCTTGTTTCTTCCTTCTTTTCTGTTTGGTTGTTTCTTTCTTCCTTCTGGTCCACTCGATTGATTTGAGTCCCAGTTTTCCTCTCATCACTATTGGTTCCCTGTGCGTTTTCCTTCATTTCACTTATTGTAGTCTCCATTTGTTCCTCTAATTTGCGACCAAAATCAATTAATTCTGTGAGCTTCCTAATCACCAGAGCTTTGAACTGTGCTTCTGATAGGTTGGCTACCAGTGCTATGAGCTCTGCATCTGATAGGTTGACCATCTCCTGGTCACTCAGATGAATTAGCTCCGGGGCCCCAGTCTGTTCTCCCTTTTGAGCCATCCTTAGTTTTGTTTTTGTCTGGTCGCAGCTGTTACATAGTGAGGGGCGGAGCCTTAGGCATACACTAGGGCCGGGCAGCCCAGTTGCTGGGCTGTGATGCTGGATGTGAGAGCAGGGTCCAAGGGGGAATAATGGCCCTTGCTCCACTCTCTATCAGATTTCAGTCACTTCCGCTACCTCCCCCAAGCAAACTGGACCCCTCTGGTACTGATTCCGGTGTGGGTGGGCCTGCACATGCTCCAGGACCCATGGGTCTCCCCAGTGAACTCTCCTGTGAGGCTGGGACTCCCTCCCGGCACCTCAGCCCCTACAAGTATTTTCAATGGGTGCTTTCAGGCTTCACTTCCTGGCACTGGGGCCTTACGTCACGCAGTCTGTCTTGCTGCCCATTTTCGCCTGGTTTATCTGTGCACGAATGTATGTCCACAGTCCGCCACCCTGTGCACCCTGCTTGGCCTCCTCATGTTCGGCAACACCGCCACCTGTGCACCTGGGGTGACTGCGCTGGGGACCACCACCGGCTTATCACACCGCGATCTGACTCCGCCAGCTGCAGTCTCTGCCGGCCACTGACTCCGCCCCTCTTACCGGTCTGGGTGAATCATTGTTGTCGGACTCCCGCACAATTCAATTTTCTCTGTTTCCTGGTTGGGTTTCCTTTTTCTTTTTTTTTTTTTGTTCTATATTTTTGTTGTCCTTAATCTTGGTTGTGAGAGGAGGCACAGCGTGTCCAGCTACGCCTCCATCTTGGCTGGAAGTCTATTTCTTTTTCTTGTCTTATTGCACTTGGTAGATTCTCCAGTAGAATGTTGAATAGAAATGGTAAGAGTAGGCATCCTTCCCTTGTTCCCTATTTTATGGGAAAAGCATTAAATCTTTCACAATTAAGTATGATATTAGTTGAAGGTTTTTCATAGTTTAATTAGATTGAGATAATTCCCTTCTATTCCTAGTTTGTTTAAAGTTTTTATCATAAATGAGTTTTGGATTTTTCAAAGGCCTTTTTCTGTGTCTGTTGGGATGGTCATGTGGTTTTGTTCTTTATAAATGCAGTGTGTTGTGTTGGTTGCTTTTCTGATATTAAACTGACCTTGCTTTCCTAGAATAAATCATAGTTGGTCATGGTACATAATCCTTTTTATATGTTGCTAATATTTTGTTAAAGATTTGTGCATCTATATTTATAAGAGGTCATGGTTTATCATTTTCTCATGTTGTCTTTGTCTTTGGTATCAGGGTAATGCTTCAGAGAATAAGTTGGGAAGGATTCCCTCCTCTATTTTCTGAAAGTTTGTGAAGCTTTGATATTATTATTTCTTCTTTGAAAGTTTTGGAGAATTAACCAATGAAATCTGGACCTGAGCATTACTTTATGAGATAAATTGTAATTTAATTTCCGTCTATTTGATCTATTCAGATTTTCTATTTCTACTTGAGTCAATTTTGGTAATTTGGTTCTTCCTAGGAATTTTCCTATTTTATCTAAGTTATCTAATTTGTTGGCATAAAGTTGTTCTCCTTATATTCCCTTCCAGCATTTTAATTTCTATAAGGCTGGTGTAATGTACCCTGTGTTTTTTTTTTTTTATTTCGTAATTTTGTCTCCCTTTTTTTGATCAATCTACTTAATTGTCAATTTTGTGTATCTTTTCAATGAAGGAATTCTTTGTTTAATTGATTTTTTTCTCTTTTTTTTGTTTTGTATTCTCATTTCTGCTGATGTGTATTATCTCCTTTTTTCTTACTTTGGATTTTCTTGCTCTTAGTTTGCTCCTCTTTTTTTTAATTTTGTAAGATGAAATTTTAGATTACTATTTGAGATCTTTCTTATTTTTTAATATAGGCACTGTTTTAGTTCGATTAAATTGTTCATTTCATTCAACTCAACATATTTTATTAATTTTTTCTGTGATTTTTTTCCCTTTTACCAAGAGTTTATTTTTACATACTCTTTTTGCACATGCATGTACATACTTTTTAAAAAACAGTTGGGGGTTGGTAAAGGATAAGTTAAAAAAGGGAAATGTGAGCCATTTGGTGCTCTTTTTTCCTCTTGAATTTTTACATTGAAAATACTTTCTCTAATTTCATGTTTTCTCCAAACTGCCCTAGGGAACACTGACTATGCCAAATGGAGATTACATTGAAGGCTGTTTTAGTGGAGAATGGGGATCTGGGATAAAAATCACTGGAACCTACTTTAAGCCTAGTCTGTATGAGAGCGATAAAGACAGACCCAAAGTTTTGTGAGTTACTAATGTTAATTCTGGGTTAATTATTGAATGTTTTTAGTTGTTTTGCTTTTATCAAAGCTGGTTAATATTTTAAATGGAGAACAAGGTTTTAAAGTCTTCCTTTTTAACAAACTGTAACTTCCTTGATTTGTCAACTGATCCTACTATAGATAGCTAAATCTAGAGGCTTGGTTTAGATTAAAGCCTTACAGCATAGTTGTTTAAAATGAAAGTGTGGGAATAATGCTACTGTTAATGGTGTGGGTGTCCAAGCTGATTGAAAGAGAGCATTCTTAAATGGAAACCTAGACAACTTGATTTGGGAAAGTAAAGATCAAGCCCATATTATATATGTACACCAAGTGGAATAGTATACTCTCTGCACATGTGGAAAAGAAAGGCAAAATATAAGTCTCTAAGTTGTACTTTGTCTTCTGATAAGTTTTTGGCATATGTATATTTGGCATATGTATATTTTTCTTTATTGATTGCAGCTTTCACTTTGCTTTTGTATTTTGGTAGCATCTCAGGTTCTTTTTTATGATGGGAGTTTGATATATTTTCTATACCATGTTTATTTTGAGAGTATTTTTAGAACCCAGTATGCAGTGCATTTCACAATTCCCATTATGAGTTGTGCAAAACACAGAAAGTCCTTGTTTTAACAGAAATCAATTTTACAGAATCAATTCTGTGGATATGTAGAAAGCAAAGGAGTCAATTCTGATGTGCTTTGTACTTAATAAGTCATAGACTTTAGTATCTGATGAACATTAAATGGTTAAAACCTATCTCTTTGAAAATTGTATTCAGTGTTTTTAAAATACAACCACCATCAAGTCTAGGAAGTTTTGTCACAGAAGCACTGACAGTTGTGTGTTAGTTTCTATTCAGGGTTTTTGCACACACACCAACAAAGGTGATTAATTAAAGCTTGACGTGACTTTTTTAGCAGGAAGCTGGGAAATCTGGCGGTGCCTCCTGATGAGAAGTGGAAAGCAGTGTTTGATGAGTGTTGGCGTCAGCTGGGCTGTGAAAATCCAGGCCAAGGGGAGGTTTGGAAAGCGTGGGAAAATATTGCTGTGGCCCTGACTGCCAGTCGGCGCCAACACCGAGACAGGTGAGTGAGTGCCTGCCCAGCAGGGGGCAGAGCGTGGTAGGAAGAGGGAACTTACAATCAGTAAGTAGTTAAGGCTTGCCATGTTTAAAATAATATAATATAATTTAAAAGTCAATGATATACTTCTGTTTCTGGGTAAGAGAGTTAAAATACACCTGCTTTTGTCTTCTACTGAACTCATCTATAAAACCCACACAGAATATGTGGATAGCTATTAGAAAACTCTCAAAAGTAAATATCAGCCAGTGTACTGGGGAAGATCACCTGAATTCGGAGTGCCACTGAACCAGCCATGGCTTTACTGGGTTTTTAAACTTCAGTATTCCTCAGCCTGAGCTCAGTGTAACCTGAAGCCTTGAAGTAAGCATTGTGTGGCAGATTGACAGAGATCCAGAAAAAACCCTCTGCTTCTGGCTCAAGTTGTGAAAAAGAGACTCTTAAAGTTCAGATACAGTGGAGGAGATACACTGGGTTTTCTTTCTCTCCTTTTTCTCCATTTTCTCATGCTCCAGCCCTCAGGTACTTCTGTGGCAGGGGCAGTGTTGGCAGCTGCTTGAGAAGCCATGATAGGCAGCTTGCAAGAGCTAAAACTTACAAGGGAATTCTTTCCCCTTTGGTGGATCCTCAGGTCCAAGAGTCTTGGCCAAATCCCATTGCTTTTTTTTGGTTTTTCTTTCTGTCCTTCTACCACTTGGCTCTTGATGTGGCACATTGATAGAAGTGGGCGGTTTCTGGCCAGAAGAAATAAAAGGGGAGCCAGAAAATGCTGGTCAGGTCATGCAGAGAGAGCAGCTCTGGAAAGCAGCCTTATGAAGTTGTTTATGAATTCCTGGGTTCACCCCATACTTGCACATGTGTGGATTTGATCCTAATTTGTATATCAACACTTTGAGAAGTGAGCTAATAGGGAGACTTCCACCCAGGTCCCAGACTGACCCCTGAGTGGTATACTCACAGACAGATCCAAATAGGACTACTAAGGCTTTATTTTTAAATAAGTCTATCCATTTTTTGTCAGTTCCAGTCACTTTTTTAAAAAGATTTTATTTATTTAATTTTAGAGAGGGAAGGGAGGAAGAAAAAGAGGGAGAGAAACATCAGTGTGTGGTTGCCTCTCATGCATCCCCTACTAGGGACCTGGCCCACAACCCAGGGTTGTGCCCTGACTGGGAATCGGACCAGTGACCCTTTGGTTTGCAGATGGGTACTCAGTCCACTGAGCCACACCAGCCAGGGCAGGACTACTAAGGCTTTGAGGAGTGAACTGACCCTGGAACCACAGCCCAAAGCAGGCTGAAAAAATACATCAGCTGTTCCAGAGACTTCCCAGATGACTGCATATTAAGGATTCACTAGAGGGACTCACAAGACTCGACATATACTTGTACTCTCAGTTAAGAGTCATTTCAGAAACAGTAAGGATCCACAGCCAGATCATTAGGGAAGAGGGCACCAGCTGAGTGTGGAGGAATTCATGTGCAAAATTCCTGCACACTCTCCCTCCTGAGGGCGTTACACAGAGCATACTCTTTCCCCCCAGGAGTAAAATGCAGCTACACATGTTTAGTGTTTCTGCGCAAGGAAGCCTATCAGAGATTTAGTGCCCACGGTTTTTAATGGGGGCTG
Source organism: Anoura caudifer (assembly GCA_004027475.1). NCBI lineage: Eukaryota > Metazoa > Chordata > Mammalia > Chiroptera > Phyllostomidae > Anoura > Anoura caudifer. Next base: position 143,545 of record PVKU01003189.1, read on the forward strand.
GTCATATTGGCAGCCTGTGCTTAGCAACTACCAGGATTCTAGTCCCAGAAGGAAAGATGTCCATCATAAAGCACATTGTTAGTATAGTCTGTGGACAACAAAATACCCTTATCAGTTAGGGAAGTTTCATATCTGTATAGGGAACTTCAGGAAGCTTAATTCCCAGGTACCAGTGAGGGGTCAGCAGGTCTTTTAAAGATGATAATTCCAAGCCTACTCTGTGTACTCTATTATGCATGTCAATATTCTCCATAAGAGATAAATAAGACTCATAATACTCAAAATGTCCATGATATAAACCAAAATTACTTGGCAATCATAGAACCATGAAAATCTTAACTTATTTGGAGAAAGACAAGCAATAGACCTCAGTGACACCCTAACATAGATTTTGGAATTATCTAACAAGAACTTTAAAGCAGATAGTGTAAAAATGATCAAAAGAGCAATCACAAACACTTTAAATAAATGTTAAAATTGTCAAGTATAAGCCAAAATAGAAGCTACAAAGAAGGACCAAATCAGTCCCTGGCTGGTGTGGCTCAGTGGACTGAGCACTAGCCTGCAGACCGAAAGGTCAGCAGTTTAATTCTGGTCAGGGCACATGCTGATCTCACACGTCAGTGTTGCTCTCCCTCTCTTTCTCCCTCCTGCCCCTCTCTCTAAAAATAAATAAATATTTTTTAAAAAATCTCAACTTTGAAAAAAAAAACTAGATCAAAATTTTAGAATTGAAAAATACAGTAATCAAAACTTTTAAAAAAATCACTGAGTAAATTTAATAGCAGACTAGAGATGACAGCAGAAGACTTGGTAAACTTGAAAATAGATTAATAAAAATTATCCAAACTGCAAAACAGACAGAAAAATATAACCAGAGCTCTAAAGACCTGAGCATTTAATATTTGTGTCCTTGGAATCCCAGAAAGAGAGGAGAAAAATTGCAGGGCTGAAAAACATACTTGAAGAAATAATGGTTGAAAATTTCCCAAGGTTGGTGAAAGATACAAACCTACAGATTCAAGAAGCTGAGCAAACTGTATCCAAGAAAAAAAGGAAACATATCCATGTACAAGTGCATCATATTCAAATTGAAAGAGAATAATACTGAAAGCACCTAGATAAAAATGATGCCTTGCATATAGGGAAACCACAGTTCAAATGCCTGCACATTTATCAGTATCCTTTGGGGGCCTACAAAAGTGGCACACAGTTTTCCTGTGCTAAAAGAAAAATTACAGATGTGCTTTTCTATTTCTCTTTTCTTTTTCTATCCTTCTTGTTTTCCCCCCTTTTTCTCCTTTTCTCCTGCTTTGCTTTTCACTGTCTGCCGTTTTTTCACATCCTTATTCCTTCACTTGGCCAGTAACTTTCACAAGATTGTTGAGCATTTGTACCTAAAGAATCTACAGTGCAGAAAGAAATTGGGGTCTTTTTTCTTTCCTATACTTGGGATAAATGGGAATTGAGTACAGTGTTTCATTCATGAAGTTCATGATATTTACCTTCTACTCTCCCTGTCAGTAGAAGAAATAGAAACTCCCAGAATTGATAAAAATTGCGGGCTTGCCCTTTTGTGTGATGCAGATGGTCAGCCTTTACTGATAGAGCCTGTTGTAAACATTGATCTTTTAGACGTCCAGTTGACCTTAGCTAACTGTTGTTGAATGTTTACAAGGAGAATGAATGAATTTTTATGTAAAACTGTATCCCATTTGTTTCTCTAAAATACTGTAATAATAATGATTGTACACTGTTTCTAATTTCTGATTGGTTATAATCTAATGATAGGGTGCTATTACCAGAAACCACTGCTGGTTACTGCTAGTACATGTTTTGTCAAACTCTTCATCCAAAGCTTCCCTTTACCTCACTACCTGTGGTAGTGTCCTTGTTATCGCCTTACTTCTTGAGCTGATTTTTATTTCTTCCTTTGCCCTTTGATTTGATTTCTTTTTTCTTTAGCTCTCTCTCCCTGATATTTTTTTCTCTTGTCACTAACAAATCTATCACAGATTTTCTCTCCAAGCTGACATTATAGTATCTTCCAACACCATGGTTTATATTAGAGCAAAATCTTTTTCAATTTATTGTTGTTATGAAATATCGTTAAATGCTATTTTGAATGACTGTTACATAACATAATAGCAGGCTCATTTGGGCCAGATACACTTTTGGATGCTCTGTTTTATCTTAGTTGGTGACTATGTTTTATGTGCGCATTACAATTATCTTGCTTTCTTGATATAAAATTCATAATAGGTTTTCTTTTCCCTTTCATTAGTCCAGAGATATTAAGTCGTTCACAGACTCAGACACTGGAGAGTTTGGAATTCATCCCTCAGCACGTTGGTGCCTTCTCAGTAGAGAAATATGATGACATCAGGAAATATTTAATAAAGGTAAAACTAGAGTCTCACAGTTACACCGGTCTTGTCAATTAATGATGCAGCTACCACAATATATCATTCAAATCTGTTCACAATTTATTTTTACCTTAATCTTGTTTTTGCTTTCTCTGTATGTCTTTTATTAATTCTCTGACTAATAAAAGCACATTTCTGCATGAATATTATCATATAATGACAATAGAACTTTTTAAGTTTTATAAAATATTCAAGGGGGTTCTTAAGAATTCGGGTCAGAGTTTAAAATGGCTTTTTGTTAGTAACACTAGCAAAGTAAAGATTATATAAATAAAGCAGGCTGCCTTCATCCCTGGTTATGCTGTCTTTGCTTCTTTCTCAAATGCCGTACAATCGGCTGCAGTTTAACTATGACATGTATTGAAACGAGGTACAGGAAGGAATATGAGAGAAATCAAGGGAACTGAAGAATTACTGTTTCAGAGCATAATCAACAGTAATTATTTCATTTTCTCCCAGGTAACACTGCATATATTTTTTTGTGAAGTTTGAAGTATGTTAGAACCTTTCTTTTAATGATATTCTATATCAGTATATCTGAAGCTATTTTCCCAAGATGTTAAAAGGATTTTTTGATTAAGACTAGGAACTCCTACTTTATATAATTTGGGTAGACTCTTCACTTTCAGAAAAATTGAGTATTTGAATTTTCCTGGTCCATAAGTTGACTCCTGAAATTTTGAAAGTTGCATATTATTTATGGATTGTTTCTCTGTTAGTGCACATTGACCAACTTCATTCATTCTCTTCCTGCTCAGGCCTGCGACACTCCTCCGCACCCCTTGGGCAGGCTCGTGGAGACACTGGTCGCAGTGTACAGGATGACGTATGTGGGTGTGGGTGCCAACCGCCGGCTGCTGCAGGAGGCTGTAAAGGAGATTAAGTCCTACCTTAAGCGAATTTTCCAGCTGGTCAGGTAAGAGATCTTTTCAATGAAGCCTGCAAGTTGTGGGATATTTAGTTTATACTAATGGCTTGGTTATCTTCACTCTGAATCTAGAGATTACAACTTCATGAAGAATCTTTAATGTTTCCCTTTATCATAGAAATTATTCATTAAGAAATGGTTTTATGCCAGAGATCCTTAAATAGATTGAATAATGGCAACATGTTTTTACTTTATGTTTATGCTGTGAGAATAAAAAAAGAACCTTAGCCATTGTTACCTATTTCCTTTATGTATTTCTTACTCATTAAGTATAATAGAAGGCTACAATAAATGTTATTTAATTCTGATTTTGGAATGAAATATAAAGGTCTTACATGGATTTCATCTCTAGGCAAATAATGTCTCTAAAACCTAACCACAGAGAAGATAAAGTCTAATACAAAATTTTGTTCCTAAGTGTTTATTGTCACTTGACAGCAACAACATATTTGTTCATTTATTCAACAAATATTTATTGAGTGCATCTATGTGTTAGCTACCATTCTAGTTCCTGGAGGAGTTTATCAGTGAATAAAACAACAACAACAAAATGTTTAAAATCTGTCATGGAGCTTACATTGTGGCGGAACAAAAACAAAGTATGTAGTACGTCAGATGACAATAAATAGGATAGAGGGAAAGAGATTGGGAGCAAAGGTAAGATGCTGCTATTTTAAACAGAAGGTCAGGGAGGCCTGACTAATGAGGAAATATCTGAACAGAGACTCTGAAGGAGCTAAGAAAGTGAGCAAGTGAGCACTTCTGAAAAGAGTTTTAAGGCAGCAAGCAGATCTGGAACTAGTGAAATTCAAAATCTTTTACTGGGTATAAAGAAAATATTATGTTAAGATAACTAGGCAAAAGCTTGAATTTGTCCCAGAAAACTTTGTTATTAGCCTCAAATTAATAAATGCATATGAAAATGTTTCATGTTTTAGGGGGTATTGTGATCTACTGAGAAGACCACTGGGTTGGGAGTGTTTCAGCTCTGACATTAGCAAGATGGGTACAATGAAGATAAGTTTCCTGACCTTAGCTTTCCCAACTATAGAATCAGGGGTAGAGGCAGGGGCAGGGAATAAATTTACAAAACAAGAGAAGATTGCAGACTGCCTTTAAAGAGAAAGGGTCATGGTTAAAGAGGACAATGAACTTGTTCATGCGAGAGCCCACCATTTGCATATAAGAGATTGGAGATAAGATGGAGGGCAAATTCAAAGCCTAGGAAAAAAACCCTCAACAATTTTGGAGTGGTGGCAGCCTGATCACCTGGAAAAATTTTTCTGCAACTTTTTACATAAACACTTAGAATTATATGGATTTTAGGTAAAAAATAAATTTTATTAACCAATGCCACCCCAATAAATTCATAGAAAAAATTTTAGCCCTAAGTGCTGTGGCTGAATAGATGGGGTACCAACCTATGAACTGAAAGGTGGCCGGTTCGATTCCCAGTCAGGGCACATGCCTGGGTTGCAAGCCAAGTTCCTGGTTTGGGGGCTTGCGAGAGGCAGCTGATCAATGTGTATCTCACACGTTGATGTTTCTCTCCCTCCCTTCTCCTCTCTCTAAAGATAAATAAAATTTGAAAAGAAAGACTTAAGAAAAAGTTTAAAAAATTTTACAATAATTGGTTTTTTTCCTTAATATTTGACATTTAAGTAATTTCTACTTATACTTATTTATACTCTGAGAAAATGGTCTCTGCTAAAAGAGTTTATACAGATTGACCTCAGATGTGATTTGCCAGTAAGAGAAATATATATAATATAGGTCAGAATTCTTCATTCTTAAATAACTAGACAGAAAAACCATAGTACATGAAAAATTTTAGTGGTATTATTAGCTCTGAATTCTATTTTGTAAGAAGCATCAGTTAAGAATCTCAACTAAAATATTTAGTTAATGCAAAGTTTGATATCATAAGTCCTTAAATAGATAAAATAATGGAAATGTGTTTTTACTCTTTTAGCCACTCTAGCGGTATAATTGCATAATTACATTTTTTTATTACACCTTAGGTTTTTATTTCCTGAGCTCCCTGAAGAGGGCAGTACAATTCCTCTCTCTGCTCCTCTACCATCTGAAAGGAAATCCTTTTGCACTGGGATGTCAGATTCCAGATCCGAGTCACCAGAACCCGGGTAAATGGAGTTAGGTGGAGAGAGTGATGAAAGGTGGTGGGGACCAAATGATCCTATCCAAAGCATCCTGGAAAAGTTGTTTTTCTAGATCTCCATTTCCTTATTTCTAAAATGATGTGGTTGGACTAGGTAATCTCTGAAGTTCCTTTTAGCTCTCAAATTTGTGAAAGTACAGCCACAAATGACTGGACTCAAAGGCAGCTGAGCAAAGTAACATCATGCTGACCTAAAAGAAGAACAAGAGAGAAATGTCTCAAAATGGAAACCAAGTAGATTTTCAGTTCGATTTCGAGTTATGAAAAGAATTCACAGTTGGTCCAAGATAAAACTCTGGGGCTAAGCTCCTCATGTGAACTCCATATGTAAAAGTAGAATAGTTTTATAACTGCCTTTTTACTCAAAATTTTTCTCATCTTTACGTTCAATTTTGATTCTATATGAATTTTAATATTAATGATTTTTTCTCTGATATTTTGTAGTTATGTGGTAACAAGTTCGGGGTTACTGCTTCCTGTGCTCCTACCTCGGCTGTACCCACCACTGTTCATGCTCTATGCCCTGGACAATGATCGTGAGGAAGACATTTACTGGGAGTGTGTTCTGCGACTAAATAAGCAGCCAGATATTGCTCTTCTGGGCTTCCTTGGGGTACAAAGGTAAGTACAGTAGTTATGAGTGGGATCAAGTGGTTTTAATTTAAAGTGAAAACAGCATTACTAGGAATTTGGTACTTTGATGTCTAATTATGTATATGATTTGCAGTTTACTTATTTATTTGCATATCTGTCTAATCCACAAAATAGTGATATTGAATAATCTTCGAAAATGAGTACGTACCCAGTTGTTGTTTTGAGTGTGTTTTTTACTTGTGTATACACACACACACACACACACACACACACTCTCACTCACTTACTTAAATTTGAGTTATCCCACCTGATATTTTGCAGTTCTTTAAAGCAAAATACATATATCCACATTTTCAGAAAAAGCTAATTGTATTCATTCTTTGGCATTCTTCCTTCACTTCTCTTTCCTCCTTCCTCATCTATGATTTCCAATTTAAAAGTTTTATAAGTGCTCTTTTTGTTGTAAGGCATTGTTGCTTGTTATTCAGGGGGATATTAAGTAATTATGCTTGTTTTCTAGTGCTGTGATAAGGCCAGTAACCCCAATGCCCAATAATTACATATTGTGCTCTCAAAAAAGTGAATAAACCTGAATTGGAACACACATTTTTTTCCGCGGAATAATTTAATAGTGAAAATGAGACAAAACTGCACGGAGGAAAGCTTTTGGCCAATGTTGGGTCATATCCGTAATGTGTAGGGTCAGAATGACAAATTCGTTAGGTATGTGACAGAAACTTTTAAATTACTTCTGGAATGCTTATTAAAACTTCACCTGTTTGTGGCACTTATTTTAAATGGGGAACTAGTATAGCCAGTACCTGTTTTTGTGGGGATTAATTTACCATAAGTAATGACTTGTAATAACAAAGTATGGATTCTGTTGTAGGAAATTTTGGCCAGTGACCTTGTCAATCCTTGGAGAGACCAAAAAGGTATAGTAGATTTTAGTTTCCTCAGCAACTTTGCTTTTCTTTGGAATGGGGGATTTGAGATACCAAGAAATTTCCATCTTACGTCACTGGAATAGTACCCAAGCCTGAGTTACTCACCAGAGACCTCTGCCCTGCCATCAGTATCATCCTGTTATTACAGTAAAGGACAGCTTTTCTCATTGAGCTTCATCAATTCTCTTTTTGCAGGTTTTGCCAACTACAAAAGATGCTTGTTTTGCCTCAGCTGTAGAATGTCTACAGCAGATCAGGTAATCTGATTTGTTGAAAAATCACATAAATCAAAGTAGTGGTTAGTCTATTAAAAAAATTAACGAGATCTTAGTTTCATTTAAGCTCTAAGCAGCCCCTCCACTCCTGGATGGTGTCATTCTCAGCCTGGAGATAAGAAAGGCTCTTCTGAGACATTTAGATTACCTTTTACTCTGCAAGGCCCTTGCATTTTCAAAAGTGGTGGCGTGCCTACCCAGAAATTTGTCTATATAATCACATCTTTAGCCAAATGGAAATTAACTAAAATCTTACCCAGAAGAACATACATTAGGAAATTAAGATCCACTTCGGTAAAAGGAGATGATGTATGACTTAGTGAGTTCTTCCAGGTGAATCGTAGATAGTTGGGAGCTTCTTTTCTCAAAGAACCATAGGATTACAAAGGTCATCCCTTCCAGCGATTCATTACGCCTGATGTGTCCAGTTTAAGGCACATGTACCCCAGGAGGGTATTCGTTCAAAAATTAGTATCAAATGGCTCTATTAAGAAGATTATAAGGTATCTTTTTGTCCTTTTTTTCCCCCAACAGCACAACATTCACCCCATCAGACAAACTTAAAGTCATCCAGCAGACTTTTGAAGAGATCTCACAGAGTGTCCTGGCATCGCTGCAGGAAGACTTCTTGTGGTCCATGGATGACTTGTTTCCTGTTTTCTTATACGTGGTGCTGCGGGCCAGGTGATCAATCTTTCTGACTTTAATATCAGTGACTACTTATTTTAACGTGTATGCCTTTTGCTTCTTTTAGAGATTTTATTTCTTTTTAGACGAAGGGGAAGGGAGAGAAACATCAATATGTGGTTGCCTCTTGTGTGCCCCCAACTGGGGACTTGGCCTGCAACCCAGACATGTGCCTTGACTGGGAATTGAACCTGCAAACCAGTCTACTGAGCCATACCAGCCAGGGTTTCATTTGCTTTTTTTGAACTGATGACAGGAATATGTTCTTCCACTAGAAAAGAAAATCTATTTTTATTAGCCAATTTCACTATGGCATTACCTCTTTGTTGAGCTATTTTTTTCTCTTCAAACAGATTTTGAAGAAGGATGTACATATAAGTAGAAATAACTCAGTATCTTTTTTCTTACTGTGCAGGATTAGGAATTTAGGCTCTGAGGTCCATCTCATTGAAGATCTGATGGACCCATATCTTCAGCATGGGGAGCAGGGCATAATGTTCACCACCTTGAAGGTAAGTGTGGGTGTTACTTATTGTTTGTTATCTTAAAATCTGTCCTTCATTTACCATAATATAAATCTGTCAGTAGCTACTTTTCTTCTTTGTAAAAGTTTAATGCAAACATTTTAAGTGCCTTTAGAGCACATATTATTATTTTAAAATATGATAATATATTAAAGTACCAATCAGTTAATTATTATGTATAAAGCAAATTATTCACCACCCAATATTTTCTATAGATTGATTATTCAAATCATTACAGATGCTTATGAGTGTAGACCATCCATATAAATGTAACTCTAGAAAAGAAACAAAAAAGATTCTTAGTGTCAAAAAAAAGTATTAAAAAATAAAGCTTTTTAGTGGTACTAAGGTAGAAATGCAGAAGGCAGCATGAATAGAATGAATATGAATTGCATCTTCTTTTTTCTTCATGTACTTACTGTAACCAATAGATTACAAATGAGGTTCCCTGATCTGGGTGCTCTCTAGGGGTTGTTGGCAGTCACTTCAGTTTTTCTTGGACTATGGTAGAATCATTCTGAAGTTTATTGGAAGAACAACAGATAGAAAATGACAAAAACACTTTTGAAGAAAGAGAGGGAGAATAGACCCACTCTGCCAGGTTGGAATTATAATAATTAAGATAGCATATTACTCACAGGAATAGACAAATAATTATTCAGTAAATGGAAGGGATAGCCCCCATGTAGACATTATTATAATAAAACTTTCACATGTGAAAATGGAAAAACCAGACACAAATGGAAAAGAGTTTTATGTAATAAATGGTCAAAGTATTGGGATAGCTCATTAAGAATTTTGGAAGGAGGGTGAAATCAGGATGGAATCACCCACCTTGCAAATTACAGACACTGTAGGGTTAAATACAGAAAAAGGAAGAGAGAAGAAAAGACAGACAAATTAAAATGAGAAAAAACCTAGAATTTAATGTTAGTTTTCTGGTTTGGGTTAATTTTTTTAACTTTACAACATAAATACGATTTCTGTTAAATAAATAAATGAAGAAGGGTGGTGGGAAAGGAAAATACTGACCACCAATGACTTATTAACTATTTATGTTTATTGATGAGCATCTCTAAACATACCACCAAGGAAGAAACTAAATTAATACATTTATATGTAAGGACAGCTCAACCTCACTGAATATAATAGTACTGCAGATTTAGACAAGGTGTCATATTGTGCCTGCTAAATTGACAAAAATGTTTTAAAATTTAACCAGTGCTGGTGGGGTTATAGTGAAGTCAGTATTATTCCCATATTGCTCATAATGGATTAAATTAAATAGCAGTTACCCTTTTGGAAAACAGTTGTTATTAACATTGATATCAAAAATACCAAAAGTGTTTGTGGAGTTTGCGTAGTCCCACTCCTGGAGGTTTGTTCTTATTAAGGAATGGAACACATTCTATATGATTTGGATGGAATGCTCTTTGTAGCACAAGTGGCTCCCAGGCCTGGATACCTTCAGAATCACCTGGGGATGCTGCTTAAAAATGCATCCCTGGAAGTTCTGACTCACGAGGTCTAAAATGATGCTTAATCTGCATGCTTACCGAACCCACTAGATGATTCTGATTTCAGTTATTTGTGTACCTTATAATGAGCAGCATACTCTAAATGTCCAATTAATAGTGGCTTAGCAAATTGTAGTATTTCTCCTTAGTGAAGAATATTATACAGCTTGTAAAAGGTTTTGTGTGTATGTGTTTTACAATTAGAGAGAAATGTACAAAATTTTATCTATTAATTAAACTAGGCGGTAAAGACATTGGATAGGGGGCTGGAAGAAAACAGGAAAAATGAAAGCAACCGATTTTGTTGGGCTATTAGAATTAATAAGGATTTCCTTTCTTTAGTCCTATGTGCACTGCTATGTTTATGTAATTTCTCTCAAAGTAAATTTGAAATTGTATTGAATTTTTTTTCAGGCATGTTACTACCAGATCCAGCGTGAGAAGCTTAACTAGGCTGCATAACAACTTAACAAATGGATTATCTATACAGAGTGTTATAGCACCATCTGGCATCTTCCCATAGTGGCGAAAAAGGATGGTCTTGAAATTAGGATGTTGTGTTATTTTGGTGGTTTTTTCTGAACCTTACTAATGATCAGAGCCCCGAGCCCAGGAGAAAAGACTGTACAGTTTAAAGGGAGAGTTGAAAAGGATGTAGAAATCAGAATCTACTGGTCCCTGGCCAATAATAAGTTTTCAAAATACCATACACCTACTGTTTGAAAAAAGAGGATATCTCTTCCTACAGTAAAGATTATACCAGCTTCATGATGTTGCAAGAAAAGTTCTCACTATAGCTTCTTACATTAAAGAAGATGATGGATAATTGGGAGTTTCTGGTTTGCCTGCAGTTACCCCAGACCCCATTGCAAAGAGCAGATTGCACTTAAAACTGCGGTAACCGCACTATGCCTTCCTGAATCCCTTGCAATCATGTGTGCATCGTGCTTCTTTGCTGAGAGAGGGGAAAGAGAACTTTTAAACTACAGTTTTAACTTTTTCTAAGCTTTTCCACCACGGTATTCATCATGGGACACATTCGATATAGTGACTGGCAAACCACAACCCCAAACACAGAACGCAGCTAAATAGGAGTATTCTGCCTCCTGAGTAAAAAAGAACATAGGAATTTTGTTCTATAGAGTGAATACACTGGAATTTGGATACTGACTCTGCGCTGCCATGAATCCTCATTTGTCCGTGTGCAAACACTGTATCCCAAGGCCTGTGAAGACAGCCCGAAGAGCTTTTTGCATGCAGGCTGTTTTGGAGCAGGACAAAAGACTAGGATTCGGGGAAGCGAAGAACTGCATCCCTCCTACATCCTTCCTGGTGTTGTGGCTCTTCCCTATACCTCGCATTAAATTCACAGAGGGGAAGAAAAAGGAAATAAGCTTTGGCTTTTCCTATCTCAAAAGTATTATGACACTTCAATGTTGTAGTGTTTGTTTTTTTATGTCCTGTTGTAAGTGGTTGGTTTATACCGTATAAGTAACACTAGTAGCTGTTCTGAATAACATAGGTGCTCTTCCTCATCTCATCTACACAAATGGTGAGCGTATGGAGTATCCTCCCAATTTGTTAACATCAGCAGATGTTAATTTGGAAAAAGGATCATGGTTTCTGCTCTACTTTATAATCAAGACAAATGTTTATTAAAATATTGTTTTGGAATGCTGGCTATAATGTAACGGCAATTTTCATAATAAAAGACATTGATCTTTATGAGGTTGTTTTGATTACAAGAGAGATGGTACAGGGCAGCCCAAAAATTTAAAAGAAATCCAGGTTTAGTATTTTTACTTACATTATAATCCATGCCTCTTTTATTGGCCTCAGAGGACCCTTTAGGATTTTAGACATCCCTCTTTAGAGTGAACATAAGCTTATAATTATAGCACCTTTGGTGGCAAAGAACAAGTTAACTTTCTGATCCTAATAACCTGAGGACAAGGGTCTTTTTTTACTTTATTGTTTATGCTATTGCATTGGTCCCTCCACTTTTTCCCATGAGGACAAGGGTCTTAAAGGAAATCTATTATTTCTTTGGACAAAAGACATATTTTGATAGTTACTTCTCTCTCTGTCCCCCCCCATCCTCCCCCCCAACAGATTCAGGTAAGGGAAGAGTGAGGAGTTAAAATATCTGGTAGAAATATTAGGCCTTAGTTAATCATCCTCCTGTTGTAATGTCTTCTCAAGAAGCCTGTACATTTCCCTGATGCTTTGGGATGAGACCAACACTTAAAGATTAGTTTATGTTTAATGCTTTACATTAATTCCACATATGACTTATAAAAGCAAATGTACTGGATGCCTTTGACCCTGTAAGAGAGAGACCCTGGGCCCTGGACAGTGTGACTGAGTGGATTGAGTGCTGGCCTATGAACCAAAGGGTTGCTAGTTCAATTCTCAGTCAGGGCACATGCCTGGGTTGCAGGTCAGGTCCCCAGTAGGGGGCGTGCAAGAGACAACCACACAGTGATGTTTCTCTCCCTTTTTCCCTCCTTTCCAAACCTGTTTCTAAAAATGAATAAATAAAAATATTTTTTAAAAAGTTATTTTTAAAAAGTATAAAAAAGAGAGAGAGGGAACCTAGGGTAACTGGAAATGGAGAGAAACACTTGACACCCACTGAGAAATTCTCAAATGCTTGGTAGGCTGTTTCAATTCTTAAAAAAAATGGCAACTTGTCCTTTTATTGGAGTCATGAATGAAATTGCCCTGTTACTTTAGATTTTTATAGTATATTTGTACTTTTCAAATAGCATATTAATAAAATTTCATTTTTCTTGGGGGAAAGCCCTAAACCTCCAGGCCCATGTCTATGAATAGAAATACCTAAGTCTCATGCAGCAGTTTGCAAAGATCTCACACACACAATGAATGCTTGAAGCAGCCCGTGAGGCAGACGTTCACCCCACCGGTCCCTGTTTTGCAGAGAAAGAGTGTCTGTGATTTGCTCACTGTTAAAGCTGGGATTCAAACCTAGAACTTCCCATTGCTCTTTGTACTACAGCTGCCAAAGATGTCATTTCATGTGGATTATGCATTAAAGTTCAACATGAACTTTAAAACGAGTTGAAAATGAAGACTTTTAGAGAAATTAAGTGCTTTTGATAAAATATGCTGTGCTCAAAACTTTCACAAATGTATCACATTCCCAGCTTGGATTTTCATCTACTGTGGAGAGCAGGGGAAAGCCATAGGTATGTTTAGGATAAAACAGCTGATAACCCTCTTCTAACTGCTGTTTGCCACCCTGAGCCTTGCTGTCAGCAGCAGCGTTTCTCTTGTTCTTTCGTGATTCCTACTTTCAAATGTTCTCCCCTCACTGCAATATGAAATTTTCAAATAAAGAAGTAGTTCCAGTCTGAGATAGAGAATGGGCTAACTATGAAGTTCATTCAGAACAGGGGCTTGGTAGGGGCACTTTCAGAAGGAACTACAGGCTTCATTATTGGCTCAAGTCTATCAGTGCTTTCCCAGCATAATGTGAGATAATGATTAAGGTTAGTAGGTCAACTTATTCTCAGGTATCTCCACAGTTTTTCTTTCCATTAAAATAAAAATGCTGTCTTCTGTTGTGGGTGTCTGTTATCCTGAAATAGTCAACAAAAATATTAATCTTTAAGTATTAACTACGTGCTGGCAATTTGAGAGGAAATACTAAAGTGACATTTAAACACTATATGAAAACACTAAAGTGAAGGTTGAAAATGATAGAAATTACTAGACTCTTCAGTGCAATGGATATTTAAGATTTGTGACAGGAGGCTTGCGAGTAATTTAGTGGTTAGGCTTCTGTGGATTAAATCAAAGAGGATGTGCAGAGATTTTCTCTAGAACAGCGAGGTGACTTTGGCAGTTAATAGCCCACTAGTATTTCCTATGAAGCTTTTCTCTGGGTAGGAGCAACATTCCATGTTTGCAGTGTTGCAGGTAAGAGATGCTGCCAAATGATCCTTAGTTACCCATGGTCTATGTGTCTGCCCTTCTGTCCCCTTTTCATAGTTAAAGATACAGTTCTGGGCAATCAGATTTAAGTGGTTCAGTTTCATTGTAATCCAAATTATGTGGGAAATTTTATGATTTTGAAAGGGGTTTTGCTTTCAGAAGCTACTTTTAAAGTATGGAATAATGAGTTGACATGAAGATAAAATAAAATTGAACATTTGTTCTAGTCCTAATCAGTATTTGACCCAGAGAAAAATGGCCATTTTTTACAGGTCATTTTTCACTGTTTTCAAGTCCTTTTCAGGCTTTGTTTAATAGAAAGCATCATTTTGAAAAAGCATAATAGGGGTAGAGGGTGTAGCATTTAATAGTAATCACTACAGTTTTTAAAAGTTCATGATTTTTAAATAATGCTTAGGACAAACTCCTCAGGAGTCAGTGGTACTGACACAGCTTCTAAGTCAACCATGGAACTGGCTGGCTGTCCTGTCTGTTACTTAATCCAGAATTGCATGTGGTTCGGTATTTAACAGTCTCAAGAATTCTCATTCTCAAGACAGCAGAGATAGGGAAGTCTCAGACACTTGGGGCAGAAGTCATGAAAAGGAGCACAAGGTTGTGACATCGCAGTCTTCTGCCAGGACCTGGCGTCTTTCAGGACTAATGGAAACAAAGGAGGAAAACGTGATTTTACTGCTTGATGATGCCGCTTAATACCTCTTTTGAGTATCCCGTTCCCTATCTGTAAAATGAAGGTTGACTTTGATTATGTCAAAGGTCTCCTGCAGCTGCTATGTCCAAGTTTGATAGGGAAGAAGGTGGAAGTCAGTATGACCAGGCTGAGGAGGAGAGGAAGGGCACAGGCCTCCCGACTCTCGCTGCCTCCCATCCCAGGATTGGCATCCCAGCTTCTCTTGAGCTCCCTGTGGGAGGTATCAGCCTTTCCCTTCCATTTCTTGGCCTCCCATTTTTTGTTCCTTCCCAGCAAAAACTGGGAATATCAAGTGCCTGCTACAACCCGAGCCCTGTTAGAGCTGCTGAGGCCACGGCATTGAAAAGGGCTAGCAAGCCGTCCACTCCCTGACCCTCTACAGACATGACCCACACAGGGGCTGGACACGGAACAGGTTAATGCGTAAGAGAACTGTGAGGCATGGCAAGTGCTCTGAAGATAATAAATCACTATAGTTTTCTTAGCCACCTGGAGGAAAATCATTTTCTGGGCATTTCCATGAAATTGTGTCTTAGTTGCAGCTGCTAGAACGAAGTACCAGGGACTAGGTGGCTTAAACAACAGAAGTGTATTTTCTCAGAGTTCTGGGGGCTGGAAGTGTGAGATCAGGGTGCCGGCATGGTCAGGTTCCAGTGAGGGCTCTCTTCCTGGCTTGCAGACTGCCTCCTTCTCTCTGTGTGTTCACATGGCAGAGAGTGAGCAAGCTCTGGTGTCTCCTAGAAGGTCAGTAATGCCATCGTGAGAGCCCCCACCCTAATAATCCCCTAAGTCCCCATCTCCAAATATGGCATTGGGGGTAAGGCTTCTATCAGTATACATGAATTGGGGGGTGGGTGGGGGCATGATTTCAGTCCATAGCAAATTTATCACAGAAACCTGAGGACGACCAGGCAGGCACAGTTTTTAGAATTCACCCAAGTTTTGATGATAAAGATCACTGTTTATGCTTCCATGGCTGAGAAACTAGTCAAAATGGGCTTTTTAGAATACATGAATTATCTGTGTGGCCCTGGAGTTGGGCATTAAATATGGAAGAAGTGTGGCCCACCTACCAATGCACAATCAGTGTCTGGCTTGTTCGATCTGTACTGCCCCACCAAGGATGTGCGATTTTGAGATGTCCTTTGGGTAACAGGTTTTAAGAGGTTGCCTGATGAGCATGATGACTGGGAGTCAGACCCACCTGTTCGTTCTGACTTCGGCCTGTCTGGCAGACACTCCATCTCCCTTTTCTGTTCTCTACCCTGGAAGTCCCCTCTAGGAAGGAAGATGAATCACACATGCAATTGTTGCACTAAATGATTTAGCAGAGGCTCAAAAATTGGAACACAGGAAAAGGCAGCGTTTAACCTGACTCAGTGAGGGCTGGGCAGGTAAGGGTGGTGGGCAAGGCAAAGCATATGGTATTAAGAAGCATGCGTATGGAAAATTGTCTACGATTCTGTAACAACTTTCTGTGTTGCTCTTCTCACTGTCTTAGAATTTAGAGACAATAATGATGTTTTTTTAATATAGCTTCCCTGACTCAATCCCACAGTCTGTCTAGATTCTGGAGAGTGGTTTTCAGTCATATCAGATCCAATACCCCAGTCTTTAACTACTAATTTGAAATGCTCCTTTAAAAAATTTTGGATTAATTCTGCATTATCCTAGTATAACAAATGCTGCCGGTGCCCTACCCATGTTCCTGCTGCCCTTACGAATTTGATGCACTCTGGGCCAACCTCCAGCTGCCAGCAGCTGCACTCCCCTCAGGAAGTACCCATGTAGCAGGCTGCAAGTGCCAGAAGCAATGCTCTCTGGGAACAGCCCTCAACCAATGACGGGTAGCACTGATGTATAGTTACCCCCACCTCATTGTCCCTTGTTCCCCATGGGATTAAGCTCCAGTTGCCCATAGTAGTTACTTGTTTGATAAAACTTTTACTGGCTTTTCCCCTCTGCCCAGCCTCAATACCCTATTTCTCTACTGGTGTCTCTTTCTTCTTCTTCTTTTTAAAAATATTTTAATTTACTTTTTAGAGAGGGTAAGGGAGAGAGAAAGAGAGGAATAGGAACTCAATGTGTGGTTGCCTCTCACACACCCCCTACTGGGGACCTGGCCCACAACCCAGGCATGTGCCCTAGACTGGGAATCAAACCGGTGATCCTTTGATTCGCAGGCTGACACTTAACCACTGAGCCACATCAGCCAGGGCTTCTACTGGTGTTTCTTGAGATCACTTTCCAAACAAATCACCTCCCTAGAATCCTTATCCTGTGTCTGATTCTGGGGGAGACTGAACTAAGATACCTGCCTACACAAAACTTAAAAAAATTCATATATATATTTAAATAAGTGTAGTTGATAAGACATTGCACATTTCAATATGTAAATATGGGATACCACCATACCCAAGATTCAAAGTAACACATGTTTACACCTATAAAAAATCCACCGCAGATGCAGTAGCTTTGAATGCAGATGCAGATAGAGAGGTGTGTAGTAGTAACCCCCCCGAACAGTACTATCAATGACAGGATTTTCTGAAATGACGGGCAACTTGATAGAGTCCAAGCAAAACAAAGTAAATTAATCCCTTAGTTGTGGTAGAAATAGTCCAGAAAATTCAGCGTGTATTAAAACTGTGCAAAAATACTTTGTATTTATAGAATATGTAAAGAAAAGTTGAGTTCTAGGCTCAAATAATTATAGAGGTTTGAGTTCTAGGCTCAAATAATTATAGAGTTCTTCCAGCAACATGGAAGTCCAGTGGGGCATTTGAAGGTTATACAGAGCAAGAGGTGATTCTTCATTGCGTAAGGCAACTTCGTGCGGGAAAGTTCCTCAAAGAGCAGTGGGCGTATTTCCCTTGCCCTCATTTCCTTAAGCCCTCCCCTGTCCTGTTGCCCAAGATGTAGAAGTGATGGCCAGAGTCCCAGCCACCACCTTGGGGCAGGAGGATAAGCACACCGCATCCCAGGGTGGTGAAGCGTGAGTGGAAAGAACCTATTCTCTGAGAACTTCATGGAGCAAGGCTGCCCTACCAGCCCTGGACTGTCAGCCTCTGGACTTTTACATGAGCAAGATACAAACTTCTATCCCGTTAAGCCACTATTATTTTGGGTTTCTGTTTGTTGAAATTAAACCTACCTAAAGCAATATAGAAAATAAACTCTAAGAGGAGGCCTCAGCAGTAACACCCAACTCTTGCAATCTCGATCGATGCCATGAAGAACTATAGGGCACATTGGGAGGGGGAAGGGCATGAGGGCAGTCAGGCCAGGAAGGCCCATCTGAGCTGTGAATGATGGTAAAATCAACTAGGCAAAGAGGTGGGAAATAAACAAATAAAACATCATTTGTGAAAAAAAAAGAGGGGAGTAGAGGGAGTGTTTTATGGAATGGTTTTCTCTTTCTCACAGCTGGTGATGGTTAGAGAGCAAGGGCCACAGTACAAGCATTTTTTTTTTTTTTATCATGAGGATCCCTGTGTGTAGCACAGTGCCTGACCTGTCCAAAAATGCTGTGGAAAATATATTTCAGTGCAGTAAGAACTTCATGGGCAGCATGATGGAATGAGCTGTGCACTGTCTATTGATCCACTCCCTAGTCCTGAATTCCGTCTAGAAGCCCGGGCCCGGAGGATGATCCAGTCAGACAAAGGAGCAGACCCGCCGGGCGAGGATGTGAAGTGTTCCAGGACATCCAGTCCAGAGAATGGTATGTGGCTCCTGGATTCTTTTTGGAAACTAGGAAGGTCTGATGATATCACTCTGAATATGTGATCAAATGAATAGGTAGAAATTATGATAGATTTATTGTGATTCCTATAAGAAACTTGTACATTTTTTAGTGTCCTATACATAAGTCAGTGTAATTTACAAGGAAGGAAGGAAAGAAATTGACACAATGTTTTACTTAAACTTAGAACCCCATAACTTATTCACATTCAAAATATAACTGCAACAAATAGAATTTCTATGATAACACTTGTAAAAAAATCAAGCATTCACTAAAATCTGTTCAGTCCCTTTAATCAGTGGAATCCTGAGATGTGTCTTTAAAAACTCACTGGGAGAACTGACTGACAGCTGTCAGAGGGGGGGGAGGTGGGTGGCTGGGTGGGAAAGGTGAGGGGATTGAGAAGAAGAAAGACCTCATAGACTCACAAACAAAACTTATTGGGAGTTAGAATTTTTCAATAACACTTTCAATAAGAATTTTCAGAAAAGGTAAACACAAATGATTCTACGAATTAGAGGAGAGTCCAAAAAACAACCAGATAATTTTGGAATAAGCCAAAGGCTATTAAGATTGGGGAGGAGGAAGCAATATTGCTCTCATATCTTACATCTGTGTACTACGATCTATCATTTCGTCTAACTTTAGCAACACCCCTATGGGAAAGCTAGCACATCCTTGTTTTTGCCACAAGGAAACCAGGTTTCAGATAGTTGGGTGACTTTCTGAAGTTCACAAGCGAGCAAGTGACAGAATAGGGCTTGAAGGTAGATCTTCTGGCCTTAAACCCAGGGTCACATCCACTCGTCATGAGCGCCTGTGGCACATCCCAGCTGACTTGTCCTTCACATTCACACCCGCCTTTATTTCCACCCCCACCCGCCTGCCATGGCGGCTCTGCCCTCTCCCTTTCCTAGGTCTCTCCCAAATCCTGAGGCTTGTGCTGCAAGAGCTAAATCTGTTCTACAGCCGAGATGTGAACGGGCTGTGTCTCCTGTACGACCTCCTCCACTCCCCGTGGCTGCAGGCCCTGCTGAAGGTGAGCGCCCTGAAGCTTGCAAGCCTTTGCTTGCTGTGGGGGCAGAAACTGCTCACGCAACAGTGTCGCTTTCGTCAGGGGGCGGGAAACTGCAACTTGGAAAAAGTTCTTAGGAGACAGTTCTCAGAGAGAGCTATCAAACCTGTTAGTTTAGGAAGGAATTAATTTTGAAGGCAAAGAGTATTGGCAGCTCCTTTCTTGTCTCCCCGAGGCCCCTGGGAGCACAAAGCAGCCACCGCAATGGCCGTGGCAGCGCTCCTAGTGACCACCTGCAACTGTTTGTCCTGGAGGCCAACTCAGGACAAGTAAAAAAGCTTCTAAAAAAATTATTCCTTTCTGATGTCTTTCTTTAAATCAGGAAATGAGGTCCTATAGTTCTGTTTAGGTATCTTAAGTTTTTTTTACCCTGAACAGTTTTTTTCTTCTTCTTTTTAAAATTTTGGCTAACATTTCACATACCATACACGAGCATCTACTATCTGACTATAATTTTGTTTTTCTGAACAGGCGTTATTATTAAGAAAGACCCTTTAGAAGTTATTTTTGGCGATGTGGGTGTTTCCTTAAATGCGAAATGTGGTCGGCATAAGCAAAGAGGCACCCCTTACAGCACTCGTTTCAGAATTCCCGATCTCTGTTCGTTCGCCCATCGACGGACACCTGGGTTGTTTCCACGTCCTGACTCTTGTGAATGATATTGCGATGAGAATGGGGTGCACCAATCTCTTTGAAACAGTGATTTCATTTCCTTGGGATATATATCCAGAAGTGGGATATATGAGGGAATATTATTCAGCCATGAAAAGAAGGAATTCCTCATGTTTGCAGCAACATGGATGACTCTGGAAGGCATTTTGCTAAGTGAAATAAATCTGACAGAGAAACACAAATAGTACATGTTGTCACTGATATGGAATCTAAGAAAGCTCAATTCGTAGAAACGGAGTGAAATGGTGGCCGACAGGGGCTGGAATGTGGGGGAAACGGGGAGAATTTGGTCAAAGGGTATAAACTTCCAGTTTAAAATGAGTGAGTTCTGGGGATCTAATGCATGGCACGATGACTGTAGTTAACAAAACCATACTATATGCTTGAAAGTTGCTAAGTGAGAGAGGAGATCTTACACGTTCTCACCACACACACAAAATAGTACTTATATGCGGTGATAGATAGAGGTGTTAACTAACCTTAGTGTGGTAGCCATTCTAAGATAGGTATATATCTCATTATGTTTATTTCTTAAACATACACACTGTCATAAACCAATCATATCTTGATAAAGCTGGGGGGAGCCCCACCTGATCCCTGTCAGGCACTTTCCCCCCCCAGGACTAGCTAAAGCGTGAGCTGCGATGTCACCGAAGGTGCTGCCTGTGCCCTGCACCCCCTGTGCCGATCCTCCCGCCTAACCCTTCCACGGAAGCGCCATCATTCCAGGTCTGGGTGGAGGGGGCCCTGCCAAGCTGGCCCTGGCTCCCATCACAGCATCTGTTAGAGAAACTGTATTTCTAAAATAAGATTAAGGACTGCCCTGTGCAGCTGGGCAGGCCTGGGTGTCCTCAGCCCAACCTTAGATCTTGGTATGGAAGAAAATTCCCAAGGGTCAACAGAGAGGAAGTTGGAATTTTCATAAAAGGGAGGAGAGGGAAACAAACCAAAGATAAGAGCAGAGTACAAATAAGCGCACAGTGTGCTTGTTTTGTTCAGATCCTCCGGGGAACCCTGGTCCCACAGCTCGTGTCCTGCCCAGCTGCCCAGCTGCCCAGCCCTGGTCCTTGCAGGTGTCTGGCCCCAAACCCCCACTGGTCTCAGCCCTAGATACCCCTCTCTTACTTGGTTAAGCAAGAGTAAAAGTTTGAATTTCTTTCAATGGAATCAGTTAGGGAAGATCGCTTTCCCGTGGCAGCGGGTAATTGAGCCTTTGGAGCTCTAGAACCACGGAACTGGCCTTCATTTCTCTTTCACAACTAGAGACACTTTATCAAAGGCCAACACTCATGCTGTTCACGTTTCCCAGGCTGTTTCTTCCTGTGCAGATTCTTAAATCCAAAATGTCAACGGTTCTGTTATCCACATACCTTCTGCAGGTCTATGACTGCCTCCAGGAATTTAAAGGCAAACAGCTCGCGCCTGCCAGCTCCCACGCACAGGTGTTATGCTATGAGGTGAGCTGGTTCGTGGTTCACAGACTAGTAGAGCTTTAATACGAAGCCATTTTACTCACAGTGCTAGTTTAAATAAATTGAAGGCTCTAATGGAAAAGTTTATTTATGATTATGCATCTGTTGTTTCTAATTGAGCTTTACTAGATGGAAGAAAATTGGCCTGCTGTCTCCCAAATTAAAACAAATAAAAACAACAGTTTTGGCATGTGTCCATTCTCTTTTTTCTCTAACCCTTGGACTCAATTTACCCTGTGTAAACAGGGTAATGTTACTGTAATGATCCCCATATTTACAGCTCTGGCTGGGCTCTTTCCCTGAACTGTGGGTTTGTATCAAACTGCCTCCTCCCCACTGTAGGCAGATGTTTGTGGGCCCTCACACTCAGTGTGCCCCACGCTGAGCTCCCGACCGTCCCCATCCCCACCACAGCTACTCCTCTCCCAGCCTTTCATAGTTCAGCAAATCCATCTTTGTTCTCACAGTGCTCAGGCCAAAAGCCCTCGAGGTCAGCTTTGACTCTTTCTCTCACACCTCACACCCAGTCTAATGGAAAGTCCTCTCCATTCTAGGAATACCGGCTCTCACCACGTCCACCTACCACCTGATAGTATAAGCCAGTGTCCTCTTACCTAGATATTTGCAATACAGCCTCCCACCTGGTCTCCTGCTTCTCGTCTTGCCCCTGCAGTCTATTCCCAGCATAGCCGCCAAAACAACCCTCTTTAAGGGCAAGTCAACTCAGGTCGCTTCTCTGCTCAAACCTTTCCAGTGACTTCCCATCTCAGAGGAAACACCGAAGTCCTTACACAGCGAAACTGAATGTAGCCCCATCACCTCTGTGATGTTCCGCTCTCTGCTCTCCCCTGCGTTCACGCTGCTCCAGCCAGATGAGCCCCGGGTGGTTGCTTGAACCAAACACGCTCCTGTGGCAGGCTCTTTGCTCTTGCTACTTCCTGTGTCAGAATGCTGTTGCCTGTGTATTCACGACTTCCTTCCTCTTCTCCTCCTGTCTCCACTCAACTGTCACCTGCACACTGAGGTTTTCCCTGGTCATCCCGTCTAAAATTGCAGTCCCCTGGTAGCACTCCCTATCTTCTTTTAACCCTTCTCACCATCAAATAGAACTATTTCTTTGACTTGTATTGTACATGTCTCCTCACTAGAAGGTACACTCTATGAGAATGGGGACTTTTGTCTGCCTAACTCACTGCTCTATTTGCATCACTCCGCACAGTGCCTAGCACACAGTAGATAGTCGATAAATGTTTGTTGAATGAAGGAATAATGTAATCTATTTTATTATTATTTATTGCTCAACTTATATTAAAAGAAATAGAAGGAAAAATAGAAGAAAACTTTACCCTCAATTTCAGTAATCAGCAAGTCAAATTGTGCTTAGTTGTCCAATTGTAATCCTGGGGAGTGGAGGTGAAGCTTGGTAAACTGCCCGTTTTCATTTGCTATACACAAGGGCACTCGACTGCTGAAGACTCATGGGGCTGACTGAAGTCTTGAAAGGTCTATGCCCTGTGGGAAAGCGGGTCTACACCTAAACCAGAGCAAAGAGATCAGAATTTATTCCATTAAGCACTTTTCCCTTGCACAAACATTAAAATTGTTAATCAAATAATAAGCTCTAAAATACAAATTACTATTCCCATTTTCCAGTAGCAGCCTGGAGCATCCCATAGGATTAAGCTACCTGAGTTCTCCAGGTATTTGAGCCTATGCCTCAAGAACTCAGGTACCTTAACCTGCCCATAAAGCCCTCACATGAGCAAACAGATGTTTTAGAGCCACTCGAGAGAAATTGCCTTGGAACATACAATATCACAAAATGATGTTAGTTCTTTAGAAGCTTAGAGCCTGTGAAGTGCCAGGCCTGGGGCCAGGGGCTTTAGATTTACTCCAAATCTTGAATTCTACCTGCTGTAGCAAAGCTTAAAAAATAAAAAAGGGTTGTAGGCCTTGCCTTTAAAGATGAAAAAGAAGGCTTACAAAACAGCTTTCCTTAGGTCAATATCATGCTAGTGAGTACATCTGTTCTGCAGTCCGGGTGAGGTTAACTAGGTGATAAAGATTTTTAAAAATTTCACAGTGTATGCTTTGTCCATCGACCAGGTGGTGGAGATACTACATGCAGCCTCTAGTTCCCCTGAGATCCAAGAGTTGAGACAAATCCTCCAGGCTCCACACTTTCAGGCAAGTGCTCACCAACATAGACGCGGCATGCCCATCTGGTGCGGAGGCAAAGTGGGGGGAAGAAAGAAACGCGATGGGAAATGCGCTCTCGGAATAGATGCCCTGTTACTGTGCGCGGGTCACCAACAGTGTGCACCAAAACAGGTGGGACTCAGATGTGAGCCAAGCCTGACATGGTTATGAGGAGTCATCTAGAACTTTCCTTACGTCCCCTCCGCAAAGCCTCTAAAATTCGGGGGCAATCAGGGTAGCATCCTTCCTTTCCAACTTGGGAATACTCTAAGTTTTGGATAAAGTGTGTGAAGGTGTTCGGAAACCACGGTATAATGATGATTTTTTCTATGGGAGAGGGAATAAGTGAAAGACATTTGATGGCACAACAGAAGCCCACCTCTTAATACTTGCAGATTTTGAGATCAATTTATTAGCAAATTGGAACTTTAAGAGAATATCTGCATTTGGAGCAATGGAATTGGCATCAAAAAGTTTAGTGCACAAGATAACCCTATAGAATTTTCCCTGCGTTCCAGTGAAGTTCTTGCCAAGAAACTCAGGCAGGGCCGCAGGACGACTGTGTCCCCACCCCATGAAGTAAAAAAACTTAGCGGAGTGGGTCAGTAGAAGGAACTTTCTGGTCATGCCTTAAACCGGGGAACTGCTTTTTCTCATTTGGCCCTGCATGGGCTTTGGGAGGTCACTGACAGGTTAAACCAGCGAGGTATTTTGATTACTGCCTCCCCTTAAGTAGGGAAACTATTAGAAAAGTTGTTTTTTAGTTCAAAATCATAGGAGCACCATGGAGGACATGGGTTCCCAGAAAATGAGAAAGTGATAGAATAATACATTTACACAGAAATGAAAGAATATATCAGGTATAACAATACACAGAGCACAGACATGGGTTTGAATCCAGTATGATGTATTGGCTTCAGGTCTGGAGCAAATTATATAACCCCTCCGATCTTTATTTTCTTTATTAATAAAATGGTGATGAAATTTACAAAATACATACAACCTCTCTGTGTCTTCTTTATCTGTAAAATGAGGACAATAAATGTACCTGCTTCACAGATTTGTCCTGAAGACTGAGTTAATCCACAGAAAATGCTTAGAACTGCACCTGGCCTGTACGTGTTGGTTGTTCTTACTGCTGTGTCTCACATCACATCCAGACACTGTGTTCTAGGTGGATATGCCCTACTGTGCCCTACGTGTGACCTCTGTTCGCCTTCGCCTTCCCTGTTCCCAGGCCTTGCTCAGCGCCCATGACACTGTTGCTCAGAAAGATTTCGAACCCCTCCTCCCCCCACTGCCAGACAACATCCCTGAGAGTGAGGAAGCAATGAGGATTGTTTGTTTGGTGAAAAATCAACAGCCCCTGGTAAGGAAATTGTTTTATCTTTTTCTTTAGAATTATACCAGGGTCAATTGTGAACTAATTATCTCTAGTAGTTACTTGGGCCATATCCTTGTCTGTGGCCACAGACAGAGTTCGAGGCATTCAGAAAATGTGAGGGACTCCACATAATAAAGGCTGACATGTAACTTAAAGATTTTTGCCTGTGGCTTCAAACACATTACATGTAATGTTTTTACTAGGAAAGATTTCTGTCAAATGTTTTTCTTTTTTGACAGAGCTGTGAGAGATAAGACATTTATTTTATTATATGGCTTTCTGACAAGTACACATATTTCACTCAATTCCAATGTATTTGCCTGGGTTTTTTTTTTTTTTTTTTTTTTTTTTTTTTTTTTTTTTTTTTTTTTTTTTTTTTTTTTTTTTTTTTTTTTTTTTTTTTTTTAATCCATTAATAGGAAGCTAAGTAAGGCATTATTTTGATTTTCTGAGAGTAGCCCCCATGATTAGGTTGTAATTGTGGGAGGCTTATTTATCTTTAGAAAGATCTAAATATTCTTTCCTGTGGACATGGTGGTTAGACAGAGAACTCAGGGGCCAAGGCTGGGAGGCCTTTTCCCTTTTGATGGCACAGTGTGGCCCCACCTGGCACAAATGCCCTCATCTGAAAGACCAGGGAGGGAAGCCACCAGGAAAGTGGTTGCGTAGCTGAAAGAGGGATTCCACTGTGCCCTCTCCCCAGGGAGCTACCATCAAGCGCCATGAGATGACAGGGGACATCCTGGTGGCCAGAATCATCCACGGCGGGCTAGCCGAAAGGAGTGGTAAGCTGGGGTGGCAGGGTACAAGTGGGACCAGAAAAGTAGAAACCCCTTCATGGTTTAGTCTCCATTGCAGGGAAACCCCTCTTTCCCAACCAAGGCTGGGGCTTTAATAAGGGCCGCTGCACTGCTTGGTTATTAAAGAAGGAAGGAATAAATACTCCAGAGAAATCCTCTTCCCCTCCTTCAATGAGTTCCTCCGTTCTAGGCAGCATATTAATGTTCTCTCAGTTTACGTTCTCGTAGCAACCTAATGAGGTAGGTATTATCATACTGTTTCGCAGATGAGGAAACCGAGGCTTAAAGTGATTAGATAACTAACTTGCTCAGTTTGAACTAGGGTTCAAGTCCAGGTCAGCCTCACTCTGTGTTTCCAACTTTCATTCTTTACTTGGTCCCTCTGCTTTCAAAAAGGCATAGCTCTTCCCCAACCTGAAACTCCTTTGGCCCGCCCTTCCTGCCAGTGACCCTTTCACTGCTCTGCTGGACGCAACCAGTTCTATGACCGGCTGCCCCTGTCCTCACGGTCCATGGCCCCAGAAACTGCCACAGGGATTTACCCCAACATTCTTAGAGTCATTGCCCCCAGAATTTCCTCGTCGCTAAGTCCATTGGCCCTTCCTTCGTCCTCAGTCGTCTTGTTCTTCTCTAGCACATCCGATGTTGCTGATCATACCTTTCTTGAAGTCATCACGGTTTCTGTTCGACGGCAGCATCCCATGCTGCTTCCTCTCTCTGACAGTTCCACCGTTTCACTCCGAATTTCTCAAGGCTTAATCTTAACCCCCATGTTTCTCCACAACATCTCTTGTAAGGTCTTTCCCCTTCCTTTTCATCGATCATTTCCTCATGACCCTGACATCTTCATGTTCAGTGTTGTCTTCTTATCAGTGTTCCAGTTCCATTTCACAACATCAGGTTAGCAAAACTGAAGTTACCATCAGTTAACCCCAGGGTTGGCGAGGAAGTGGAAAAATGCAATTCTCATGCACTTTGATGGTGGTGTCAATTAGAATAACCATTTTGCTTTATTAGTAGTAGTATTAGTACTTCATAATAAATTTTGAAATATTAGAGCATGCTTGAGTTAGCAAGTTTGTTACAGTTTTGGGAGAGGTACCTCTGTTCTTGCCAGTATCTTTGTACCCTTCCTTGTTTTGTGTTCCTGTTTGCCTAGGTTTGTTGTATGCCGGAGATAAACTGGTGGAAGTGAATGGAGTTTCAGTGGAGGGACTGGACCCTGAGCAAGTGATCCATATTCTGGTAACAGCCCCCTCTTGGCCTTCTTCGTGACTCCGTGAAAGGCAGGCTGAACAGGGCCCAACCAGCCCATGGCGTGTGGCTTTGCTGTAATGTGAGGGGAGCCTGATTGCTCTCAACAGCTTTCTCTCTCCAGACCCCAGAACTTGTCTGTCTCTGGGTGCCCCCTGCCGCCCGCCTGCTCCCCCCCCCCACCAACCCTTGGTAAGAGACTTACTTCTCTGCCCAAACTGCTCTTTCTGTCTCAGAGAGCCTGCCAGTTTCCCCACCCAGGGCCCTCACTACCTGGGTTGCTCCGCTGCAAACAGCCAAGTGGGCAGAGTGAGACTCTGGAAGAAAGTCTGAAGCTGAGCAAACCATCCTGTGCTCCCCTGACATTTTTGTAGAGCTGAAATCCACTTGAGATCTTCCTTGTGGCTGTTTGGGGTAGGAAAGATGTCACCAGAAAGCAGCATGGAGAGGGGACATCCTTGCTGTCTCTGCCACTGTCCTTGGTGGTTTGAACTGGAAATTTCTGACACGATTGTTACCTTTTTCTCTTTTTAGGCCCCCATTCCCATCCTTCAAACAACTGCCTGGATCACAGTCCAGCTGGCATGCCCCCACCCATCCCCCTGCGCCATGCACAGCCCAAGTGCGGGGCCCAAGGTCGATCACTGTGTATCAAGTACACTAGTGGTTCTCATACTGGGTTTTTTGGGGAACTTTTTAAAATTTTATATGCTTTGGACTGAGAGGAGGGGTGGTATTATAAGGAGTATATCAAGCACCTAAATATTGCAACCACTGCTGTAAGACTCTGTGTAGTATACAAGATACTACGAAGGGGGCTCAGAGTGTCAATCACAGACCCACAGGCCTCCACCTCGGTCCTGGTGCCAGCTGTGGGGTTGCCAGGACAATGGGGTTGTGAAATTCTGAAGAAGAGTAAGAAAGAGGTTTTGTTAATTTCTGGGTCTCCAAAGCTTGTCACAGTGTGGCTGACAGAGTGATTCTTACCTCCCCTACTGAGCTGACAGGTTCTCTGTCTCCTCCAAATGTTTTAGGGCCCCTCATTAGCTTGGAACTTGTCAGTCCCCCCAGAAGACTTGGGGGCCCCTCATTCTCCCCATTAGACTGGGCTTCCTGGTGCAGAATCAGGAAATAATTACTGACTTAGGTGTGAAGAGGGAGTGGCAGACCGAGAGTTCATCTCCTCTCCTGTGGGAAGACCTTGCTGAGTGGGGTGGAACTGGTGGCAACGAGATGGAGGGTCCCTGCCAGGCCTCGGTGCGGGTCTTAGCAGACCAGCGACTCTGGAGCCCCACCAGCGACTATAAAGCAGGGCAGAAGCAGAGCTCACCTTCTTCCTAATTTCCATTTCTGGGTTTCCATTTAGCTGTTGAACCCTGTGGAGGAAATCACCATTAGACTTGAGCATTTGAGTTTAAACTCCATGTGCTGAATCCCAGTAACTGCTGAACTCTGAGATTTGTCATTCTTCCCCCTTTGACATTTTCTAGGCCATGTCCCGTGGCACAATTATGTTCAAGGTGGTTCCAGTTTCCGACCCTCCTGTTAATAGCCAGAAGATGGTAAGAATTTACTGAGCCTTCACACTCTCACACAGTATATAAAGTTTCATACTACTGTTCTCTATAATGTGTTGAACATTTGTTCAATACTGTGTTGTATATTTTTTTAATACTGATCACATGAGAAGCAAATGAGTAAAATGAATACAATACAAGGAGATGACATATCAAGAAGTTAAGAAGTCACAAGAATGGTGAACATTTGAGCAAAAACTCTCAGTGCTAAGAGATTATATTCCCAAAGTCATTTTCTTTCATAGCTCTTAGACTCAGTTCAAGAGGTAAGTTCTCCTTTTTTGCAAGGATGGAGAGGAAAGATAGGAACAGCAGGAGGAAGGGAGGGAGAAATTGTTTCATCTCGATGGCCCATGCAAGCACGGGTTCTTCTGATAGTGCCGTTATGCACCCACTGTCAGGTGTACGTTCGTGCCATGACCGAGTACTGGCCCCAGGAGGATCCCACCATCCCGTGCGTGGATGCAGGGCTGCCTTTCCAGAAGGGGGACATCCTCCAGATTGTGGACCAGAATGATGCCCTCTGGTGGCAGGCCCGGAAAATCTCAGACCTCGGTACCTGTGCGGGCCTAATCCCTTCTAACCACCTTCTGAAGAGGTAAGGAAAGTTACAACTCCTGGCCTCAGGACTGAGGCATAAGGAAATGGAGCATTGTCTCAGGTTCCTGCCCTTGAAGTTAAGATAAGATAAAGAGAGAGAAGCAGATGAACAACCTTGCACACTGGTTTATAAATCCAAGTGTCAACTTACCCATACACCCAAGCATCTTAAATACCAAATGATCATAATAATAATACCACCTAGAAAAGAGAGAAAACATGTAGCAAAATAAATAAATAAATAAATAAACTGAAAATGGTAGCTCTGACTCCCTCTGTAAATCTTTCAAGTCTGAGTTGAAACCTCATTTGATGAATCTCAACCCACCACCCTCACTTCTGTGCTATTGAGATCCAAGGGAGCAAGTAAAGACAGAAAAAAGATTTTAAAAGGTTGAAGCCTCAGCCCATGTTAAGAGATCAGGAAGTAGATAAGGAACTAGCAAAGGACATTGAGAATAAATGACCAATGAGTCCGCATGAAAATCAACACAGTATGGTATTCTGATCAATTGTGTCAATTGCTATTGACAGGACTGATAGCTGACCATTGAATTTAACAATACAGAGATCATTGGTGATCCTGATGAAGTGATTTTAGTGGAGGGGTGGGGCCACCATCCTAGGGGACTGAGATTTGAAGAAATTGATGACAATGAACACGGAAAAATCTTCGAGACACTTTGGTATAAAGCAGAGCAGAACAAATAGCCAGAGGGCAAAGTAGAGTGGTATGATAATTTTTTCTAGATGGGGTAAATAATACTAGTGTGAATGATCCAGTGAGAAGGAAATTGTTTGAGACAGGGAGAAGAGGATTGCCTTGAGCAGGCAGAAGAAGAGGGGCTGGCTTACTGTGGGACCACAAACAGGTCTCCCACAGTGAGGGTGACAGTGGGGAGCCCGGAGAGCGCAGCAGAGTTGGCGGGATGTGGCGGAGCTTGCGGAAGTTCTCTTCTAACCACTTTGTTGTCTCAGTGAAAAAAGAGGGGATGCCATAAGCTGAGAGTCAGGGTGGGTAAGGAGGTACGGGGAAGGAGAGGGGAGACAGCTTGAAAAGCCTCTATGAGACCTGGAGAGCAAAGGGATTAGGTAAATACAGTTTGATCAACAGTCAGGGGCCCCTGAAGGTTAGAGGTCATAAATGTGAAGTAACTCTGGTCAGTTTCCTTGGGGACAGGTCCAGAGCAGACAGAGCTGGATTTAACAGTAAGTCAAGAAAGAGCCACGGGAGTGACTCAAATGAAGGAACATGATGTATAAGCTGGTGCGGAGGGAGGTGAGGAGGTAAGGGTCAGTGGAAAGGTCCTAGAAAGGTCAATGGATTGTAGGTCCCATGGGGTCAACAGATTATTGGGGTTGGGAAGATAGGAGGTATTGGTGAAAGAAAGCAATGCTGGGAAGTGAAATTACGGAGGGACTGCAGCTATTGATTCTGGAAGGTTTAGGGCATGACAGTGGGAGGCAGTGGCTGAGGTAGAAGGTGGGAAGAGCTTTGAGAAAAAGGAGATCAGGGAACGGAGAGGCCAGGGTGTAATAAAACCATCAGGAATTGTGACAACAGCGTTGAGAGCATGAGAGTGAGCAGGAGTAATCTGGGAACGGTTACCAGGAAAGTTGGGGGACTAACAGTCAAGAGCTGGGGATTCTAGGGAAGAGGCAGCGTGGTCTGGAGATGGCCATGAGGAGCAAGGACCAGGACCCCACACCCCCAGCCTGTGAGCAGCGGTGCGCTGGAGCCAGCTACCAGAGCTCACCCTGCGCGCTTCTCACATCCGCGGTCAGGGAAGTCAGCACGGCGGCTTAAAACCAGCCACGTGACAGTACTGTCGCTAGAGAAGTGGCAGAAGCTGCACATCAGGGCTCACCTGCCCCAGAGCTGCCGGACCAGCACACCTCTAGGAGTGGAAGACAACCCAGTTTCCCCTTGAAAGGTGCAGGGGAAGCCGTGAACTCAGAGAGACCTGGGTTTTACTTAGAGCTAGAATTTATATTCTCTAAAGAGCTCATGCAGAGACTGAGTTGAGGTCTGATTTTGCTGGAGGTTTGTTTACTGGAGTTCCAGGGAGTGTGCGAATGGGCTTCAGGGATTAGGGTGTGGAGGATAAGGGATGACCTGGGCTTTGGGGGCTGGGGACAGGAACAGGGATAAAGGCCAAATGAGATTAGTCTTCATGGGCTCACAACGGGCAAAAGGGGTGAGGATGCCCTGGTGGGGGGTCTTGCAAGGAGCACATAGCAATGGCAGGTTTATTGGATTAGTGCCCAAATAAGGAACAGCAGAAGGCGCAGAGATCATGTGTCTCTAAAGGAACTGTACAGGGCATCCACAGCCTGTGAGAGAAACTGGAACATGCTACAAAAATGCTAACAAGACCAAGGTAGCCAGCCGAGGGGGCAGGGTGCCGTGGCTCCTTTCTGAAGTCTGCAGCCTCTGAACTACTGGTCACTTGCCAGATTTTCATTTTAAGTCAGTGTGGCTCCAAAAATACCCCGTGAAGCAGTTGGGGGGTGGGAAGCCTGTGTATTTAGAGAAGGTATATGACCATATGTTTGGAGAAGAAATCTTTTGTACTTGGGTGGAGGCAGCAGAATTCTAGGAAAATGCTAGCCTGGAATCCTGGATCTACTTCACCTGGGTTTACCTGGATTGATTCTTTTTTCCTCATAGCGTATTTTCCCCCCATAGGAAGCAACGAGAGTTCTGGTGGTCTCAGCCATACCAGCCTGACACCCACCTCAAATCAACCCTCTGTGAGTGTGCGGCCCCCTCAAACCCAGCACGTGCACCCTGGGGAAACTAGCTTCCTCTCTCCCAAGGCTGGCTTCCTGCCCAAGAGAGGGTCTTTAAATGTCCCCACTGCCCCCAAATAACCAGGCAGTCATCTGAAGTCCTACCACAGACATTCATTCCTTTGGATTTAGAAGAATTTTCAGCTTATGTAAATGCACATGTCCTTGTGTTTGTGACACCTTTAGGGATCACTCTGCGCTCGAAGTCCTCTGAGATCTCTCAGGCGAGCGCATGCACGCACGCGCTGGCAGGCAAGGCTGCAGAGCTGCTCGCCAACCTTCAGACAGGTTCCCTTTAGGGTGGTTAAAGCTCGCTCTGTTCAGAAGCTCTGATTAACAGTTGTGCGTGCCTTCGATGAATAAACATAGGACTGAATAATCCCCTAATGAATGTAATTTGCTTGCTAGGCAGTATCATTCAGATGTCAGGGGAGGAATGCTTAGTAAAGGGATCCATGGCAGCAAATGCTTGTGAACTCCATACTGCCTCACAAAGGGTGCTGCAGCTTGCAGAGACCAGCTGCAGCCGCAGAGTGAGGCCAGTCAGAAGCGGCCCTCACACAGGCCCCTGGAAAGGAGTTATCGAGGGGGATGGGGTGCCTGGAGGAGGACAAGGGGCATGGAGAAGACAACTTGGCATCAGCGTCAGATTTGACCCTGGAAAGTCCTCACTTTATTTCTCAATTCTCTAAGCCAGAAATAATTTTTCATTTTTTTCTCGAAGAGATATAACAACTATGGAGACATTTTTGAAAGAAGAAAATGCTCTTATAATTCTTCACGTTGACTATATTTTTATACCACCTTCCAGTTAGGAAAATATATTTTGCATGGTTATAGTTAACAGCTACAATACCACCTTTTATCTTTATTTTATCTTAACATATTATCAGAAACATTTTTAAGGTGCAATTTTCATAGTGATATTTTAGTTTTGTCCCTTGCGTTTTGAAAAAGTTTGTTGTTTACCAAACCAGATTGAAACACTTCCTTAATTCACTTTTCTATTTCATTTCTCAAAGACGCATGGAGATGCTGATAAAGTTTCTAATCAGCATCTGACAACTAGTCTGGCCACTGGTTGACTTTTAATTTGCTCGTGTGACCTGATGGCAATTTTTATCAGGGTTTTTGAAAAGTCCATCCTGAAAAGAGCTTGCAGACCCTATTACTATCCTCACAGATCTCTAAGTCTAGGACACCAGGGCTGGAGCCGCTGACTGAAAGGGCCACCTCTCACAGGGAGGTTTCAGATGGGGCAGGATCACTTTCTAAATTGTTAGATCATTTCTTTTCTTTTTAAACTGTTGTAGACAATTCAGCAATAAATATAATTTTTATCTTCCTGCTCTGCTTAAATGTTACCTTAAGAAAAAGAAATCTCAGGAGCAGTTGACTGAGTCAAAGGATTTAGACATTTTTTAAATAAAGAGTTACTGAAAAATTCCAGGACTATGTTGGTTTGCAGATGGTTATTAAAAAGTTATTTACTGAAGAGTCACTTAGGATTGTCATCCCTCTTTCTTTCCTTCCCTCCTTCCTTCTTTCCTTCCTTTCTTCCTCCTTCTCTTCCTTCTTTCCAGTCAAGACACTAGTTTCTAAAATATGCTGTATTAAGCATATTAATTCTTAAGAAGAAAGTAGAATGCAATGTTTTATAGCTTTTGGGGATGAAAAGGAGTAGAATTTGCTAGAAACAAATAAACCCCCATTTTTAACAAGGCTCATAAATATATTAGTTCTATAGGCTATTCACTTATCATTTTGTTATAAATCTTTACTAAATTTCTACAGAATAAGTCCAGAATATTAATTACTCTAATTTTGGTACTTTGCTTTTCTTATTTTAAGTAAGTTAATCTGAGACACTGAGCACAGACTAATATATGCATTTTCCCTGTCTGTCTCTCTCACTCTCTTTCTTTGCTCCAATCATTTGTCTGTACCCAGTGACATCTATGGAAGAAGGTAAGAAATAGTATTTGAAAAAAAACCCTCATCTTCAAAGTCTCCTAGAAATTTCCTATAGTTCTCATTCGGTTCAATTCAGTTCAGCTATTTATTAAGCTTTTACTATGTAACTAGTAGTAGTATTCTAGTTATTAATACCCTAATTTATAAAAAGATGTCATTCAAAAGAACACACACACACACACACACACACACACACACACACAGTGTAATTGTCCTAACACTGAGAGGAATGAAAGAAAAGAGAACCAACACTTAGGGTGTGCAGTCCCAGAGTCATTGCAGGAATTCAACAAAGTCATGAAATTGCTCCTCTGTTTTGTGTCAGGTGCTTTGTACACATTGTTTCCAAAATAACCCTGTAATGAAAGTATTATTGCCATTTTATGGATGAAAAGATTGAGGTTCAGTGAAGGTAAGAAGAACAGTGTCAGAAGTTGCAAGTACTGCAGTCTGGGTTGGAGCTTCTGTCTGTGTAGGGGCCCTGCACTAAGGGCAGGTGGGACCTCCAGTTATTACCTCTGCCCTTCTCTGTGCCCAGACACCCAGGTGACTCATGATGTCCATCACACACACTCACAAAAGCAAGAAAGTCAGGTGCTATCTGCTAGAGGAGAGGAGAGAGAAATGAGAAGAGCAGTCCCCTTGGCCACCACCCCCATTTCATCCCTGACACTGGAAGGGGGACGGAGGAGCATGGGCAGGCCTTTGGGGAGTGCTGGGCCTCTGTGGTCTTGGTGGTAATGGTCCCGCTGTCTTAGTCTGCTTGGGCTGCCATAATAAGATATCACAGATCAGATGGCTCAAATAGCAGACATGGGTATTTATTTTCTCACCATTCTGGAGGCTAGAAGTTCAAGATCAAGGTTGTAGGAGGGTTGGTTTGTGGTGATGTCTTTTTTCCTGTCTGGCGGATGGCCACCTTCTCTCTCTGTGCTCACATGGCCTTTCCTCTGTAAAGGCACAAAGAGAAAAAGAGAGAAAAGAGAGATTTGGTTTCTCTTCTTTTTATTGTATAGGACTACTAATTCTTTTTGGATTAGGGCCCCAACCTTATGGCCTCATTTCACCTTAATTACCCCCTTGGAAGCCCAGTTTCCCAATGAGGTTAGGACTTCAACAAATGAATGGGGGGGGGGAGGGGGGAAGGCGCACAAATGAGTCCATAACAGCAACCCTAGCCAATAGTGTGGAATTGCCAATTTTGAGAGAATACAATCAATGGTTCTATTAGATCACAGAGCCATAAGTTCAAGAAATCAAGACTACTTGTGCTGTACAGACTCACTGCTGGCCTCTGTAAAACAGGAATGACAATGGTAATTTTTGTTTGCCTTAAAAAAAATACCTCTAGTTATGTCCTAGGAACCAGTGAATTCATTGTTGTTATAAATTACTAATCTGGAAAATAATCTCTAAATGAATACAAGACATTGAATGACACTGTCAAAAATCTCAGCTGGTTGCTTGTTTGTCTGTATCCCTACCTCTATAAAATAGTATTATTCAGAAAATGTTTCATATTGAATATTTTATTTTAAAAGCATTAATTAATTATGTGCCTTTTTAAGGTAGTGACAAGTGCTACTTTATAATATTATGGTTTGTTATAGAGAGTATAATATGTACTTTTAGAACATAGATAAGACATTTATTAAACCACTGTTTACTGATCACTGGGGGAGTGCTGGCCACCATGCTAGGCACAGGATGTACGGTGCTGAAATAAAAAAGATATTTTTTCAGAATATATATTCAAATCACTATTTTGATAATAAAAGGTAAATTCAACTCAGTTTAATAAATAATTCATGCAATTAGTACATGCAAGACACTGTATGAAGATCTGTAAAGTATGCAAAAAGTTAGATATTTCCACTTTCAAGGAGCTATGTAGAAGGGTAAATAAGGCAAAGACCCAAATGATTCTCTTACGAGGTAGATAGACATACAGTAGCAGAAAGCTCAAGGTCGTAGGAAGAAAATGCTATTCTGTTCATGGCAAGGTTATTCATTTTGATCAGTGTTTGAGATGGAGCTTGAAGCATTACAGGCCAAAGGAACAGCGTAAGTACAGGCACAGAGGAAGAACCAGTGATACCTTCTCTAATGGGAGCATAAGATATGTGAAGAAGAGAAGTGGACAAAAGTCCTCACAGCTGGGTTTGGGTCAAGCAGTGACCCAAACCCAAGCATATTATAAAGCAGTGATTTTCAATCTTTTTTTATCTCATGGCACACATAAAGTAATTACTGAAATTCTGCAGCACACCAAAAAACTGATCTGACAAAAAACAGGTATAATTTTGATTAATTTACAAAAATAATAGTAGTTACCTACCTTTTTTGCTCCAAAGTGGCTATTTAAAAATTCAGGTGTCTGTACTTGGATATAAGGATTTCTGGTACCAAGAATTAACCAATCAGATGCAACCTTATCATGCAACATGATCAATAAGATGCAACTCTATTATTTGACCTATATATTTATGGTTCAAGACAGGGCATTCACACCTGATGCTACTGTGTTGGCTGTTGTCATTTTTTTTACTTGACAATCTAAGGGAGAAGAGGTCAGTGCCCCTGACTAAATAGTCAGCTATCGCATGTTTTAAAGATTCTTGCAGCACACGGGTTGAAAATCACTGTTGTAAAGAGTTTTCAGTGTTAGGATGAATGATTGTAAAAGTTATATTCTTTTATTCTCTTATACATACCCAAGCTAAAGGTGAAAATAGTTAACATTTATTGATATTTACCATGTGCCTGAACTTTTCATGTATTATCTTGCTTATTTCTATCCTATACAGTAGGTATTATTACTACCCCATTTATAGAAAGAAAACTGAAACTTACAGGTATATTATAATAATTTGTCCATCATCCAAAAGCCTATGCTTTTCAATTTTAGCCATTTTATATCATGTAGCTTCTCATATCATATACTTTCATTTAATACAGTGGGGTCCTTTCTATCTCTCTGAGTTAGCAATGGTTGTAAGAGTATCATTATTATAAGGTGGTCTGTGTTTTATTGGCATAAGACTACATAGAGGGATTTTTGTTTGTGGTGCTATCACATTTTAAGTTCTATTCTTCTCTATGTTCTTTTATAGAGGACGACATGAAGATTGACGAGAAATGTGTGGAAGCAGGTAACAGTTCCTCTGTAGAGTTTCTCAAGCAGGGTCAGCCGAAAGGGCCACAGGCCTTCCTGCTGGAAGAAATGCGTGAAATGAATGCCCGCCCTGTCCTTGTTCCGTGGTTCTGACACTTGGACGGGAAGCACAGCTGTGGGGATGTCTCCAGGTCCAAATCAGTATCTTGGAAATGATCACAGCAACACTTAGTAACACTCAGGTGTTACATTTAGCAACATTCAGGTGGAGTGTCTGGGAACCACCATGCCCTTTGTGAAATACTATAAAATATTGAGATATCAAATTTTTAAAAAGCAAAATATGTATTTTGTTAGTGTCTGATACCATCTTCTAGTAGATTCTAGCGTAGATAAATAGCAGGTTCTAAATTTGAGAAATATATAAAACCTTTTTACATTTCTATACTTAATTTTTTTATAAACTGGGAAAAGATTTTTTTATGCTAGCGGCAGAACTAAGATTGCCTCAAGAATCACTTGGGTTTTGTTGGGAGGCTAGTTGGAGAGCCTTCGTCTTGGCTTTATGGTGCTAAAAATCCACATGCCACCCAGTAAGTTCTAAAGATCTTATTGGCTTTATTCAACAATTCATGCATTGGTGAGCATCTCACCGATAGAGAGGAACCCTGAGGAGCCACACTAAACGAAAGACTTTCATGGACAAAAGGGAGTGAGAACAAGGAAGTTATACTAGCAAAGAGTGGAAAGAGCAAAGACTGGTATTCATTTGTGCGATCATTTATTAAAGAGTGGATTGGTCCCTTTCCCTTGTGGATGGCAGGGGTCTTTCAGTCAGGGAGGTCAAATTATAATTAAGGTAAGTCTCAGTTTGGTGATGTGAGGCATAGCATAAGCGACTCCATTTTGGGACTATTGTCTTGTTTTTAATAATAAGCTAAACTAGCTTTTAGAAACTGAAGAAAATATGAAATCTTTAAATAGTGGGTATTTCAAAGGTTCACATATACTTCCTAGAATAACTACAGAATAATGCTGATATTAATATTTATTTTTCCAAATACAAATTCTAGTCTTTAAAAACTTTTCAGTAATATTCTTTTCCTTTCTATAATTTCAATTTAAAACTTTTATTAGGCAATACTTTCACATATTTCAAATTCAAAAACCTCAAAACTATATTCAGTAAAAAGGTCCTCTCTTTCCCCACTGCCCCCCTCAGTTTCTTTCTTGAGGCAATAAATGCTCTCAGGTTCTTCCACAATCCTTCCAGACATATTCTGTGCATATAAAACCAGTGATGTATATTTTTCTCCTCTCTTCCACCCTTATCCTCACCTTTAAAAAAATACACATATCCTTTGATGGTACGCTACACAAATGATTCTCTTCCTGGCATTTTTACTTAACATTATATATCTTGGAGATGATTCCATCTCAGTACATAAAATCCACCTCATATTTTTTAAACAACTTCTTGGCAAAGTAAGTATGCATTTATGCAATCATTTATTGGTAGATGTTTGACCTATGTCCAGTCCTTTTTTTATAAACAATGCTACAGTGAATAGCTTTATAAACACTTCATTTCACACATGTGAGTACACCTTACACACAGCAAGGCCCCGTTACAGTGTGTGCATTGGTGATGATGCTACATGGTTCAAGTTGCTCTCCACCTAAAATCTAGTTTCTTGATCCTTAGTAGCTCTTTAAAACAATAACAAGAATGTTTTAACTGGTGAGAAAGTTGGGTTTTATCATCATATCCTGTCACTTAAACAAGCCTACACACTCAAACCATTCATATACTTCTGGCCACCTTGCCCAGGCTTACAGAGCCCCATCCTCAGGCAGGGAGCATCCCTCCTGCACCTGCAGGCCCCCTAGAGGTGAAGCCGTGCAACATCCAACAGTAGGAGCTTCCTCCACATTCCACCTTTCCCTCCCATCTGAGCCTCTTTTTATTTTATTTATTCTCCTATTATTTGTTTGTTTGTTTGTTTGTTTGTTTGTTTATGTAAAGATACTGCTGCACTTCTGCTTGTCATAATGGCCCGACTGTTACCACCAGCAATCTCCTTGAAGGTTTATACATGCCATAGAGACGCCACCGACTTGGCCTTGATTCAGGAAGAAAATTTAAAAGTTGGTGTGGGTGCAAAAGCATAGGGTCAGGAAATTACACTGTTAAGATACAGGCTCAGTATGGCTAGTAATATAATGGCATTTTTGGGTTTTTGCCTCCATGGAAAAGCACAGATGAAGAAACATTTGAGTCTGGTAAGTAAAAAATGAGTATTTGGTACTGATTTTAAAATGTATATAGTATTTCAGATGCTGATGTAATTTAAACACATATTTAGGGATATTATACAATAATTGTTTAAATTCATCAAAGTTTAGTTGTGAGATGTGAATTTCACCATGACCATTAGGGCCATTTTGGGACTCAGAGGGCATTTTCAGTTGTCAGTTGATTATGGGCACTACCGGCCTTGAATTGGTGAGAATCAGGAATGCTAGACATCCTGCCATGTCTGACACCATCCTGCACAATGTTCTGAGTTTCCCGTTGAACAAAGCTCATTACAAATATAAGTGAGTAGTTCATGAATACACAATAGTTATGTAAGTTTTCATATGACCAGCATGAAAAGACTGATGGTTTAGAAGAGAGTTATCATGGAGAGAAATGTCTGAACAGAATAAAGACATCGTCTTGCAATTACCGAATAATTTATCCCACACATTCTGCCTACTCCATCCAGATAGTAAATAAGCTGGAAAGTGAGGTGTGAATACTGAATCAATTATTTTCTTTTTCTTCAATATGTTATTTG
This sequence comes from Anoura caudifer, assembly GCA_004027475.1. NCBI lineage: Eukaryota > Metazoa > Chordata > Mammalia > Chiroptera > Phyllostomidae > Anoura > Anoura caudifer. Next base: position 183,794 of record PVKU01003189.1, read on the forward strand.
TTATTATTGATGACACATGGTATCATCAAGTGTCTGTCCCTCAAAATAATGTCGACATCATTAGTAACAACATAGGTCCCACAGAATAGTGGGATCTTTCATTTGCTCCATTTCATCAGCCTATAACTGCTTTGGCATTCTATCCCTAGTTCAATTAAGGCGATTTCCCTCTTCCTCTTATCATATACAAATAAATGTGTGTGTTCAGTTTCACCTGTCCTCAAGGGGCCAGCTGGAGATGGCACTGTGTGCATTGGCCCAGGGAGGGGTAAGGAACGAGGAGGCTCAGGCCAAACGCCACCGCAGAGCCAGCCCTGGGGCCCTGGCCCACCTCCTCCACCTCACAGGACCGCAGCCATTTCGGCCTCTGGTGGACAAGGAGAGTGGAGGTTCACATCAGTTCCTTTCCTATAATTTATCTCTTTCAAGCCTCATTTTATGCCAAGCAGAGAGGAGTCTCATGGATAAAAAGCTTTCAGGGAGAGTCAGATAAGCAACTTGCAGAAAGGTCACTGTCCCCGGGGCAGCAGTCAGGGCAAGTGAGTTTGTGGGGCCCCACTGTGCGCTGTTCTGCCAGGACTCCCGCAAGTTACCACTTTCTCCAAGGGGCACACGAATGCCTAACTTGTCATTTGTCTTTATTTGATGGCTACCTTGACCTTCCCAAAGGCTTAACTTTTTCATGTCTTTTTTCTACACTTATCCAAATATCCAGAGGAACTTTCAGGAGGTAATTGTTTTTATTTGCTGGGCAAGTCAAATAAAGCTGTGCTTACGATCTTTCAGCTCCTCAAAGTGAATACTCGACAGAATAAACTTTAAGACACATGATGTTTTGAGGGTTAAATTAGTGATGAAATATTCAATTTCATTGAAAATATTTTTAAATAAACAATGAAAGAAATTCAGCTTGATGAATATATCCCTAAGTAAACATTTCCTTTTAAACTTACTGACATATTTCAGTTAGAAAACTGCTTACTTTACCAGAGATGGAATTGATAATGGTATGTTTTCCTTATATCCAATGTTTTAAAATGTGTGTTTTTTTAAAACAAAAACAAAGGTTAAGAAAAAATATTATATGTGTCAATTCATTCTATGAACAAATGCTCTTTATGTAATTTTTCAATGATCAGAACAGAGTTGTATGTGAAGAGAAACATATTTTAGTAAAAAGTAGTTTGAAAATGATATTTCTACAATTTTTCCTGGAGTTTATGACAATTTTTCTGAGCCCCCAGTGAAAGCAGAGACGGGAGTTTCAGAGCCACTGGGCATAGTTTTCCTCACTCCTTATCTCACACATTCTTGGACAGTAAGAAATAATTGACAGCTATAGAACAAATACTGATTATACAGAAGGAACTATTTTACAAGGGAGAAAATAAAAACCTATCTCTAACAAAAAAGGTAGTTATAGGGCCCACAGAAATCAATATCCAGAAGTTACAGCCAAAGCCAGTCTATCTGTTCTTTTTTAAAATCAGTTTACTTTGGGCATGTTTTAAAATATGTACCCAATTTTTAAGTTTTTACAGTGATTCAATCTTTCTTATAACTTTACATAAGCCTAAAATAGGTTTTTGTTCCTAACCATGCTAGACAGAATATATTCGGTGTATTGCTACAATTCTGAAGAATGTCTCCATACAGTTTGGCACCTGTGATAGGGTGGAAAGTGCCTAGGACGTTCCTGAACAAGCCACTCAGGGCTAAAACAGCTGTGCTGCCATCTACTGGAATAGTGTCACTAAGAGTTGGAGATAATTTCACACATCTGTTCTAAGTAAACTTCTCTTCCTCCTCCACCTATTCTGCTCCTGCCATTGTCTGTGTTCCAGACAAGGAGGAATTTGTTGGCTACGGTCAGAAGTTCTTTATCGGTAAGTACGGATTAATAAGAGGTGGGTCTTTGTCATTTCTTTATCATATAACTTTCCTAAGTTGTATTCCTATAGGAATAACTTATATTCCTAAGTTATAAGTTACACATATAACTTATGTGTACACATACAGTTATATGTGTATATAAGTTATATATATATACACACACATATATATACACCAGCCTGACATTCTTCTGAAAGCTTGTTTTGCTGATGGACATTTCCAAACTCGTTCCTTGTTCTGGTTTCCCTCTATCTTTTTTGCAAGGAGTGGGGCTCTCTATTGTGATATGTTGATCATTTATTGTTATTCATCTGGTTTCCACAGGATATTTCTTAATTATTTATCAAATATAAATCTTTTGTTTTCTTTCAGACAGTTCTGTAACATGTGTATCTTACTCTAAAGAAACCAATTCCCTGACCACTAAATTTAGTTTTTAGGGCCACCTTTTCATAATCTGTCAGCTGGGCAGAGCTTTCTGAAGGACTAGGCACCACTTGTTTAAAATTGCACTGGGCTTCCTCCTCTGGTGAGAGAGGGGCCTGGCTGCAGGGTCTGCCAAGTGCAATGTTGGTTTCCAGACCTGGTGCTCCTTGGAATCATTGGGGGAGTTTAGAAACAAGACACTGGGCCACTTTTCTGCATCCGTTCCAGAATAGCTCATCGCCAAGCCATCAGGTAGGCTGAACAGGGTAGGCATCTGCACAAATGTGGGGAAGAAGCAGGCTGGGGTGAGGCATCGGAGCCTGAGCAGGGTGAAGAGGGCACCTACGCAGGGACAATGCAGCCTGGTGCAGGTTGTCGGGGACAGAGTAGAGGGAGGAGGTGGCTGCCGTCACACTCCCTGACACCGCACAGCCTCTGCAAAGATGCCCTCCTCGCCCAGCTTGGGCTCTGACACTTTCTGCCAGGCTGCTGACACGGTCTGTCTGCCCCCGCCCACCTGCACAGGTGCTCTTTGTTGATACAATAAGTCAATATATTGAGGGTAATAAGTGCCAGTTTTCTTTGTTAGAGAAAGAGTTACACATGTTGAAGGAGGGGGTGGGCATGCCAAAACGAAACCTGTAGTGTTGAATTGGCATTGCAGGTATTGGTGTGAACTCATGGTCTTAACATTATAGATAAAAATGTGGATGTGGATGTTTGTGAGGTATATACATATAGTCCCTAGCTCTATCTACTGAGAGGACCTGGGAACAGCTTTGGAACTACCAGAAAGCCCTGTGGTTGGGTGGGCAGATTAAGCAGGACTCTGGGAGTTTGGAAATCACGACTAAGATGTCCAGCTCTGCCACTGAGCAACCACTGAGCCTGTCTGCGTCTTAGTGTTTCCACCTCAAGGATGTGAGTAATAAGCCTGCCCCACTGTTTCCACCCTGGCCTGAGCCACTAGCCCCCTCATCTGGGAGTAGCTGCCTAACTGCTGTCCCTGTGCCTTCAACTACTCTGCCTATGGTTTACATCCCCCCTTCAGCAACCAGAGGAAACATAAATCAAATCATGTCACACCCATCTTGACCATCCAGTGACTTCCCATCCCACTTTGACCTCAACCTAACACTGACCGAGGGCCTCTGTGGCCTCCCCAGCTTCCTCTCCAACCCACTTCCTACCACCAGCCCGACTGCTCACTGCCCACAGCTACACAGGCCTCCATGCTGCACCTTCCTCAATCACTGCAAGCACACTCCATGCTCTGCACCTTTGCAGTTGCTGTTCCCTCAGCCTGGACTGCTCTTCCCCCCAGATGCCTCCTCACGTGGCTCTGCTACTTCAACCAGACACCTGCTCAGTGTCAGCTTTTCAGACACTTAACTGAACCACCTACCTGAAGAAGCACCTTGTCCACTCTTTAACCACCAATCTTTCTTCTGAGCACTTATTTTTGATATTGGTCTCTCCTCCACCATAAAGTGTAAATTTCATGAGGAAACGGGCATGGTTTAGTTGACCATTGTATGACCAGCACCTAGTAAACACCTGGCACATAGTGGGCACTGGGTGCCACTTAGAGGTAATATATGGGGCGTTTTGTTACTTTTCCTTCCTCTTCCTTTCTTCTACTTTTAGTCAGATGTGACTGTGTTAATCAACACTTTGGAATCTCAGTCGCTGCGTGCGCCATCAGGTTTGAAGCTGGAAGCAATCTCTCCTACCCTGCATCTAATGTTCTGTGCACTTCCACCCTCCGCAGCTGGTTTCCGCCGCAGCATGCGCCTTTGTCGCCGCAAGTCTCACCTCAGCCAGCTGCGTGCCAGTGTGTGCTGCGCTAGCAGCTGCAGCAGCGCGCTGGGTTCCCCTTACGAGGAGGTGGTGAGGTACCAGCGGCGCCCTTCAGACAGCCACCGCCTCATCGTGCTTGTGGGTAGGTCCAGGCAGGCAGTGCCTCCCCTCACTCACAGTGAAGTTTTTTCCTTCTTGATTCACTAGTCTTGTGTTGGGTGTAGTGATAAAAGTTGACCTCTTTGTGGGTAGCCATGTAAACACCTTAAAAAAATAAAGCCTCTGTTATATGTGTGTTTATAAGCAAAATATTATTGCATCATTCTTTCATTGTCTACAATTAAATGTGATATACCATCATGTATTTGAATTTGCATAACAAGTTGTATTGTGATGAGGAGGTAGCTGAGGGTTTGGTTTTGTTTTGTGTTTATGCCTGTTTAGAATTTGTTCTATAAGCATAGATGAGTGTTCTCCCAGACTGGACCATTAGTCTGTATAAGAAAACAAGTTCTTAAGATCCATTTTTCTAAGATATTTGTAAGCACTTCCTTTAGAAAAATATCAAAAAAAAAAATCCTAGACTGTATCATTGGTCCTTAAGAACAGGGCAAATACAGTGCTGGGGTGACCTGCTTTTGTGACCAAGATCTCCCCAAAGCTGGTTCCTGCAGCAGCAGCAATAACCTCCACCTTACTGCCGTCTTCTCTGCGTGTCCCAGCTGTGAGCAGGGCAGGTCTGCATAGAGCAAACAACATGGCTGACGGCCAGGACCAGCTACAGAGTTTGCAGGGCACAGTGCAAAATGAAAATGCAAGGGCCCCTTATTCAAAAATTATTAAGAATTGCAATGTGGCAAGAGAAGAGCATTTCACCAAGTGCATATCCTGAGTGTGGACCTTGTGAAACTGCACGGGGTTTACACGCATGAAGTCAGCCCTGTCTCCAGTGGCACAGGTGGTGCTGACTCACCTGTCAGGAAATGTGCTCCTGACTTCTGTAAGTCACAGGACCTGTCACTGTGGAGCCTGATTTCTGGGATGTGACATGATAGAAACTTCATTTAGAGAGGAGAGGCAGGTTGTCTCAGATGACCTGAAATGAGGCCAGAGAATTCACATAGGGTCCAGCATTAGATGAAGTTTGTTGGGGTGACAGGTTCTGTCAATTCCCCATCTCATTTCTGAATGTTGGAAAAGTGTGGGTTCTTCCACAGGTCACCAGGAAAGTTCCCAGAAGTCTTCTGGTGTCGTTCCAATTCACAAGGGGGAAAGCTGTGTAATTTCCCTAAGAACATTTGCTTTAGTAGAAGTTCTGAAATGATGATTTCACCACATAACTACACTTATCCATGTCTAATGATTTCTGTTTGTGACTGTTTGTATTTAGGACCTTCTGGTGTTGGAGTGAATGAACTGAGGAGACAACTTATTGAACTGAATCCTAACCATTTTCAAAGTGCTGTGCCGCGTATGTTTCATTTTTCTTTCATTGCAATTCACGGTTTGGTAAAATTTTCTTTGCGTCTACAGGTGCACCGAGCTCACTTAGTTATGCCGTATTATCTTTGTCATGAAAACATAAGACATGGGATAGACCTTAAAATTTCTAACTATATGTATTTTAATAGAGGGAAATGATTTACTAATTAGGCTGTCAAAGGGCGATTTTGTCTTTTTTTTCCCATTTCTTTTTTTTTAATTAAATTTTATTTTAATTGTTGTTCTTATACAGTTTTCTGTTTTCTACTCCCATCCCGTCCCTCCGCCCCAGCCCTCCCCAGCTCCCTTCCATTTCCACTCCCCCCCCC
>PVKU01003190.1:0-189607 GCA_004027475.1 Anoura caudifer
ACTCTAAAGGGAAAAATTGGTATTTTTAATATACGTTTTGCAGGCCAAGGTACTATATGGTCACATGATCTCCAAGATAATGAGAGATGTAGAATTACCTACATAAATGAGAATTGCATGCACTAGCATAAATGAAGGTTTTGAAAATAAAAAGTATAACAAGAAATATATTATAAAGATGGCCCACTTTTTTTCTAAAAATAATTAAATTATATAAATTATGAAATATCCACTATTACTTTGCCATCAAAAATTTATAATGTATGGAAAAATACAATGTCCTTTTGATTGTGGTAGAAACTTAGAATGTAAAACCTAAATGATAAAAAAAACTTTAGCAATGTTATCTACCATGTGCTGCATGCCCAGTGTGTGCTAAGTGCAGTACCAATGATTTTACACAAGTTATTTAACCTAATCATCACAGTTCCCATATTAACTAGCTGATACTATTCCAAATTGCCACATGAAGTAACCAAGACTCTAAGAAATGACTTGACAATGAGCAAGTTCAAAATCAGGTTTATCTGTCTGACTATAAAGCCCCTGGAAATTATCCAGGCATATCATGTTTGATTCACTTGGACAAAATTACTAGAGAAGTGAATTTGTTTTTAACTAGCTCTTATGGCTAAAATTTATAAACACTCAATAGGGGAAAAAACAAAACTATAAAATGACATTTAGGCCCAGGAGCAGAGAGGGTCAAACTGTGGTCTGAGAAAATGGGCCCTTGCAGAGTCATGGGCAAAGACTTTCAGGGACACACACACACACACGTGGGAGAAATTAAAGTACAGTGGCAAAATTTATTGGAGTGAAAACAAATGATACACCCTCAGGGATGTGGAGGGTGGGTAGGCTCTAGCAGCAAGTGCCCCAAGGTCCTTGCTAATCCTTTATATATTTTCTTAGTTTGGGGAACAAGCTGGCTGTCTTTCAAACTGTCCAACCTGTTTCCTGGATTTTCCCGAGGCTGTGCTGGGCCCTCCCCCTATCCAGTCTTTTTCCTGGATCAGTCTGGGTTTGTGCTCGTATCCAATCCAATCCTTTTCTCAGATTTCCCCAGGCTAAACTCCTCCCTTTTATGATCTCCATTGTGGCTCCTACTGTGTTTGCCTCAAAGTTCTGCTTTTTCATCTGGCTTCTACTGAGCGTGTGCTTGGTAGAAGAACCTCCTCTTTCATCATCTTGGTTTCTACTGTGCATGAGCCCAGCAAAGAAATTTCCTCCTCGCCGATTATCCCTCCTTCCCTCTCCCTGGTAATCCAGGCTAACAGGTTGGTTGTTCCCTGGGAAGATTGGAAAGTCAGTCATTCCTGCCTGCTCAGGGTTTAAGCTAGTATGGCAGAGAATACAGTTGTCCCCTGGGGTGTCTGTGAAGCTGTAGCTTCCAAACTTAATGAGGATTAGTGGTTTAGCTCCCTTCTCTTTTGTTAATACCTAACTAGCTACCTATGCTGACAGAATGGCTAAAGGCTCTTTTCAGATCTTATTAAACTGACACATATAGCATTTTGTATTCAAGACAACAATCTAGGAGGTAGATGAACTGTAATATGAGTTCATATTTTCAAGGATGGAGACTCATTTTTGAGAAAGCTGCAAAATATTAAGCAGTTGAAATTCTTGGATTTTTTCGTCAATGGAATTCTATTTCAACACCTGATCCCACATGTCTGGAATAGTGCAGCACCATTTGAAACAGCCGCTCTGTCTTAAGTCCTCCCTGTCTCACTCTATCTGACAAACATAGCCGGCAGACTTATCCTTTCAAGCAAAAAGGATCAGCTCTTTCAAGATAGGAGCTAGATTTCTGATGTAGCACATTTGAGAGGCACTAAGTAAATATGTGTGATCTCTTCCAGATCACAGGTGATATGGGGATGCAATATTATGATTTCTAAGAAATAAATATTTATTTATTCAAATAACCAAAATATAGAATATATTTGCTCTTTGTCCACAATTCCGGACACACAGCTTCCAGAACCCTTGGAATTTCTTAAGTGTTGAGAGTGATAAAGATCTTTTACATGTTCATGTAGCAACTTTGGGAAGCACCAGGGTGTGGAGCTGGTTGCTGAGAGACACAACCATGTGGTTGGAGGGTTGGAACTTTCAGTCCCATACCCAAACCTCCAGGCAGGAGAGAGGAGCTGGAGATGGAATCAATCACTAATGACCGGTGACTTATTCAATCATGTCTATACTCCATAAAAACTGAAGAGAAGGGGGAAGTTCAGATAGCTTCTAGGTTGGTGAGCATGTGCAGGTGCAGGGAGAGTTGCACACCTGGAGAGGACACAGAGGCTCCAAGCTCCTTCCACAGTCTTTGCTCTCTGTACCTTGCCGCCTGCATGTTTCTGAGTTATATCCTTTTACGGTAAACCAATGATCTAGTAGGCAACATTTTTTTTTTTTAGTTTTGTGAGTTATTCTAGCAACTTATTAAATCCTAAGGAGGTGGTTGTGGGTACCTCTCATTTATAAACACTCAGTCAGAAGTATAGGTGATGACCTGAGCTTATGATTGGCATTCTGAGTTACAAAGATTTGTTGGAGCCGCCAATCTGTAGCCAGTCAGTCAGCACAAGTAACCTGGGCTTCCTCCGGGCATCTGAAATGTGTTTGTGTTGGGATGAGTGGGTAGGGACAGTTTTATAGGATTGAACCCTTAATCTGTGGAATCTGTTGCTATCTTCCAGTAGATAGTGTCAGAATTGAGTTGAATTCTTGGACACCCTGTTGGTGTCCTGACAACTGTTTGTTAGTGTCAGGGACGCCCTTACCCTCCATTTAGGGAATGAAGGTCATGCTTATCTAAGTCAGTTTTTTTTTCACTATAGACTGATAGTTTTTGTAACATACAACTTAAGTTCCTTCCAGTATCATATTTTATATATAATACATCTTATATGTTATCATGTATTTTACATGTATAATCATCTTATACATTGTATATTGTATATAATTATATATAGTCTTAAAATGTACATTGGGAAAATGGATTAAATGAAAATTATGTATAATAACAAGTATTGGTGAAGAAGTAGAATGACTGAAATTCTCATCAAAGCTGGGAGAGTATAATTAGTATAACCACTTAGAAAAATGGTTTGCCAGCATTTACTAACTCATGTATCTTAATATGCTTATGTTATGTACCCAACAGAAATTCACACACATATGCATAAAAAACATGTATTAAGATGTTCATAGAAGCACTATTTCACAACAGCCCCAAACTGGATAAAAGTTTGTAGTGTATTCATACAATCAGAAATTGGTAAAGGTAATGAACCAATTACAATATGACTTGAATTTCATAACTACTTGAGTGAAATAAACCCAGCAGAGAAGCATACATACTGTATAATTGCATTTTTATACAGTTTTAAAGAAGACAAAGCTAATCTATAGTATTAGAAGATAAGATATGGTTACATGGAAGTTGTGAAGAAAGTGAACATCAGGCAACACTGAGGTTCTGGTTATATTCTTTTTCTGAGCCTTATTGCTGATTTCCTACTCAGGCACACTTATTAAAAAAAACATCAGTCCATATAGTTTGATCTGCATGCTTTTCTATGTGCATGCTATACTTAAGTACAATTTACAATATTTCCAAAAACCCATTTTTTGGCCTGGCTGATGTGGCTTAGTGGATTGAGCATGGGTGGTGAACCAAAGGGTCGCTGGTTCAATTCCCAGTTAGGGCACATGCCTGGGTTGCAGACCAGGTCCACAGTGGGAGTCACATGAGAGGCAACCACACACTGATGTTTCTCTCCCTCTTTTTCTCCCTCCTTTCCCCTATGTCTAAAAATAAATAAACAAAACCTTTTAAAAATTAAAAAAAACACTTTTCTCTTTGTAGTATGAGATTTGAAACATGTTTAGCTGACACATAGATTTTTAAAATTCATTGCGTGAGTTTCCTGCTTTGTCCCTGCTTATCCAAATAGTTCATCTAAGTCATTTGAGTGCAAATGTAAAAAATGCTTATCTTGGTGTGAGTCACACTATATCTGATTTAGATTGATCATGCAGCACATTCTATCACCTCTGGTGTGACTTCAGGCTCTACTGAGAAATAGCATTTGTCTCTGTAGGCGTCACTCCCATTTCCTCCATGTGGACTGGAATTCATTTGAGGTCTTCGCTCTGTTGGAAGCTTTTATGTTTCAATGTACATTCACCTAGTGGACTAATATTTGGAGTTATTTTCACTCCAAAGTATTTTCTATGAATATACATGGAATTCACTGAGATAGAAGGTAAAAAAGAAAAAGAAATAAGGAAACTCAGAGTGGAAGTGTTGATACTTCCCTGGTTTCACAGATTTATGCATAGCCAGACCCAAGGTTTACAGTCCATCCCCTGTAGTAGGAGGAAGCTGAGAAGTCTTCTGACTTAATTAATATTACCTTTCTTATCTTTGAAGTACGTTTACTAGTAACTTAATAACAACACGTAGAAACACTGCATCGGCCAGTAGAGCTGAAAAGCCTCAGCACTGTGCACAGCAGCACGTGTCCCTGGGCCCGGCCCTCTTTCCTGAGAAGGGAACTAGTAGGTGAGTCACACGGGTTTCACAATGCTTTATCTATCGGGTTTGCTATTAAGAATTCACAATACCTTCAGGATTCTAGATTGCAAAAATAATTTTTATTAAAAATGAATATTTTTATTGTCATATCCTTATTTTCTTCCCTATTCAAATGTATTTATAGTAATATTCATACTTTTGAACAAGACAGGTGATGCAGATGAAGAACAAGACAGATGACAATACTGAAACATGCAGATAAATACTTTTACTTAGGAGAAAAAAATGAAAAGAAACTTTCATGAATTCAGTGTAAGCATAAAGAACGTCCTCCCTTACCATTGCTTCCTCAAATACCTTTTGCCTTCTCCATTGTCACTGCCCTAATTTTAAAGTTACTGCTAATCACCAACCTTGCCTGGTCTGGAAACTTCTATTGTCATCCTGCTGACACATGGTCTGCAAAAAGCCACATCATAACCAGGAGCAGTGGGGAGGGAATGATTGTATTTTCAGCCACCTATGACCTTAATGCTTAGGGTTTAACCATAGGAATGGCAGGATGAAAGAGAAAAATATTTTGTTGTTTCATGTACGTTCAAATCAATTTAAAAATATGCTTAAACTTCCTTCCAGTTTGATGAAAGATATGATTTCATAGTTTAATAATCCCAAGGAATTTATATTATTTCATCTCTATCTCTGATTCTATTTTTATCTTTCCTTATTTATATATTTGTTAAACATAGAACACTATGTACATATGTGAGCAAGGTGGAGAAACCCTCAACAAATAATCAACCATGACAATGTATCCAAGAGGATCTCGTGGTTGAACAGGCTATGTGATCATAAGTAACAGGGCATGGAAGAATCATGCAAAGGTCAGCCTCTCACCTCCTGAAAACTTGAACCTAGATTATAGGGAAGACAATGCATTTCATAGATGACAACCACATTCTCTTTGTTGAAGTGAAATAGGAGAGACAATAGCAAAGAATTTAAAAAACTGTTAGGAACCCATCATTCATTCCCCCTAAATAGAGTTTTTATGTGGATGCACATCCCTTAGTAAGAGCTGGTAACCTGCAGTTTGCAAAATTATGTATGAAACACTTTTATATACACACTGCCATCTACTGGTAATTGTGTATATATCTACCCATAAGGGATCCTAAAAGGTCTGAATTCTCAGAAGAATGTGTTTTAGAACTCAATGATCAGGCTCTGGATTTCAAATGAATCTTTCTGTTAATCAATAGGAAAGTGCATTTTTAAATCAACATCCGGAGAAAAGAAACACTGATTATAATAGTGACTTGGTATATGAATTTCATACTTTAAGTGAATCAAATATTTTGGGGGACAAAAACAAGCAATACTACTGAAATATGTGGTTAGTGTTCCATAAGTACACTGTACATGTCAAATTATTTCTAGTAGTCTTAATTTACAAATTAATTAAAGTTAAACTTTGATATTTTTAATCATAGCTGCCATTAATATGGAGAATATATTATGTTATCTCTTTTGATTCTTACATTTGTATTATGAGGCAAACACTGGAAATACCTCATCTTAAAGATAAGGTCAAGAGTTTAGAACTAGCCCTGGCTGGTGTGGCTCAGTGGAATCAGCTCTGGCCTACCACAGGGTCACCAGTTCGATTCCCAGTCAGGACACATGCCGAGGTTGCGGGTCAGGTCCCCAGTGGGGGCATGTGAGAGGCAGCCACACATGGTGTTTCTCTCCCTCTGTTCCTCCCTCCCTTTCCCCCTGTCTGAAAATAAAATAAATAAAATCTTTGAAAATAAAAAAGTACAGAACTGTCAAGTGGTATAGAAATAAATCACCAGATATTATAAAATATCAGGAAAAAAAAACACATTTAAATTAAACCAGTCCACTAAACTGGTTGATCTAGACCACTGGTGACAAACACATGGCTTGCGGGTCAAATTGGCCCTCCACCTTGTTTTATCTGGCCCAACACCTTGTTTCTACCCAGTGGCAGCCCCAAGCTCTCACTTAACTGTTAAGGAATAGTTACATTTATACAGTCCTAAAGTTATATTCAGCCCTTTGAAGGTAACTGTGAGGCTGATGTGGCCCCCAGTGAAAATGAGTTTGACACCCCTGATCTAGACGTTAATCAGTTGTGAGTATTCAAAAACTGCAACCATTTTATTCTTTTATAATAAATTTAATTATGATTCTACACTTAATTCTAAAGAGCTCTATGTACAGAAAACACAAAAATCTGTGGCTGTTTAAACACAAAATTGAACAATTATAACATGTAGTCAAATAATAGTACACATAACCAGTACACAAACAAAAAATGCAGACATTTCAAAAGAGGGTCAAGTACTATGAATTTCAACATGGAAAACATTGTTACAAACAAGTCTATGATAACCTAACTTACTTTATTACATAATATAAATGACATATTATTTCCAAATACATTCTAGTGATTAAATTAGTAACAGTAGTGCAGGAAGATTCTTAAAACACATATTTAGGGGATTAGGTAATTTCTGGCAAAGATTTATTAATCTATTTTTTGAAAAGACTGTCACAAATACTGACTGTAGTCCCTTACTATGAGTCCACTTACATGGATTTGAAAGATACAGGTGATGTTAGAGGATGAAGCGCCTGATTCCTTTCACTATGATCCACTGAAAGGCACAGATTTAGACTTAACTGTACTTACAGTCACCATATGCTCTCTATTTTGTGAGACATTCAGAACATCATATGACTATATGCTGGTCAATGAAGATGACCAGTCAAATTTATAACTAATATGATTTCATTTTTAAGCTTTTAGCATGCATTATTTAAATAAATACAAAGTACAGAACAAAATGTGTTGCTCCATGGATATGTTCAATTTATATTTGGCCAATATAATCATTTTTTGTATTCATAAGCTGTTTTAGGAAAGAACTCTTGGTATTAAAGAGCAATCATGCCTCCGCACCTTGCATTTTCCAGCATGTCCGGAAATGCCCAGGCTTATGAAATTATGTAAAAGGTAGACACCTGTATGTAGTTGGATTTTAAGATCCATTGAAAGCCCATGCTACCATTGTCCTTGTACCTAGCTCACTAATTTTTCACTCCACATTTAAGTGTTTATTTTTTTATTCAAAGTAAACATAAGTTTTATCCTCTTCAAATGGGGTTACTCTGTAGTAATCCATACGTATTCTGAGTGTGTGTATATAAAAGGCTTATGTTATTCCATATAATCTATCATAAAAAACAATGAAGATAGTGTGATTCTAAAGAGGAAAGCCAAGCTCTGGCCAGTGTGGCTCGCTGATTGGAGCATCATCCCATAAACCAAATGATTGTGGGTTTGATCCCTGGTTAGGAGGCAACCTATCAATGTCTCTCTCTCTCTTTCTCTCTCTCCCCACTCTTCCTCTTCCTCTAAAATCAGTAAACTTATTTAAAAGGATTTCAAAGAGGAAAGCCAAGGTAAGTTTCATCTGCATTACTATTAGTCATATCTACATTATATGATACTATTTGTTTAAGTGGACCTAAGGTAAAGCCCACTTCTCTTGTTCTCTAGATGATTCCATGATCCACATATTTCTAGACTCCAGTTCCAGATTATTGCAAGATAAAATAAATTCCAGCTTGAAAGCTTATATTTTCTCCAGAATATTGGCATTTAAATTTAATAGTAGTACCAGATTTATAACACATTCCAATATGTGTTATTTTCTTCTTTTCTCAAACTTAACTATCACCATGTTTATACATAGCTCAGCTATACTCTCAAAAGTGAACTCCAAACCATTTTTATCAACTGCATGCTGAACATTTTTCTCCAATTGTCTATTAAGTCAACACACATTTCGTATGGAAGTTCAAAGAAACCACACCCACCGCCAACACTAAATACCACACTCCTACAACAAAGAGGACACACATATGGATAAGGCACAGGCTGTGCCCTCAGAAAGTTTATAGCCTGAGAAGGAGTTACAAATAGAGACATACTGACAGATGTTTAACAACCAGCTCTTCAGGAGAAAGAGAGAGCCATATAAGAAGGATTTACCAATTTTTATGGTGGAAATGCTCTCACCGTGGCTGGTTTCAAGCCATCAACTTGAAGTCACTAAACTAGGGATTGGAAAGAAATGTGCATACTTAACATTTGCAAGATGGTAAAATCCTAAAAGCTGTGGCAGCACATCATTTGGTTATGCAGAAACCATCCCCCACAGCATGGGAAAAATGATTTGAGACCTGTCATAGTGTTGATGAAACACAGGAGAGCGGGAGAAGTATTGTCTACCGGAATCAGAGAAGGCTTTCAGTCCAGCAGTCCTGAGCCCAAACTCCAGATCATCCCAATAGTTCTTCCGGTTAGCACCTAAGTCATGACAACTTAGATTTACTGTGATTTTCTGTTATTCTTTTCCCCACCACTACACATCATTTAGTTTTGAAGTTCTATTAATTCTACCTTTCTTAAAACATTGGTATGTTTGCCCCATTTCAGTTCTCACTGACACAGTGCCTCCACCCTGGTTCAAGACCCGTTTTCTGACCCAAATCAACCAAACATGTACTTTCAAGTTACTGAAAGAGATTACGGATAATATTGCATTTCTACCTCCTTCTTGGCATCCATTATCTCTATATTTTCATTGTATTTATGTAGCTTTACGTCACCTTCCTTTAATTGCTGAGAATTTGCTTGAGGGCAAAACTATGATATTCTAGAACAGTGCCTCACAGGTTATTCACGACGGATACCTACTGAGTAAATACATTTATAAATAAGTATATTTATTTAGATACTTAAAATTGATTTTATTTTTTATTTGTTCTCTAAGTATCCTTTCCTGCCACTTACTTCAGTTTTTATTTCCCACCGCAGATAAAACTGATTTACCTACCATAACATTCATTCCCCTTTTCAAACTAACAAATGTATTCCAAGTGGCAGCACTCACAGCTAAAGAACTATATTTGTTGGCCTCTTTGTGGCTAGGAGTAGCTATGTGACTGTTTCCACGTGATGATACATAATTAGAAGTGTCCGGGGTAGTTCCAGGAGTCTCCTTAAAAACATGGCAGGCTTTCTTCTCATTTCCTGGGTTTATTTATTTATTTATTTATTTGGTTTATTTGTTTGTTTTTGCTGGAGTATAAATGTGGTGGCTCGAGCCACAACAGTTGTGTGAGGAAATAGATGACTCTGACAATGGAAGCCATTGAAAAGGATGGTGAAGTAACACGATAGCGAGAACTCCTATTCATGACGTAATTAAACCATCATAGTAGCTCTCAATTAAAATTTTCAGAAATTATTTTATTAGAGGGAGAAAAAAACTGAATGGTCCTATAAATTACCACTCTCATATCAATTACTGTTATTTTATGTCACATATAGTAGAATCGAATACTAACAAATGTTGTTTCCAGCAGTTTTTGTTGTTCAAACTTTATTTTCCACATTCACTGTTTTTCCTTTGATAATCACCACTTGTGCCCATCATGCACTGTATCTTCAGCTTGTAGGAGATTTCTCAGGGATCTACACACTGTTCAAATGTTGAGACTCCTCCAAATATTAAAGCCCTGGTAGAGCTGTATGTGATTATTATTTCCCCCCGACATTTTTAGGCATCCCCCCGCCATACTCTTTAGATAGCTCAGGTTGTCTGAGCCTAAACAGCTCAATCATTATTTTAGAGATGAGGACTCACTGCAAGCAGGCCCATTCGGCAGAATTTATGTTGGGAATGTATTTCTTTTTTCTGGGTTTAGTCTTCTTCTCATATATGTCACTGGAATTCATGACTACGTAAAAATATCAGGAATCTGTATTATCTACTTTAGAAAAGTTGGGAATTTTGATCCATCTTATAAGAGATTTGCTCCTAAGTAAGCTTCCTGCCATCACAGGAAATCAATTATATATATGCAATTCTTTATAGATTACTAAATCTTTACCCTCAATCATCTTATTGAGTTCCACAAAACTTGGTGAGGAATGAATAAGAATTACCATTTATCGGTTGCAGAGGAAATGATTGAGATTCCAGGGACTTCCTCAAAGAAATAAGTAACTGAATTCAGTATGGGTGTTTTTGATTCCAACTTTCATGATCCTCCCTCTTTAATACATCCCTAGATCATTACTGAGCCATATTTGAACTTACAACAAACATATTAAAAGGGAATTAGTAAACATTTGCATTTGACCATCAATAGGAAATTATTAAACCCCAAATTTCTATTCACTGCTCTAATCATGACTACGTGCTAAAGTATGTGCAATAACTAACTGGTCAAATATTTCACTGGCTTGAAGCCACAAAAGTTAATGTGTTTATTGCTTGTGATCACGTCTAGAGCAGTTCTGCAGGACTGATCTCATTAAGTTAGCCAGACACAAGTCAATGTAGGCATCATCTCAGTTCATCTTTCTACAACCACTGAGGCAGAGAAAAAAGAGAGGTAAAATTGGCCCACACTGGCAACTAAATGTTTCTACCTGGAAGCGACTGTCATTGTTCATGTTCACATTTTTATAGTCAACACAAGCCACATGGACCTAGGAAAGGTATACTGGTTTCCTAAGGGCTGCAACAAATTACCACAAACTTGGGAGCTTAAAACAACAAACAAAAATGAATTCTTTCACAGATTTTGAGGCTCAAAGTCTGACATCAGAGTGTGGACATGGTTTTATTTCCTCTGGAGGCTCTAGGAGGGAATCCTTTCTTGCCTCTGCCAGATCTTAGTGGCTACAGGTGTTGCTTAGCTTGTGGCTCTGTCCCATATGGCTAATATCTACACATATCCACCCAGGTCCAATGCCTGCCTATGTCTTCACATGGTTTTCTACTCTGTGTCTGTCTTTTTTTCTTGTCATTGGACTTAGGGTCCAACTGGATTACTTAGGACGATTGTATCTCAAGAACCTTCACTTAATTGCATATGTAAGAACACTTTTTTACAAATAAGGTTACCCTCACAGCTTCTAGGAGGTAATACAGGAATATAGTTTTCTTAGCAGGGGGTGGGGCAATTCAGTTAGCATACATATGAGGCATATTTCCCAAACCCCATTTCAAATACGTTAAAAACAATTATGACAATAGGGAAAATTCCCAGAAAGCTGAATCAGAAGCTATGGGGAACTATTGTTAAGAAAAATACATCTAGGGAACAGAAACAGAAAAAGGAATATTGCCCACTCCCAGAGTAGGGCACCGTCAAAATATTTGCTCATAGAGATTTCAAAATTACTGTAAATCAGTTGTTTTACATCTGACAGTAAAATGGGAATATGTATGTCATTATTGTGATCCTATTGTGTCCCCGAATGTGTGAGACAGATAATTTATCTTACGTTGAGGGGTCTCCAGATCTAAGGGAGTCGCAGGTGGGTCATTTGGAGAGACTACTGTACATCAGCCCTAATGCAGAGATTATCACATGCCATGCAGAAATCTGACAATGTATACATGGGCCTTTGACTCTACAGTAGTTTGGGATTTCCTTCCTTCAAAGAGATAGTGACTTTATATTGTATGTTGAAAGAGGATTGAAATACATATTTTGGGACCAGAAGGGAATACTGTGATAGACATTAGGTATGTTAAAAAAGTCTTTTCTCAACATGGTAGAAATGTACTAATTCACCCATTTGAAGTTATGCGTGACCACGTCTTATTTGGTTAATGACATGTGAACAGAATTGCCATGTGAGACCTTCAATAATTCTTTAAGGAACACCTGTCTTACTCCTTTTATGGCAACTGATCATTTTCCATGTGGCAGTGGCTCCCTTAGTTTTGGTTACTAAATGAGGTATGAAATAAAGTTTCCGTAATGGATATTAGCATGACAAGAAATAATTTCTTTTTGTCATATGCCACTGGAATTTTGAGGTTTTTATTCACTATATCCTGAAGAATAACCAAGTTTCTTCTGACTGATATAACTCTTTACATGAAATTATAATGTTAAGCATTATGGATGATATGAGATGAATAATGAAAAATTGAGCACTGACCCTAATTTTTAATCAAAATATTTCAAGAGACTTTGAGTTATAGGTAAATATGTTTGACAGAGTTTTACATTTTTATGTCTTTTTATTAAATTTATATTTGTTCGTAGGGAAGTTCCATCTTGTGTACATCATGTCTAACCCAAAATTTTGACTTTGATTCTTCTTTATTATTGATGAACATAGAGCCAAAAAGAATGTACTCCTTAAAGGAGTCCTTAAAAGTGAGCTTACAAAAAATAAAACATTTAGCACAGTAGGCAGCACCAGACCTGAGCATACTCGCAAGAATGTGTTTGATTACATATTATGCTGGACCACTGTCTGCACGTTTTCTATACCAAAGGTGGGGCCTGTTGGTGGATATATGATGCTAACGTGTCTACTTGTCTATTCATTGAGGAACGAAGTGAGCAGCACTAGAAGGAAGAACATTTTTTAAATTGTGTTTTGTCTATATCAGTAAAAGCAACTCAAATTTTCCATGATGACTATGATTTTATTAAACAACATTTTAAGTAATTCATAATGTTAATTGATACATTTAAAATGAAAATGACCTCATTTATTTTTTAAAAAGATCATTTCTTCCTGGATTTTGCTTTTCAATTAATTAAAGATGGTCTGTTAACAATTTGTTATTCACATTCATTAATACTCCTAGCTCTTTATCTCATCGGTGTCAGACACACTGCCCATCTTTTTTTTCACTGAACTTCAGAAACAGCCAGAGGTTCAGCTTCACTCAGCTACCGAGCCAACACAGGGGAGGAAACTAATCTGGTATCTTCAGTGTCCTCGGGGCTATGCTCAAATTCTATGAAATGGATATCATTATCTTCAACTTATGTATCTTGCCCAAAGTCTGCAGCCAGGAAATGACAGAGCTAACATTTTCATATTAGTCTGATTTTAAAGCTCAAATTTATTCCAGTCTCTCATGTAACCCATTTCCACAGTAAATACAGTCTAATATTACTTTTCTTCCATAATCTTGGTATTTATCTGGTTGGGATGAACTCTAAATACTCACCTATCTTTTGTGTTTCATATCTGCTTCTTTTGCAAGAGCTGGTATAACTTGTCTTCTAATTGAATGACTGACTGCACGCTGGTTACCCTTTGGGAGTGGGAGCCTAAACCTTTTTTCAGCCCCTGTTGCTTAAGGCCAACCCATGTATCTCAGATGCTATATAAATGTGGTAGACATAATTCTAAGGTGGTCATGAAGATTACTGGCTCCCTGGTTTGTTTGCCCTATTTAATCTCATTCCTTTGAGTATGAGCAGGAGCTTAGAAAATAATGGGATATCCTTCCCATAATTATGTTATATTACATGGTAAATGTGATTATGAAGATTTAATTAAAGTTTTTAATCAGTTGACTTGAGTTCTACTTTAGAAGAGGGATTTTCCTGGGTTGCTCTGACTTGATCATTTGCACCTTTAAAAGAAGTCAGTGATTGAAAGTCAGAAGCACTCATCTGCTAGCTTTGAATAAGCCAAGTGCCGTGTTGTTGAGACTGTCATCTGCCAAGGAATGATGCACACTTTCTAGGAATTGAGGACCTCACTTCTACAAACCCTAGGAACTCAAATCTTCCAACAGCCTGTGCTTCGAAGTGAACCCCAAGCTCCAAAATGAGACCACAGCCCAGCTGACACTTTGTTTTGGTCTTGTGAGACCCTGAACAGAGAATCCAGTTACATCAAGCCCATACTTCTGACCAACAGAACTGTGAGAGAATGAATGGGTGTTGTTTTAAGCTGCTAAATTTATGAAAATTTGCTATACAGCAATAAATTGTAGTATACATAGGGCAATGTACTTTCTGTACTTACTAATTAGTGTTTGGCTATTGCTCCAAAAAAATTAGTTACCCTAAATGATGACACTGTCACACATCTAACTTTTAGTCTTGATGCTATAAAAATGATATCTTGGGATTCCGATCTACAAAGTTATGCCCTTTAATAACTAATGCTAGGGTAGGATAATCTTAAACACACCACCTCCCTTTGAGCACTGGTTTTGTATTCTGCCATTTTTCATGCTTTGGTGTCACATTAAACAGTAATAGTGGAAAATTGTGACAATGGGAAATTGTAAGCCACCTCACTATTCTCTTGACATTGTTTCTGTAAGTGCTAATCTGACTAATAGGTAGCTTGTAGATAAACAGCATGTTTGTCTAAGAATCCTAGGAACTAACCTCAAAACAGATGGACCCCAACCTTCAGGCATCCCAGCTCCAGGAGATTTGCTGACCTTCATTGGTGAAGTCGGGAAGACACAAAGCCAGGGTGACTGAACCAGGATGATGCACACTGGACCATCACTTGCCTTGTTGGAATGGACTGTGTTCGTCTGCACATAGAGAACTTTGCAACCCTCTCCCTTGATCTTTATTCTGTTCCCCTTTCCCTTATAAAAACCTCTGCCTCCACTGAGAGGTGGAGATGAGCTTTGAGACATGCATTCCCCATCTTCCAGATGGCCAGCATCTGCAAATAAATCCCTTTCCTTTACATCAGCACACACCTCTCCAATATTGGCTTTTGTAGCGGCAGGCAGCTGGACCTGTGTTACAGAATCACTTATTTCCCAACTCCTGAATTCTGACCACCTTCTCTCTCCCAGTGGCCACTGGTGAGACTCCTGCCTATTTAGCAGCAAAGCCAGGAGGGGTTGCATCGCATATTGTTGAATGGATTAAAATATCTAGTATCTAAAAAGAGGTTAATGAAGCTGCCAGTCTTAGTTGCTTATTACCGTCAATAAAATTTCTAATAGTATATTTCTTGAGTAGAAAAAAATGGTTATAGATGGTGTGAATTCAATTACCATTGCAGCAGGACTATATATTTTCTAGCACTTCTTTTATTATTATCTGAAATCATGTTCATGTTTCACTAAGTTTTGTACTTCTGATTACAGAGGTCTTTCTCCCTTTGATTTCATTGTGTTAACTTCTAATTACTGCCTGTCAGAATCTTGGCTACTTTAAAATGTATTTATATATAATTCTTTTATTTTCTTTAAAATATGAGTAGGCTTGGAATTCTTTTAAACCCCTCTATAGTGCACACCTCTGTATATCATGTCAGTAGTGGAAAGTTCATCCCGAGAACAGAGATGATGAACAGGACACCACAGCAGGGAAATCTGAAAAAAAAAAAAAAAAAAAAGGAAAACATATTTATTGGCATGAGCTATAAGAGGGGGAAAGATGTATACAATGTAGACAACTTTCTGCCAACTTCTCCATTTTAACTCCCAACAGCCCTGATACAAAATAGATGCAGAACCCATGGCAGGGGGGGCGGGGAGGGGGGAGAGAGAGAAAGAAAGGAAGAAAGAATTCCTCCCCGTTTGATGTAAATTCTTTTGCACTAGAAGAATCTGCATTGGACGCAAGGGGAGAGATAGGCATGCTTTCAAGAATCCACAGAGGTTAGCAGGAAATCAGGAAAGACAAATGGCAGCCAAAGAGTTAGAGTAACTTGGAATCTTAGAGACCTGTGGAGAGAATCCAGAACAAGGAAGGATACTTTAAAAGCTGAGGCAGTCAAGCCCCTGATAAATTTGATTTAAATTAAAACTACATGTGTCTTCCTTAAACAAAACAAAACAAAACATGGGTCTTGCTTTGTAACTGACAACAAAAATCTCAGTGGAAACCTGGCAGCCTGGCTGCTAAACTGGAGTTTGGCTCTGCCTTCATTTTCATCTGTTGCTTCGAGTCAGTCACTAAACTGTCAAAGCTATTAGATTGCAGATGTTCGAATGACTAAAACAATATTTACCTAACTCATAGGAACACTGGAGGGTTTCATTAACTTTTATTCACAGGTTGTCGGTTGTCTTTTTCTCTTTAAGACCTATAAGTGGCAAGCACTGAGATGTATAAAGTAGTATTATCATTTTTCCTTGTAATTGACGGATTGCAAAAATGCAGCATTATGTTCATTTTTACCAATAATAGTCAAGTAAAAATCTAAAACTGATTGTCTTAAATTTCACTTTTTTTTCCTTGATAAGTGCCCCAGGCTAAATGTACCATGTATCTAAAATGCATGGCAAGAAAAGAAGGAAAGACAACTCAATATGTGCCATTTATCTCACTATATTCAGTGGACAGGCATCAGTCTCAAGGTAATGGATAGTCATTATCTCAAATATTTGAGATTAAAAAAACACTTAGTCAAAAGAAAAACTTACATGCCCTTGTGGTTTAGCATGTTGTATCTGTAACAGGAGGGCACACTGGACATCTCACTCTAGGAGTCTTATATGTAAAGTCTGTTTATTTAACAGCTTCCAAACTACCCTCACTTCTCTATATAATTTATGTATTAACAACTACTTTACATCATGAGTGCTAGACATATTTTTATAACTTTTATTTAGTTGTCTGTGTCCAGATAAACAGCAGGGGCTTGGTATAGACAAAAATTACTAGTAAATATTGAGGGAATCACAAACAGTAGAACAACTCATTCCTAAATAAACCTAAATTTTACATTCCAGGTACAATTTCAAAATGTAAAAACTCATTGAAACTATAACTAAAATACAAAACATCATAAGTTCCAAGCAAGCACTAGAACTATTAAATACAAAGATAATAGCCAACCTTAAATACCTTTACTTTTATCTTTTTATCTTCTGTTGTTTGAACTATTATAGCTGTTCCATCTTCCCCCCCTTTTCCCACATCTTCCTTCCCCTGACCCCTCCCTCAGGCCATTGCCATGCTGTTGTCCACAACCATGGGGCTTGCATACATGTTCTTTGGCTAGTCCATTCACCTTCTTTCTTCCAGTCCCCTGTCCCATCCGACAGCTGTCGGTCCAGTTCATGTGTCTATTCAATGTACTAATTTTTAAAATAATACTAAAATCAAGATTTTTCTTTTTCAAAATTGGTATTACTTCTTCCATATAGAAACTGAGATTCAGAGATGTTAAGAAACTCAGGAATGGTGGGAAAAGCTTGTCTAACCCCACTGGCAGGAGGGGACTACTAATGACATATGTAACCGGAAGCATCTAGGCTGGCTGGAGCAAGGGGTTCAAATGAGAACTGATTTAGATCAGACTGGAGAAAATGTTTATGTTTTTGCTTTGTAGTTTTATTTATTTATTTATTTATTTATTTATTTATTTTTGTCATAAGAACTAAGATTCACTATTAAATGGCACACAAATTGTTATCTATGGCAATAGAGTTTAGTTTCTCAGTTTTTCAGCACCGTCTTATTTCAGATGGACAATTTTCACTGCTTCTACTTGGTTGATGTGAGTGGGATGTAGACTAGCCCAATAGAGGATGGTTTTTAATATTTTATTTATTTATTTATTTATTTATTTGCCACCCAGCACCCATTAACCCCACTTCTGATGTTAGCCACAGGTCCTGCTTGAGGTTTTACACCTTGTTCATTCTCAGTCCATGAATGCCTGCTGCCAATAATTCTGATGCCAAAGATGGCACTTGATGTCAGCCTTTTCACGTCCTGGAGGTAATCTGAGGCCAGGCCAATCAAATCAAGGACAATTAACTGAGACTTTTATTTTGGTAACAAGAAATGGACACCTTCGTCACTACAGAACTGGAAAGGGTGTGCGGTAGAGCTGCTGCTGCTTCCATCTTGGCAAATTAGAGGAAGTAGAACTGATGGGAACCCAAGAGATTAGGAGGGAAACAGGGTCCTGATAATATCATTTACAGGAATATCCTGAATAAAGTTGCCCCTAAAAAATTATTCATTTGACTTCTTAGGAATATGAATGTGGTAGGCAAAATAATAGCTCCCAAAGATGTCCAGGTCCTAGTCACCAGAACCTATGAATTTGTTAGATTAAAGAGAAAATTAAGGTTGCAGGTAGAATTAAGGCTGTTAATCAGTTGGCCTTAAAATAGATTATTTTGGATAATCTGGTGAGCCCAATGCATTTGCAAGGGTCCTTAAAAGTAGAAGAGGCAGAAGTTGAGGGTAGAGGAAAGTGTGATTGTGGAAGAATGGGTGGGAAGTGGTAACCTTGTTGGCTTTACAGATGGAGGAATGATGGGTCCATGATCCAGAACACATGGGCAGGCATTAGACTCGAGAAGACAAGAAAATAGATTCTTCCCTAGAGCCTCCAGACAAGATCACAGTCCAATGACACTTTGAATGAGGCCCAGTGAGATCTGTGTCCAATGCCTGACCTACAGAACTGCAAGATAATAATTTGTACTTTTTTAAGCTACCAAATTTGTGGGAATTTTTACAGCAACAATAGAAATAGCAACAAGCAAATAAATACTGCCTTCTCCCTTTTTTCACACTTTTTTTTTCAAAATTCAATTTCATTCAAGTTTTCTTTCACTTGTAGCAAAGTGATATACTTGGTTAAGTTGAGAGCATATAAAAAAAAAAACTTTAGTATGTAATTAAATAAGTTCAGGGTTTTGTGACATAGCCCAGGAACCATATATAACAAGATCCATAGTTCAGCATTTTTGTCATCAGTTTGAGAAAATTAAAAAAAAACCACAAAGCTTGCTTATATCTGGAATGGGCTGATGCTTTGGAAAACTGGTATTGAATGTGCTTATCTTCAGAGAAATAGAATAAGCAATTAGGTGAATTTTTTGTTGTTATCTATATTATTTTAATGATTTTATCTTATATGTATCAACAATTATCATTTTTAAAGGTCATACCTTTCATAAGAATCCTTATTAGCCATATTGTTGAAGGTAAGCACAGGGCAATAGATTTAATTTAATACAATAATGAAATTTAATTTAATTTAAGTAAAATGGGTTTTCTATACATAATCAAGAAAAAAATATCAACCTAGAGCAATGTGGAAGAGTATAGTATTGCATTTCATGAATTATTTTTATGAAGTATCTGCTTTATTTACTACTTGTAAAACTGTATTGCTCATAAAATGTGGTTAATTATCCTATGTCCTAGGAAAAACAAAAAAAAAATGTTACCCTATGTAAAACAACGCAGTCCCCTCATTTAAAATACTAGCCCCATAGCTTTTTAACTGCTTCACAATTTGTAATGTGTCTAAAGAGTGTTAGTGGATTATAGAATCCCAACATACGTTTTTTATTCAGCTGTGGCTTGGCACCTTGGAGGAGCTCTACAACTGAGTCAAGTCATTTTGGTTTAAAATATGTGCATCTTCCTTTCTTTTTAAAAGCTGCATAGTTTGGGAAGTACACTGGTACTTACAAAAACAGCCATGCAATTTATTAATGACTATAAATTAAGCTTTATATGTACACTTAAAATGAATTCATCTATGATAGTAATTTTATAGCTGTAACTAAAAACTGTAGTAAATATATTATTCAAAAAATATAGTGGACAGGAAACCAGGCTCCTGGCCAGATTGGACAAATCCAAGTACACTCTGTGGTCCTAACCTAGAAGACAAGCAAGAAATTATATAAGTGTCTTGAAGTCTTCTAAACTATAAGTGATGAGAAAGTAGTAATTCCAAAAGGCCCATTTGGCTTATTTGGGCCTATTGATAATGGATGCGAAGAAACCATAGGAAAAAAACCCGGACAAAGTCTCCAGTTGCTGAATAAATCTGTAAATATCATCTACTTATTCTCTGGAACTGAATAAAACAATACTTATTAAAGTATTGAGAGTTGACAAGTCAATGTCATTAAAAGCAGAATTATATTAAGAAGAAGTTGGGTTCTAATTTTGGGCCAAATACTTTGGTCCTGTATTAAGATAAGCACTTGAATTAATAAATACTTTCTTCATTTAATGTTCCTTTCCCCTCCCAAAGAGAAAAATCAACCCCACTTAATGTTATGGAATAATAGGCTTCTAGCACAGTATTTTGAAAACACATATAAGATTTATAAAATGTTATTATGGTTATACCTTCTGAGAACATTCTCTATTAATAGAAAGTTTAGAGTGGATTATTTAAAGAAACTGATTATTCGCGATCACATTTTGCTACATTGAAGGTGCTTCATGGATACATATTTGTGCAGGAGAAATCTTCATAAGGTTGTCTGCATACTTGAGAGAAATCTTACTTGGCTCTCTGCACAGAGGATTGTTTTTTGTATGTGTAGGAGCAATTGTGTCTTTTAGTGTTCCCATAGATGGCTATTTAATGTCAGTGTTATACGGATGCAGGCATATGCTGCTCTAGGCACTTAAAACAGAATTTAGGTATAAAATCATCAAGAAGAGAGAAATACTATTTTACTGCTGGAATAAACCTTAGCAGTATGATGAATCAATTATGCTTTTGGAAACCATTCTGGTATTATGGTGTTGCCCAGAATGTATTGGCATATGCTTCTGGCTTGCTATTTAGAGAAAAAAAGAAAGAAAAAAAAAGAATGTTTACTGATTTCAGCTTTTTTTTTTTTTTTTTTGGTATAAAGATGAGTGAAGCAATGACGTTTGGCTCTAGCCAAGTCCAAAAAGAGGGGTGGGGAGAGTAGTCTGTCCTTTAAGATAAACAGATTATATGAGTAGGAAAAGACCAGTAAAATAAATATGAGAGAAAGAACGTGCTCTT
The DNA here is from genome assembly GCA_004027475.1 of Anoura caudifer. Classification (NCBI taxonomy): domain Eukaryota; kingdom Metazoa; phylum Chordata; class Mammalia; order Chiroptera; family Phyllostomidae; genus Anoura; species Anoura caudifer. The sequence goes on from PVKU01003190.1 coordinate 21,180, forward strand.
TGATCCATCAGTACTTACTACATTTTATAAGAGAAAAAAATCAAGGAAATAATTTGCTGTAATAAAATAATAAACATTTACCAAATATATAATTTCTCTAATCTGTCATTTCCCTTCCATTCTTTCTATATTACCCTAATTTGAATTTTTATCTTTTCTTTCCTAGATTTTTGGTATCCCTCCTAAGGAGACTAGGATATTCTCATTAAAACATAAATCAAACCACAATCTCTTAGCTAAAAAGGTGTTACTGGCTCTCTAGTGTCCAAATCCATTACTTGACTTTTACTTACTGGTAGTTCCACCTCTGGCCACTCCTCCTCTTGTGATTTGTTAATACAAATTTTATTCAGTACAGTTCCACATTTACATTCTGATGTGCTTTGTGGCCTTATTCATGTCCTTGGCCTAAGTTATCCCCCTCTGTAATTTTCACCTGGCCACATTTAACTTATCATTTATGATAAATTAATGGGAACAAACTTAACTTTATTATTATTCTATTTGAGCTAAATACTTTAATGGCTCTTTGTGGAATCTAAATTCCCTGAGACAGTTTTTGTATTTTCAACAAGTAGCATAATGCCTGACATATAATTGACTCATAATAAACATTTATTAAGTTTAATTTAATTAAATTCACAGAGCATGGTACATTATTTTTTAAATAATTCTCACGCGAATATTGAAGACAGGCCTGAGACAAGAAGAGTTCTGGTGATTGACTCCCAACCACATATTTAGTAAGACATGATGCTGGGACTAAAGTCCAGGTCTTTTGACATCACATTTCATTCTCTTTCCATAGTACCTCACTGCTTTTCTAGAACATGGATACCAACTAATTATAGCTCTGTTCTCAACTTTTACACTAGACTCACTGTGTTACATTAGATAGGTCACATGAGCACATCTGGTTTCAGTTTCCTCCTTTGTAAAATCTGAGCACTGAACTAGACTCTAGAGTCTCGCCATTTTGTTTTATGGTCTACCGAAGCCAAAGTAAATAGTTTGTTTTTACACAGCACTGCAGTATTCTTCTTTTATACTCTACTTAGTCTTTTCCATAATATTAACAACTGGACTTAAATTTTTGCTCAAATTCAATTGGCTTATTTCTTGGGATATTAAAAGAGTTGAGTCATTTCCATAACTCTAGTTTCCTTGGGTTTGGACTAAACAAGATAGAAAACAAGAGTTATCAGGTGGAGAAAGGAAACATTATTTTTGAAAAAGACTAAATTGAAACATGTAGTTTACTATCGCTGTGAATATGAACTTTCTAAACTCTGTCTCTCAGTTTAGGTCTTGGAATAACCCCAAAACACAGGCTCCAACTGCTTTAAGTAGATAAGCAAAAAGCAAACAAACAAAATCCCAACTAAATCTTGGAAGATACTCTATTGTTACCTTCCTTCAGTATACAAATATGACTAATTGTCTTGAACCAGATACTTCACTTTTCTTCCATGGTGTATCAGTTATTTATTGCCACAGTAGAACTGTGTAACCAACCACCCAGACACTCAGTGGCTCAAAGCAATAAAGCATTTATTTAGCTCATCAAACGTAGGTGATATATATAGAACTCAGACTGAAGTTTCTTTTGGTTATAAATGGGTTGCTTTATATGTCTGCTATTGGGTGGTCTTATCTAGACTGTTAGAATGATGGGAACAATGCACATGATTTGTCTCTGTTCCATGAGACTCCCGTATCTCTTAAGTAGATTAGTCTGAGCACGGTCTCATGGTGTAACACCAGTATAAAAAGGAGCAAGTCAAGTTGTTCAACAGAGAATAAGAAATGACGGAGTGTTTTTTGAGACCCTGACTGTATTACATTAACTTCTGGCCCATTACCTCAAGAAAGTCACATGGCCAAGCCACAGAGTAAGTGTATAAGGATGTAGTTATAGAAGGCACAAAGATATGGGGCCATACAATCAGCTATATATGGTGAGAAAAAAAGGGCTTGGGAAGTAGGTTAAAAACTATTTAAAGAATAACCACCATGATCATCATGGAAATTAAGATTAAGATAAGAGATTATCTTAATACACCTATAGATCAGAATAGCCTCATACAATGTTGGAACATCATCTTAAGAAAGGACAAAGTCATAAGTTTACTAAGTTTACGGACCACAGAGTTTTTCATAGAATGTATATCATGGTTTTAAAGACACAACTAAATTACTAGTACCAGCTTGTAATTCCAAAATAGACCAGGTAGGAGAATGAGATCAGCTCAGTTAAACACAACATACCTACTAGGAAAAAATTTTTTTTCCATCATCATATCCTTTATACTATAGCACAAGGTAATGATTATATGTATATGATACATAAATGCAGTTATTCATATATAAATGGCTGTTCTTATTAGATAAACTTTTCAATAGGTAGTAATCATAAAATTTGGACAAAATATTTTTAACAACTAGTTGAAGATACAAGAAAAGGACCAAAATCAAACAGAATCATACTCAGCAATAAAAAGGTAACAAGAAAAAATTACTGGCATGTGCATTGGACTGAATGAACTGTCTTTCCCAAAAGAACACATACTATATGATTCCTTATATATGAAGTTTGAGAACAGGAAAAACTAATTTCTGGTGAAAAAAACTAGGAAAATTGTTGTCTCTATGGAAGTGTGAATTTAGATTTATTGTGGAGAGGCAAGAGAAGTGGTACTAAAAGGCTATGTCTTGATAAGAGTTTGGGTTTTACAATTGTATGTATTTGTCAAAATTTATCAAGTTATACATTTACTTATGCATTTCATTTACATAAAGTTTACCTAAAAATAAACCATAGAAAATACTGAATTCTGGTTACTAATATGCAAGCTGAAGTTTATAGGGTAAAGTGAACTGATGCTTACAAATTTGAAATAAAGCAAAAACAATGAATTAACAGAATTGATATATGGATAGCTATGTAATAAAGCAAGTATAGTAAAATGATTATTACAAAATCTAGGTTGTATATATGTGTGTGAGTGTTCAGTGAGATTATTTCCATTTTTCTGTATGTTTAAAATGTCTATAATAAAACTATAAATAAGTGGAAGTGCATATATAATATAAGTTACATATATATGTACCATATTATACATAAATGTAAAATGTTTGGCCATGGCACATCAGATGGCAGTTACAAATTGATCTTCTCTGTGTCTTGTTTCTAACGAAATACAATTTCCAGGCTCCTAAAATGAACCACTGCCTACGTGTTTTTGAGAGCATCATGCCTTAGAGATATGCGGTTGCCTTTGACATCAATTGGGTTGTCTTAACCTCATATCCAGATTCAGGATAAATTCTTTACTATTACCCCTTCCTCACAACACTGACAAGATGATTTAAGAAAATCCAATTAGAATCCACCTCAGTATTTTCATTATAACGCTGTGGAAGAGATGTTCTCACTCACCCAGATAGGGTTGGGATGAATGTGACTCTTCATTCCATGATGAGAGCCAACCTGAGAACAACACTGTTTCACGGAGCAGATCAGACCCACAAGAGCCGCAGGGAACTGGAATTGCAGTAGTAGATATGTAGTGGCCTCTGGGACAAAACACCTGAGGCCACCCTTATCTCCAGTTATGGTACTTACATAAATATTGTTTGAAGATATTTTAAATGATAATATTAAGTAATAGTCAGCCAAAGGTATACTAGTATCACACAAGCATATGCCTTGCACATGTCCAATAATAATCTGTTCTCTAAAAAGTAATATCTTTCTTTTGTATATTTTCATCTTTTGCTGTGTTTGCCATTCTCCCCTGTGTCTTCTGGGTATTATACATCATGGTGTGCTGAACAGAACTGGAATTTATGTCTGGCATTTCTATTCCCATGTGCATTATCACCCTCGCTTCCAAGTTCTACTTCTGTCTCTTAACTTACTTGCTGCTTACTCTTTCTTCAGCTACTCCAGTGAACTAGAAGTGCCAAATATGCTCAAAGACCTAGGCTATTTTAGAGGAAAACATATTTATCTTCTGCAATATTTTAGAGCAGAGCTCTTTGTGTTCTTGGGTCTGACAAATACTTATAGTTTTAACTTCTGGCAATCTATCTACTAAGGACTCAGACATGAGTCTATGGGTCTTGTGTCCATAAAAAATACAAAACCAGACATTAAGTTGCATACAAAATCCCTTCTCTCCCCACTTACAGGGTTTTGTATTCATTGGCTCTTGTCATAATTCACTCTCTTCCCTTTGGCTGAATTATTCTGCAAAGCAGTCTTCAATCAATTGTATAAATAGCAGCATTCTGGTACTATCAGTTAGTCAGACATACCCTGATATAGCTAAAACACAGCCACTTACTTTAAGCCAGATTATTGCCATATAAAGATTTCATCATCTTGAAAAGGAAATAATAGGCTATGCTTAGCAGTTAATGTCCCTGGGCTTTAGAATCAACTAAGGTCAACCCATATTTCTAATTGTGTGATTTTGGATAAATTTCTCAAGTTTTATAATCCTTGATTTTCTCATCTCCGTAGTCTGCATTGTCTAATACAATAGCCATTAGCCACCTGTGGCTATTAGACCCTTGAAATGTGGCAGTCCAAATGCAAATATGCTGTAAATGCAAAATATATACCTTGGGGAGATTTAGCATAGAAAGAAAATGTAAAATATCATTAATTATATTAAATGTTGAATATATGTTGAATCAAAAATATTTTGCGTGGATATATTGGATGAAATAAAACCTGTAATTAACAATTTTACCTGTTTCACTTTACCTTTAAAATTGTGACTGCTAAAAATTTTTAAATTATGTAATTACCCACTTATAATTAAAATGCTTTCTCATTAATTAAAAATGAATGAATAGGACCTCTGGCCCAGATGGAGGCGTAGGTTGACACACTGTGCCTCCTCTCACAACCAAGATTAAGGACAACAAAAATATAGAACAAAAAAAAAAAAACAACCAGAACAGATAGAGGATTGAATTGTATGGAAGTCCAAAAACAATTCACCCAGACGGGTAAGAGGGGAGGAGTCAGCTGCTGGCGGAGAAGGGTCATGGCGGGAAGAAGCAGTAGCTGATGGTCCAGGGCACACAGGTGGCAGTCACCGAGTGCAGGGAGGCAACGAGCAGACCAAGCAAGGCGCATCAGGCTGCTGACCGCAGTCACACATTTGTGCGCAGATAAACCAGGCGAAATGGGCAGCAAGACAGACTGCGCAGTGCCAGGCCCCGGTGCCAGGAAATAAAGCCTAAAAACACCAGTTGAGAACACTTGTGGGAGTTGGGGTGCTGGGAGAGAATCCCAGACTCATGGGAAAGTTTATTGGAGAAACCCATGGGGTCCTAGAGCGTGCATGAGCCTGCCCACACAGAAATCAGAGCCAGAAGGGCCCAATTTGCTTGGGGAAAGCAGCGGAAGGAACTGGAATCTGAGAGAGAGTGGGGCAAGAGCCATTGTACCCTCTTGGATACCACCCCCACATCTAGCATCACAACCTAGCAACTGGGTTGCCCCGCCCTGGTGAACACCTAAGGCTCCACCCCTCACTATGTAACAGCCATGACCAGAACTGAAAAACAAACAAACAAACAAAGATGGCTAAAACGGGAGAACAGATCGGGGCCCCAGAGCTAATTCATCTAAGCGACCAAGAGGTAGCCAACCTATCAGATGCACAGTTCAAAGCGCTGATTATTAGAAAGCTCACAGAATTGGTTGATGAACAAATGGAGGCTACGATAAGTGAAATGAAGAAAAATGCACAGGGAACCAATAGAGATGGAAGGAAAACTGGGACTCAAATCAATGGAGTGGACCAGAAAGAAGAAAGAAACAACTAAATAGAAAAAAAAAAAATGAAGAAACAAGAATTCAAAGAAATGAGGAGAGGCTTAGGAACCTCCAGGACATCTTTAAATGTCCCAACATCCGAATTATAGGGCTACCAGAAGGGGAAGAGGAAGAGTAACAGTGGAAAACTTATTTGAACAAATAATAAAGGAGAACTTCCCCAATCTGGCAAAGCAAATAGACTACCAAGAAGTCCAGGAAGCTCAGAGAGTCCCAAAGAAGTTAGACCCAAGGAGGAGCACACCAAGGCACATCATAATTACATTACTCAAGATTAAAATGAAGGAGAGAATTCTAGAAGCAGCAAGGGATAAGGGTACAGTCACTTTCAAAGGAGTTCCTATCAAACTGTCAGCTGATTTCTCAAAAGAGACCTTCCAGGCAAGAAGGGGCTGGAAAGAAGTATTCCAAGTCATGAAAGTCAAGGACCTACATTCAAGATTGCTCTATCCAGCAAAGCTGTCATTTAGAATGGAAAGGCAGATAAGGTGCTTCTCAGATAAGATGAAGTTAAAGAACTTCATCATCACCAAGCCCATATTATATGAAATGTTAAATGGACTTATCTAAGAAAAAGAAGATAAAAAATAGGACAGTAAAAAGACAGCAAACTCACAGATATTAACAACCACACCTAAAACAAAAGCAAACTAAGCAAACACTAGAACAGGAGCAGAACCACAGAAATGGAGATCACATGGAGGGTTTGCAACAGGGGAGTGGGAGGAGGAGAGAGGGGGAAAGGCACAGAAAATAAATAGCATAGACGGTGGGTAGAAAATAGACAGGGGGAGGGCAAGAATAGTGTGGGAAGAGTAGAAGCTAAAGAACTTATAACACATGGACATGAACTAAAGGGGGGGAATGTGGGTGGGAGGGGGTGTGCAGGGTGGAGGGGAATGATGGGGGAGAAATGGGACAACTGTAATAGCATAATCAATAAAATATAATTAAAAAATGAATGAATAATAAGATAACATTATTCACATTATGATTCTACTGAATAACATTATTTATAATGCTAATGATAATAGTTCAGATATAAGAATTGTGGTGAAAATTAATTAAGTAAAAGTTTGTGAAGTTATTAACAGAATTAGCACACAGTGAAGACAATATGTATTAGCCAATGTATTTCTTTTTTATGAACAGTATACATTAAGAGTAATTGTGAAATTAAGAAGTGCATATTTAAAGTACTTTGCATAAATATTTAGTTGATACTGAAAAATCAAGTTTTGATATTTTTCTAATACAGTTATTTACATGTTGGACATAATAAACCTAAAAATATGTCTTATGATTTGCTTATGAACATTTTACAAATGTCTATGAAATAAACATTGCCATTATTCTAAAAATAATATTTTTAAATAAAATTAACAGTGTTCAATGTGACAACAAAATCAACTCTATCTTTACTTACAGTTTATTAGGGGGACTAAGAATCATGATTCACATTCTTGTAAATTTCCACCGTGGTCATTGACAGCTAAGGAATAATTTGCTTGAGCTACATCTACCATTAGCATGGGCTATGGGCCAGGGTATTTTTTCTTCAACTTAAACACTGGCATTCTCACTTTTGCCTTCTCTTTTTTTATCTTTCCCTGACTCAGATTGAAACAGATCAAATTGGAAAATGGCTGAGAGTTTAAAAGAATTCCCCCAAACCCAATCAATTCTTCACTTGATTTGATCATGCAGACATATAAAGTAATAAAACTGTGCTAGTTTATACAAGACTGATCCAATTATTTCTCTCCCACAAAGGTGACATTGTCTCTGTTGTAATGAATCCAAAAGTTTAAGATTTCTCAACTGAAGAGTATGTTATCTTATTTTTCCTTTTTCACTCTTCAGTAATTTGTAGAAAAGCACTTGATTTTATTTTCATTTTCATAAACAGATGTGCTTAGATGTCATTGAAGCTGAAATTCTCATGCTCAGAAAGACGTCTTAGGCATGTTCGAGCAAAAGGCAAAACATGAACATTGTTAATTAGAGGTGGTGCACTCATGCAGGCTCTTGAAACAGAATAAGCTGTGCTCGAATTCGTGCTCTGTCATTTATGAACTGTGTCTTTTGGCCATTACATCTAAGGTCTCAGCTTTCTCATGTATAAAATAGCACCTATGTCATGGATTTTTTGGAAGTGATTAAATGGATAATTCATAAAATATATCTTACTACAGTTCCTAGACTATAACACATATTCACTACATTTTTTTTACTAAAATTGTTATTAACAAATGTTGTCAAAATCAAAGATGCAGTGCTTTCCATATTTTATGTGGTTAAATTATAAGTCATTATTCTAATTGGAAGACAATAGATTTCAGACTTAAACAAAGTGGGATGAGGTGAGTTCACACAATTAATATTTGGTCACTTGCAAATTACCTAATCTCTGAGAATTGTAAACTTAGGTTAATGACACCTGTCTCATAACAATATATGAGAACCATGGTGGTATTTAGGATAGTAATCGATACATTATAGAAACTCAATGAATGGTAACCTTTCTCTCTTTTTAAATATTATTCAATTTAATACCTGAAAAAGAAATTTTGGTTTTTGTATACGAGAATTCAGATAATCACTTTGGGGCAAAACTTGGTCTCATAATTTTGAACTACTAAATGTAATTTTGAAAAAAAATGAGGATGATAAATAACCTCATGAATATATATTTTCAAAGATTTTATTTATTTATTTTTAGATGGGAAGGGAGAAGGAGAAAGAGAGAAATATCAATGTGTGGTTGGCTCTCTCATGTCCCACACTAGGCACTTGGCCTGCAACCCAGACATGTGCCCTGGCTAGGAATCAAACCAGTAAACCTTTGGTTCACAAGTTGGCACTCAATCCACTGAGCCACACCAGCCAGGATGAGGACCTCATGGATATTTTAAAAATTCTAATATATAATTTGCTAACAAATAAAATTATTAAGGTTTTATAGTTTTTAAGTTTTTCAAATTTGCAGTGAAATGGAAACTGGCATAAGTTCCTGAGGTTCCCAAATTCTAGTTTATTATTTTTTCACACTTTTTTTGGCAAGTAATAACATTTACCAGTGATTCTGCTTTATGATATTCACATTCATAACCTTAATTACTTGATTCTTAAAAGTTAAAATTGCTTGATTTTTAAATTAGGGAATTTAAAAAAAAAACTCAAATTACTGCCTTCAAGTAATTTTTCTTTATGCTTTGGTGGGATTTGAATAAACTAAGATGAAGTTATTACAAAGAATAGGTTCCACCCATAGTCAAACAAAGAGAGAGTTTACTTTGGAATTTAGAGGTTAAATTAAGCATTGATTTTCCTTCATAAATGAAGATTGGTGCAGTGTCAAAAAATTATTGCTTTATATTCAGATTTGGAAATAAAAGTTGTAATTTATAAAATTATATGGTATATCTAATATATACAGAAAATAGTCCTTTTACTTCTTTCTTTTGCTAATCCATTAAACTCCAACAATCTTTCCAAATAATCTCACCTGTAATATACAATGTTCCTGCTCTAATTATTAGATACATAGGCAGAAAAAAAAGTCACTCAACCTGAACTTTCCTAAGTGAGAATAAAGTGCCTTTATATTGCAATACTTTAAACAAAATAATAATTATGGTACAATTAAAGACTACTTCCAATGTTTTACACTATTTCACATATTTTCAAAAAATAGTGGTTCTGTTTTATTGTGGATTTGCATACTGAAAGAGCTTAGTTTTCAAAGTGTACAACTAAAATGAAAATAATGTTTAGACAAAATTACCTTTGAAAGATTTCTTAAATTATCCACAATGCATAACAGAATATACATGTTTTCTTGCCCAAAACATTATGTGATATTGAGGTGGACTGGGAGTAGATTTAGACTTCCTGATTCATGTTCACTAAAGGTACATGGTTGTTGAGTGTAATGATCAGAAAAGTCAGTCTCTCTGTTTCTCTGTTTCTCTCTGCCAAGAGTGTAACAACTGAGTGTACAGTTTTTATACTTCCACCCCAAGAGCTATAGCACTTTTTGGGGGGTGTGTGTGCTATTCTAGTTGATACTGAAAGATAATGATTCAGACTTTATACCAAATTTTAGATAAAAGATATATTTTAAAAGTTAATTTAAAAAATATATAGCCTTTGCTGGACAATGCCCAACCCACTGAGCCATAGCAGTCAGGGCTGATTTTAACACTCTTGATGGTCTGCAGGATTGATAAGGTTAGCATTTTTAGCATTATAAAATGCCTTTGCTTGTTTGAAAATTTTATTTGATTGCTATTAACATTTGTGTCAAATATACTTTATAATTTATATGATTGATATGAACATTTGTGACAATTATGCTTTACAATACATCCTTAAAAATAATGTAATTCACTTATTCAGACACTATCAAGTTTTACTAATTATTCCTGTTTATATAAAATATCATAAATTATTTGGGATAACATTTGTCACACATCAAATGTGTGTTTTGAATGTTTCTTGAATGAGCCACTCAATTTGACAATTGTATGTGCCTAGGTGATTTTGAAACTACCAACTGAGTCTGATCATTCAGATAAAATATTAGTAAGGTGTTAGTTTTTTATTATATAGTTGAATAAGCACTTTGTGAGTATTTAAGTTCTCAACTGTGATGAAGTCACAAAGAAAATATGTATGATAAGAAAAACAGGCCCTGGCTGGTGTAGCTCAGTGGATTGAGCACGGGCCTGTGAACCAAAGGATTAAGGTTCGATTCCCAGTCAGGGCACATGCCTGGGTTGCAGGCCAGTTCCTGGCAAGGGACACATGAGAGGCAAACACACATTGATATTTCTCTCTCTCTCTCTCCTTCCCTTACCCTCTAAAAATAAATAAATAAAATCTTAAAAAAAAAAAAAAGAAAAACATCAAATGTCGTGTGTGTGTGTGTGTGCAGTCCTTTAACTAAAGACAGATATGGTTCTAACACCATCTTCTTACCCATTCTAAGCAAAGAAATAGTAGAGCTTGACTTTCAACAAATATTTTTCTTATCCCTCTTATGTACCAGGTACTTACAGACACTGGAAATTCAGCAGTTACCAAAACAAGAAGAGGAAAACAGGCAATGAGCAAAGCAATTATATATGTAGTAATGGAAGCCACAGAGAACCATTAATCTACTCTTTCACAGAGGTTAATTTGGTTAGATGTAGTTGAGCATTAGGTAGCTGGGGAAATAGGAGTGTTATTGCTAGCACTGATAATGTTAGGTATATGTTTACCCAAGTAGGTACGGCCATACTCCAAAGTAGTTATATTATGTTATATTAATTTTTTATTGTGCAGTTACAGTTGTCCTTATTTTCCCCTTATTACACTCCTCTGCCCTACCCACCTACACCTCCCATATTCAGTCCTTTCCTACCCCTGTTGTCTTTGTCCTTGGCTCCTTTATACATGTTCCTTGATGACCCTTCCCCTTCTTTGCCCTGTTATCCCCCTCCAGCCTCCCCTCTGGCTACTGTTAGTTTGTTCTTTATTTCTATGTCTCTGGATGTATTTCTATGTCCCATATTTTGCTCACTTATTTGTTTTGTTGACTAGCTTCCACTTATAGGAGAGATCATATGGTATTTATCTTTCACTGCCTGGCTTTTTTCACTTAGCATAATGCTCTCCAGTTCCATCCATGCTGTCAGGAAGGGTAGGAGCTCCTTTTTTCTTTCTGTTGAGTAGTATTCCATTGTGTAAATGTACCACAGTTTTTTGTTATATTCTAACCAACAATATTTTAAGTTTTAGTTGTTCCACATTCTTACCAACACTTACTGTAAATCTTTTAAATTTAACTCTGAGCACATCTTGTGCTTTTATTTCCTTGATATATTGTGCTTGTGTTTTCCTGATGATTAGACATACTGAGTGTTTTCACTTGACTCCTGTATACCTTATTGTGTAAAGTATCTGTTCAAGTGTGCCATTTTTGTTTGTTTTAATGAGTTGATTATTTTCTTATTTCTGAGTTGTAAAGTTCTTTCATATTCTGCCTACAAACTCAGTGAGATACATGCTTTGCAATTGGAGTATTTAGTCCATTGGCATTTATTGTAATATTTACTGTAAATTCTGGATTTAGGGCTAACATTTTATTAATAATGGTTTTTTTACATATCCTCTCCACTTTTTGTTTATCTCTTCATTCTGACTGGCTCTTTTTGGGAATTATGTTAATAATTTTTAGAATTCTGTTTTGATTTTCCTATTGGCTTTATTTCAGTGTTTCTTTGCAATATGTTTAGTGGTTGCAGAGATGCAACAGTAGATAACCTGAACTTTCCATGGTCCATGATTAAATTTAACTTCAGAATAAAAGCTTCAAAAATTGAAACTCATTCCCTTTTACAACTGTGTTTTTAATGCCTTAAGACAGTTTTGCTTTTGTTTTAAATTTGACAAGTTTAATAGCTGTTTTCTGCTGGGAAATCCACATAGTTTTCTTAATATTTTATTCTCTTGAATTGTGTAATGGTTAATTTTATGTGTCAACTTGATTAGGTTAAGTCATGTCTAGATAGCTGGGCAAACATTATTTTCAGGTCTGTCTCTAAGACTGTTCCACAAAGAGATTAGCACTTGAACCAGAACACTCAGTAAAGGAGATCTGTCTACCAATGATGGGGGTCATCATCCAATTCTTTGAGGACCTAAATAGCACAAAAAGGTGGAGGAAAAGTGAATTCTCTTCCTCTCATCTTGAGCTGGAACATCTCTCTTTCTCTGTCTTCAGACACTAGGGTTCCTGGTTCTCAGGCTGGTAGATATAAATTTAATTTTACCAGAAGTTTTTTGATTCTCAAGCTCACAGTTAGCAGATCATGGAACTGCTAGGTCTCCATAACTGAGTGAGTCAATTTCTATAGTGAATTTCTCTTAATCATGTGTGTGTGTGTGTGTGTGTGTGTGTGTGTATGGTGTGTCCAGAAAGTATCCATCCATGCACTATGAAAAATAGAGACATTTATTGTAGAAGATACAAGATACAGAAAACATTGCACATAAGACAATGACACCATAGTTCCCTTCAAAGTAGGCACCTTGGGACCTCACACAGTTTTCCCAATAGCTATCAGCTGCCCCATCATATTTTCCTGAATCTCATGGACAGTCTAAAATCTCTTCACTTTCAAAGGTGATTTTTGTTTTGGGAAAAGCCAGGAGTCACAGATCTCCACATATGAGTTGTAGGGGCACTGAATCACCTGGGTGGCTTAATGTTTTTTCAAAAATCTCTGCATGAGACATGATGCATGAGTGGGTGAGTTGTTGTGATGAAGCTGCCCAATAACAATTGCGCATAGTGGCAGCCTTCTGAGTCATCTGAAGAGTTTCCATGAAGGAATGTTCAACTTTAACACAAAATCTGATGCAGATTCATTGCTCTACTCACTCAGCTATTTTGAATTCAAGGGCTATACAGTACACATGCTCTCAAAGGCATCTACCACTCCCACTGACTATTACAACGAAGTCATCATTACTCATGCATGTGCATTCCAGTTTACTCTCTTTGGCTGCCAGGTTACATCGATGTCACTCAAACCATTCTTGTTAATTAACAATAGTTGGACTTTTACTGGACAGACCTCTTATATATATCCACGTATATATTTCTCATATACATATATCCTATTGATTTCATTTCTTCTGGATTCTTATTAATACAAATGATAACCATAAATGTACTATAAGAAAATATCTTAGACTTGATACTCTCAAATTGAAAACACAATATACACTAACATAACATAGAAATATATTTGTTAATTAAATGAGTCTTCCTGAGAAGTCTATGGCTGAAAAAAACACTTAATTTTTTTTATTGTAGTTGGCATACACATTGTATTAGTTTCAGGTGAACAGCATAGTGATTCAACTATTACATATGTATGATGTAATCACCACACTAGGAACCCTCTTTACCATTGTCACCCATCCTGCCAGCCCCTGCCATCTAGCAACCATCAGTTTTTTCTCTGTATCTGTGAATCTGCTTTTATTTCATTTTATTTGTTCATTATTTATTTTTTTAAGATTCCACATATAAGTGAAATATCTACATCTGTATGTGTATCATCTATCTACCACATCTTTATTTTTTTCCTCCTCAGTGACCATAAATCAGTGAGTGGTACAGATGCAGTACTTATTTTTTTCTCTTAGCTCCTTGCAGGATGCCCAACCTGCAGCCTGTGGGCCACATGCAGCTCAGGATGGCTATGAATGTGACCCAACAAAAAATCGTAAATTTACTTAAAACATTGAGTTTTTTTGTGATTATGTCTCTCAGTGTATTTAATGTGTGGCCCAAGACAACTCTTCTTCTTCCAGTGTGGCCCAGGGGCACTAAAAGGTTGGATACCCCTGTAGGATTCTCTATGTTAGTGCATATAGATCTATCCTATTCCCTTTTATTGTTATTAAACCTGAGATGACTTTTTTTTACTTTTCTATTCCCTTGTCCCCCTCCCCTTTAGCAACTATAAGCTTGTTTTCACATCTATGGATCTGTTTCTTTGTTTTGTTGTTTATTAATTCATTAATTTTTTTAGATTGCACATATAAGTGAAATCATACAGTGTTCATCTTTCTCTGTCTGACTTATTTCACTTAGGATAATACTCTCTATGTCCATCCATGTTGTCACAAATGGCATGATTTCATTCTTTTTGTTACTGAATGATATTCCATCACGTCTTCTCTGTCCATTCATTTGTTTATGAACATTTATACTGCTTCCATATCTTGACTATTATAAGTAATGCTGCAATAAGCATAGGGGTGCTAAATCTTTTTGAATTAGTGTTTTCATTTCCTTTGGATAAATACCCAGAAGTAGAATTGCTGAGTCATATGGCAGTATTCCATAATGGCTATACCAGTTTATAATCCCACTAACAGTGCATGAGGGTTCCCTTTCTCAACATTCTCACCAAAACATGTTATTTATTGACTTTTTGATAATAGCCATTCTGAGAGTTGTGAAGTGGTATGTCATTGTTGCTTTGATTTGCATATCCTTGATGTTAAGCATCTTTGTATATGTCTATGACTGTATATCTTCTTTGGAGAAATGCCTGTTCATGGCATCTACCCATTTTTAATCAGATTATTTTAGATGTTGAGTTATGTGAATTCCTTATAGACTTTGGATAGTAACCCTTTACTAGATACATCATTTACAACTATCTTCTCCCATTTAGTCTAAGTTGTCTTTTCATTTGTTCATGATTTTCCTTGTTATGCAGCAGCTTTTTAGTTTGATGTAGTCCCACTTGTTTATTCTTGCCCTTACCTGAGAGACTTATGCAAAGAGATATTGCTAGGAGTGATGTCAATAAATTCACTGCCTATGTTTTCTTCTTGGATTTTTTTAATCCTCACCTGAGGGCATTCTTTCACTGCCTTTTTTTTTTTTTTCCATTTTAGAAAGAGGAAGGGACAGAGGAATGGTCAGATACAAACATCAATGAAAGAGAGAAGCATCAATTGGTTGCCTTTTGTATGTTCTCAGACAGGGGAATGAACAGGCAACCTAGACATGTACCCTGACCAGAAATCAAACCCGCCATCTTTTGCCTGTGGGACCATGCTCCAACCAACTGAACCACACTGGCCAGTGCTTTTCTAGGATTTTTAAGGTTTCAGTTCTTACATTGAAATTGTTAATCTATCTTTATGTATTTTTAAAGTATATTTTTATTGATTATGCTATTATAGTTGTCCAATTTTTTTCCCCTCTGACCTACAAACACCCCCACCAGCATTCCTGCCGCTTAGTTCATGTCCATGGATTATACATACAAGTTCTTTGGCTTCTTCATTTCCTATACTATTTTTAACCTCCCCCTGTCTATTTTGTACCTACCATTTATGCTTTCTATTCCCTGTACTTTTACCCCCATTCTTCCCTCTCCCTCTCCCAGCTGATAACCCTCCATGTGATCTCCATTTCTGTGATTCTGTTCCTATTTTAGATGTTTGCTTAGTTTGTTTTTGGTTTTTTTTTTAGGTTCAGTTGTTGATAGTTGTGAGTTTGTTGTCATTTTACTGTTCATAGGTTTTTATCTTCCTTTTTTCCTTAGATGAGTCCCTTTAACATTTCATGTAATAAGGGCTTGGTGATGATGAATTCCTTTAACTTGACCTTATCTGGGAAACACTTTGTCTACCCCTCCATTCTAAATGACAGCTTTGCTGGATAGAGCAATCTGGGATGTGGGTTCTTGCCTTTCATGACTTTGAATACTTCTTTCCCACCCCTTTTTGCCTGCAAGGTTTCTTTTGAGAAAGCAGCTGATAGTCTTACGGGAACTCGACTGTAGGTAACTGTTTCCTTTTTTATTACTGCTTTTAAGATTCTCTCTTTCTCTTTAATCTTGGGTAATATAAGTATGATGTGACTTGGTGTGTGCTTCCTATGGTCCAACTTTTTTGGGAGTGTCTGAGTTTCCTGGGCTTCCTGGAAGTCTATTTTGTTTGCCAGATTAGGGCAGTTCACTATTTTTTCAAACAAGTTTTCAATTTCTTGCTCTTCCTCTTCTCCTTCTGGCACCCCTACAATTCAGATGTTGGAATGTTTAAAGTTATCCTGGAGGTTCGTAAGTCTCTCCTCATTTTTTTGAAATCTTATTTCTTCATTCTGTTCTCGTTAAATGTTTATTTCTTCCTTCTGCTCCAAATCATTTATTTGAGTCCCAGTTTCCTTCCCTTCACTGTTGGTTCCCCATATATTTTTATTTCACTTTGCCTAGCCTTCACTTTTTCCTCTGTTTTGCAATCATACTCAACCATCTCTGTGAGCATCCTGATTATCAGTGTTTTGAACTCTGAATCTGATAGGTTGGCTATCTCTTCATTGCTTAATTCTATTTTAAGAGCTTTGATCTGTTCTTTCATTTGGGCCATATTTTTCTGACTCAGGGAACTTGTTACATTACAACAGGTGGAGCCTTAGGTATTCTCCAGGGTGGGGCAAACCTCTTTGCTGCATTGTGGTGTTGTTTGTGAGGGAGAGGTCAGAGAGGGAACAATGCCATTTGCTCAGCTCTTGCCCTACTTTTAGTCACTTCCCTTGCTACTGCAAGGGGAGAGTTTTTCCCCCCTTGCAGTTTCCCCACAGGTTTTTACAGTCAGAGGTTTTGAGGCTTTATTTTCCTGCTCTGGAACCCTGGGAAATGTCTTTCATGTAAGACATTCATGTAGACATCAAAGTCTCATCCTGTTATCATATTTCTTTCAGTTTGTCTCTTGTATTGACTGATATTTGCTTTATATATTTAGGTGTTTCTTTGTTGTGTGTATAGACATTTACAACTTTTATATCCTCTTTTTGAATTGACTCCTTTATGATTACGTAGTGCCCTTCTTTGTATCTTTTATACAGTCTGTTTTAAAGGTGATTGATGTAGTCTTATTGATAAAGGTGATGAAATAGTCTTGTTATACAAGACTATTTTGTCTTATATAAGTATTGCTACTTCAGCTTTCTTTTCATTTCTATTTGCATGGAAAACACTTTCTCCATTCCTTCACTTTGAGTCTGTATGTGTCATTCAACCTGAAGGGAGTCTCGTGTAGGCAGCATATAAATGGATTTTGTATTATTGTATGCATTCACCAAACCTGTGTCTTTTGATTGGAGTATTTAATCCATTTACATTTAAAGTATTGACAGGTATGTACATGTTCCCATTTTGTTAATTTTTAGTTGCTTTTGTAGTTTCTTCCTATTTGTTCTTTTTCTATCGATGTCTTACCTGTGGCTTGCTGGTTCCTTTAGTGTTTTCTTTGAGTTCTTTCTCTCTTTTATGTTTTATAGAATTTTGGATTCATATATCCCAATCTATATTTATAGCAGTCTGTTGCAAATTGATAGATATTTGTATAAACCCTACATTTATTCTTCCCCTTGCACACTTTATGTTTTTGATGCCCTATTTCAGATATTTCATTTTGTCTACCTCCTAACTACTTACTGTATTCATAATTTTGTTACATAGTTAGTTTTGTTACCTTCATGCTAGCTTTATAAGTGGCTGCTTTGTTTAGCTTATTATATATTTTGCTTTACTAACAAGATTTTTCTTCCATATATTTTTTAAAAATTTCTAGCTATACCTTATTCTTTTCTACTTAAAAAGATGCTTTTACATTCCTAGTAAATCCAGTTTAGTGGTGAGGAACTCACTCAGTTTTTACTTGTCTGGGAAATGCCTTGTCTCTCCCTCAAACTTAATAATAGCAAAGTAGTTTTTTTTTCTTTCAACACTTTAAATATGACCTGCCATTTCCTTCTAGCATGTAATGCATCTGCTGAGAAATTAGCTAAATTCATAGTTGTTGTCCTTTTGCTGCCTTGAAGATTATCTCTTTAACTTTTGCAGTTTTAATTGCAGTATGTCTTCATGTGGATCTCTTTGGGTTCATTTTGTTGGAAACTGTGCTTCCTGGACTTGGATTTCTGTATTCTTCCACAGGTTGGAAAAGATTTTAGCCACTATTCCTTCAAATAAGTTTATGAAAATTACTCTTTTCTCCTTCCAATTTCCTATAATGTGAATATTAGTGTGCCTGATATTGTTCCAGAGGCCTCTTCAACTGTCTTCATTATTTTTTTTCTTTTCGCAACTTTGATTAGGTGATTTACACTGTTCTGTTTTCCAGGTCACTGATCTGTTCTGTATTTTCTAATCTGATATCGATTCCCTCTAGTGTAATTTCTTTCCCATCGAAGTTATTGTTTTCTTTAGTTCTGTTCTGTTTGGTTCTTTATTATATTTACTAAATCTTTGTGGAAATTCTCACTGACTTCCTCTATTCCCTCAAGTTTGGTGAGCATCCTTATGATTGCTATTTTGAATTCTGTTTTGTAGTCTAAATTAATTATTTTAATTTAAATTTAATATTTATTGTATTTTTCCATTATTGAATCTTATTAGGCAAATAACTCATAATCATTTCATTAGGATTTATTCTTATTTTTTTCTTATGCCTTCATTTGGACCATATTCCTCTATCTTCCCTTTTTGTTTGACTTTCGATGTTCATTCTGATGAATGTGATGAAAGACCGTATTTTTCAGACTGTAAGACACACTTTCCCCCCAAAATTTGGGAGGAATAATGGTTGCTAATGCTGCTGCTGAGTTCTGTTTACATTTACATTGGTGAAATATTATGTTATTTATCTTATTAAATATTTTACCACATTTTTGCTTCAAATTTTTTGTCCTATTTTTCTCTTGTAAAACCTAGGTGTATCTTAAGGTTTGAAAAATATGGTAGCTTGTTGGGAACTGCCCTGTCTGGTTTCAGGAGCTGTAACCACCCCATGGCTAAGGCTGAGTGAGCAACCTTCCGACCATAAGCCACTAAGGAGACAAAGCTTATCTCCCTGGCAAGAGCGCCGCTTCTACTCCTTTTACTTCATCCATAACTGGCCCCCAATGCTTGATTGGTGAGCCAATGATGGGTAAGATTCCCCAAGGGAGGAACAACCTAAGACAGGCACAATCGCGGGGAGGCCCCAGGGAAGGACTTGGGGTGCTATAGCAAAAGAGGATGATAGACCCTCAGCTTTGACATAGCCTGAGTCCTCATTCTGTCTGTGAGATGTCTCCTAATCTCTTGGCTACCCTACTTCCCCTGCCTGACTTAAGCCTGAAACAATGACAGAGGGTGGTGCTGTGCTAGAAAGGGTGAGTTCCCCAGGTGATCAGGCCTGAGAAAGAATACATAAAAATCCTGTGAAACCTGCTTTGCTAAGAATGCTCTCAATTAAATGATAAGGGTCTGAGCAGGAAATGAGTTTGTTTCCCACAGTTTTGTAGCCCTTTAGCTAACAGACCCTGACTCAGAATAAGTCCTTGTAGTTCTTTGTATGTTATCTAGTTTGATCCTTACTGCCTGACAGTGATTAATGAGCTTTACCTGTATTCCTGTGTAAAATGAACCTAATAAAAGTGCATTGAGGAAAAGGCCCTTGGCCCTTCTCCTTTGAGAGATTGGCCACCTTTCTTCCCCAAACAGATCATGTCTCGGTAGACTTGTTCTCATCTGTGGTGGCCGGGGGGGCCCTGCGGGTGAAGCACCCTCCCACATTAGCTATTTCTCTCAATCTTAAAAAAGTGGCCTTTTGTAGAAGCAGTTTCTGTGTAAACTGTATGCTGGGTGGTTTTGGCCACCCTGCTAGAGTTGGGGTGGGAGTATGTGGTATATGAGGAACTGTCTGGCCAGGGTTGGAGCAAGCCTGAGGGAAGTTGTCCCTGTGGGTGTGCTCTGTGGTGACTTGTTCAGCTGGCATGAGCTCTGGGCAGGGCAGCCCAGTGTGCACATGCTGTGATGCCCTGTTGGTTCTGTTGGAGTTAGCTACACTTGGGGGCAGTGGTGAATGCACGTGCTGCAGTGCCCTAGTTGTCCATTGTGGACAGCAATGTACTGCAATAGCCTTGCAGGTTGGTTGGAGCACTTAGAAGAGCTCCTGCCCACATCATCTAAGTGGAGGAGAAATGTGAACAATGGTCCTCACCAATACCTTCAGTCCCCAGAGAATTCCACAGATCCCAGAGAGCTCGCACAGTTTCCCAACCTTCTCTCTGCAGTCTCTCTCTCTCTCTTGCTCATTTGCTGTGCAGAAGCTGTTCAATTGTCTCACAAGAGGAAATATTCTATGTGTTGGTATATATTTAATGGTTTCATGTTAAGAAGCAAGTTCAGCATACTCCTATATCATCATCCTGATCCCAACTCCTTGGAAAAAAACACTTTTAAAATAGGAGAATATTATTTGGGTACAAAAAATTAAAGGTATTGAGTTTTTATTAATTTATATATTTATATATTTATCTACTGATTTTAATTTGGTGAAATATTTATTGATTCCCTATTATATGAGCAGCTGGTAATAAGCAATATAAAATTATATAATAACAACAGCTTTGGATCTTAGATATGGTTTTGTATCTGGGCTCTTTCAGGTACTAGCTTTATGAACTTTAGTCTATGTATAGAGGAGTCTACAAAAAGTCCAAACATTGTTAATAAAATAATCATTATTATATGTCATGCAATGTCATTTGCATGACATTGATGTAACCTAGCAGCCAAGGAAAGTGGACTGGAATGTACATGCCTAGACAATGACAACTTCACTGTACTAGTCATTGAGAGTGGTAGACACCATTGACCAAATATGTGTACTGTGTGGCCGTGGCATTCAAAATGACTGAGCAAATAGAGTAATGAATCTTCATCAAATTTTGTGTTAAGCTGAACATTCCTCTGCAGAAACTATTTGTATAATTCAGATGGCTACAACTATGAGCAACTGATTATTGGCAGCTTCATCAGGACAACGTGCCTGCTCATGCCTCACATATGGTGTAGAAGTTTTTGGCAAAACGTCAGATCACCCAGGTGGCTCAGCCCCACTACAGTCCAGATTTGGCTTCCTGTGATGTTTAGCTTTTCCCAAAACTAAAATCACCTTGAAAGGGAAGAGATTTCAGACCATCAATGAGATTCAAGAAAATACAATGAGGCAGCTGATGGCAATTGGGAGAACTATGTGAGAGACTAAGGTGCTTCCTTTGAAGGGGACTGAGGCATCATTGTCCTGTGTACAATATTTCTTGTGTATCGTATCTTCTTTGATAAATATCTCTATTTTTCATAGTACAAGGCTGCATACTTTCTGGGCGGACCTCATATTTACATTTCCTTTCTTATAGGGCAAATAATGTGATATTTAGATGTACTTGGCTTTAAAAGAAGTTTAATAAACAATAGCTATTACCCTGATTAAATTACTTATATTTCTTAGTACTGGCTTTCATGTGCATAAAGGGACAATAAAGCAAGAAAATTACCATTTATAAAATATACTGTATGTTATTTTTATACTATTTAAAACAAAAGTATGTATGTGTATATATGTAATTTTAAAAAGTGTGAATTCACTTAGAAGTATAAAATATACTTACAAACATAAACAATTTAAAATAGTTGTAGGTATTCACTGGGCATAGAGATAAATACAATGAATAAGGAATTTAGTAATCTTTTTCTTTTCTTTTTTGGGGGGTGATAGTCATGTTTTAAGTCAGGTGGTTTATATGCAGTTTATACTATTTTGTTTATTGTATTTTTACCTTTTTTTAAGGGCCAAATGAGTCTGTTATAAATTTGAAATTAAAACATAAACTGCATTTTCTTTGAAATCTAATATGTATGACTTAACTCAAATGATGATAATATCAGCTTTAAAAGCTAAGCCACTTTGGGTTTTTTGAACTCCCTTCATTTATATCATATGTGCAGCATTCTATATATATTCAGGGCTGGCTATTCTTGTAATGTATTATCTAGTTCTATTTAATATGATATTTTGTTGTAGATAAGATTTTTCAAATTCTTTACTGAATAGGGTGGGTTAGGTCATCAATAATGATAAAAAATAACAGTGGAGTATAGACATTTGGGTATTTTTAAAACCCAGAATAAAACATTTCTGGTAAATGTGCTCTGTGCTAATGGTTTTATAATAAATGGTCTACATTTGCATTTTATGCCATATTGGAAATTTTAAGAATATTTGAAATGTTGAAGATATACTTAGATACTGCAGTCATGCATACAGATAGTTAATTATATGCAGACACACTAAAAAATGAACAAGTCAATATAGAAATTGACTTTCTCATAAAGAAATTGACATGCCCTTGACCTCCTCAATACCAGTTTGTACATGTATAGTACATCATTTGCTCATTGGGCGCCTGTGACATGGTAGCTTTTGGATATGCATTTCTTAGTATGTACTTTGGAATCTTCAGATCAAATTCCTCCAAATCCTAAATGGAAAATATCCTCAGAGTAGCTCCATGGATATTTTAAAATCCATTACGCCATATAACTTTAAAGAGAAGAGAAAGGAAATATTACAATTTTTCTATGTCTTACATTGCCGTAGGCATTCGTCACCATCTTCTCCCTTTTATCCCCAAGATATTTTCTCTGCTCATTGGTCACATTTGGTCTTTTCTGAAGTCTCTCTTATCTCTACTTATTTCTTGGGTACATCTCTTCTCTTCTCCCCACACTGTAATTTTGGATGACAGCTATGTTACCTAACATTGTGAGTCAAGAGCAGATTATTAGTTAGGAATTGTCTAATCCTATCATCCTAATTATAAGTGATGTTGCACTCTTAATTCATATTTGTAGCTTTTGTGCACTACAAAAAGTGTACCTAATCTGGGTCAAATCTGAAAGTCCTACTTTATGAGAAGTAACTGAGTTTTATTAGCAGGAAAATAATTTAGTATATACGTTTTTAGTAAACCAGTCATGTATATGTTATTAAATAAATGAGGGGAAAGAATCATAATACATTTGTTCCCATTAATAGAAATGATTCAGTCCTTGCTGAAAATTTCCCTTACTTGAAATTCTGGCATTCCATTTATATAAACTGCTGTTTCACTTCAAACTTTTGGTGGAATACATTCACCTTATAAGATCTAGGAAAATATAAAAAATGACACTATATTACTAGCCTTTAAAATGTGCGGTATAAGAAACAGATGCCTGAGGTGCACCAATACATCCATTGTGAATCCCAGGCTGTCACCACACCTCTGGCACATCTCTGCAGGGCCTGTTTCATCTGTCATTGCTAATACATTCCATTTTTAAAAGAAATAGAACAGACCATGCTCCTAAATACATTTTCCTGTTTAAAAGCCTCAAATGTGCTCTGATTATTACTTTAAATAATTAACTCACAGTATTAGGCAGTTTCTGGCTCAAAGAGCAATTTTAATGTTTTCTCTAATGTTACAGTATCTCTGGTATGTAGATGATAAAAACAGCCAACATTCGAGATAAACCTTTGAACAACTCCTTGAAATGAACTTATTACTGTTCAAGAAAGCTGTCATTTCCCTCTCATCTCATGGACAGCAAGATTTGGGAGGTCTCCTTCCAAATTAACTCTAGAAGGTTGCCTTTGTTGCTCATGTGGTGGACATTTACTGATTTGCGAGCATGTGCTCCCCAAATATCTGCCTCCCTTAACCACGGACAAATCTGCAATTCCAAGTGAGTTTTAAAATTCAGAATATTCTATTTTGCTTAATAAGATTTTCACCATGAAGGCAGTCTGCCACACGTGTGTTCAGAGGGCCATGTGAAGATTCAGCCTTTGCAACTGCAGTTTTGTTATGGGGGATCCTTTAATTTCAATCTTTAATTCTGAAAAAAAAATGTATACCAATTCATTAGAGTGGTTCTGAAATGTAGTGAATTAAAATTTTAGAAGTTTTAACAAAGATACTTTTCAAAAGGGTTTGTTATTTGATTAACCACCATTACTTTGGTTCTTGACTTCACAAATAAGCGTACTTATTTCTCAACTTATGTTAGGAGCCTAACATAACCCTGATACTAGAACTTGACAAAAATATTACCAAAAATAATAAGCTAATAAGCCTCATATAAATATATATGTATATAACTCCTTACCAAAATATTAAAAATTGGATGAAGCAATGTATAAGTCCAATTAAATACCATAACAAAGTGAGTTTATCCTCAAATTCAATGAAAATCAATATAACTCTTTTTAACCATATTAAAGTAAAAGACAATTTATAACCTCAATACTTACAGAAGCAGCATCTTTATGACAAAATTAATAGCAAACTTAAAATAGAAACATTCTCATTCTGATTAAAGACATGTGTGGAAAAATCTTTAAGTAATATCTTAATTGTGAAAGTAAATAATTTCACCACAGGTTATAAAGCAATGCAAGAGAACTTTTCTACTTATAACTTGAAAAGAATTAGAAGTATGAAAAGAAGACAAATTCTCATTTAACACAGGTGTTATGATTTCTACATAGAAAATCTGAAGGAATTTACAAATTATTATGAATAATTGATGAATTTAGGAAATTCACAGGATACAAGGTAAATGTATATTTTTCAACATTAAACAGTTGGAATGATTTTTAAATATGTTTTAATCACAGCACAAAGAAATATCTGATGACTAAGAATGGACTGTAATGAAAGATAAGTAAAACTTCTATACTGATACCCACAACACATTGCAAATTAAATTAAAAGTCTAAATAACAGCATAGGTAAGCCATAGTCCTAGATTGAAAAACTTTATATTAATAGCATAGCCACTCTCTCTAAACTGATACATAGATTCAATTATAGTCCTTATCAAAATTCTACTAGGCTTCTTTGAGGAAATAAACAAGATCATTCTAAAATTTATGTAGAGGCAAAAGCAATCCAGAATAGCCATATCATAAAAAAGAGGTATGAATTCCTTTTATACAAAGAATAATTATAAATTATAGTATCTGCATTTAAGGCTTGCTATAAAGCTACAATAGCAAGAGAGTGTGATATTGATATATAGGTAAGCAAATACATTAATGTAACGAATAAAGAATTCAGAAATAAATTTGCATATAGAGGGTCAACTGTGTTTTTATAAACACTGTGGAGAAAATTTAATAGAAAAAAGACTGTTTTTGGCAAATGCTGATGGAACAAACAGATATTTATGTAGAGAAAACTAACTATTGCAGTCTCTCCCAAAATTAATTTATGGTGGATTAGTGATCTAAACATAAAAATCAGAACCATAAAACTAAAAGAAACACAGGAGAGTATCTTCATAATTTCAGGTTAAGATTAAGTTAAGGTTAAAGACACAAAAAAAGCACACACTATAAATGAAAAATATGATACAGTAGAATTTATTAAAATTAAAATTTTTCTAGTCATCAAAAATGCTATAAAAAATAAGTAAACAAGGGACAGACTGATGAAAAATAGTCACATACATTGGACAAAGAACCTATATCCATAACATATAAAGAACTCCCACAAATTAATAATAAAGAATTTAACAATCTCCAAAATGTTCAAATGACTTGAATAGGTACTTTACTAACAGGAGATATAAATGAACAATAAGCACATAAGATGTTCAGTATTACTAGTCATCAGGGAAATAAATATTAAAATCACAATGTAATACCACTTCAAACCTAGTAGAATGACAAACAAAATGACTGACAATGTCAATGTCGGTGAGAATTCAGATAACTCGTATATTGCTGCTGGGAATGTAAACTTGTCAAGTACTTGGGGAACTGATTGCAAGTTTCTTCTAAAATTGAATAAACAGCTACCATATAACATAGCAATTCAACTTTTGGTATTTACCCAAAAGGTGTGAAAACATACTCACACAAATCTTATACAAGCAAGTTTATAGTAGCTTTACTAATAGTACCAGAAATTGGAAACAACTCAAATATTATTCTACAAAAGATTAAAAAAATGGGGTATAGCTGTACCATCTAATATAATCTGAAGTTAAAAAAAATGCTGAGTATTCAACAACAGGGAAGGATCTCAAAATATTATGTAAGAAAATAAAGCCAGACACCAATGAGTAAAAAATAATTTCATTGATCTAAATCCAGGCACTGGA
Source organism: Anoura caudifer (assembly GCA_004027475.1). Taxonomy (NCBI): domain Eukaryota; kingdom Metazoa; phylum Chordata; class Mammalia; order Chiroptera; family Phyllostomidae; genus Anoura; species Anoura caudifer. The sequence continues at coordinate 47,604 of PVKU01003190.1, forward strand.
AAAGAACTAATCTATGATCATAGTGATAGTGATAATACCATAAGAAGACCTTCTAGGGACTTGGTAATTTCAATATTTTGGTTTCATAGATTCAGGGATTTATCAAGCTTTGAATTGAACAACTAAGACCTGTGCATTTCATTGCAAGTTAATTGCATCTCAATTTTACATTAATAGCATCCCATATAGAATACAGATGATCTAATTTAGAATACTAAACTATCCAACACTTCCTATAAATGAGACAGCCACCAAACATTATTTTTATATTGAATTTGTGTTTATATTAGAAAAGAATACCTTAAATGCTATATTTCTTATTTTTATATATCTTTATAAAACACTTGCTTTCTCAAGTTTCTTCTTTGTAATATTTGTGCATATAGGAGGTATATTTAAGGAACACATAAATGTTAAAAATAAAAACTACAAATCAGGCTAACAGGGGCAAACATCCAAAAAAAAAAAAAAACCTTCTAGTAACTATTTGGTGAATACTTTTCTACATATCGCTCTGAACACTAGGTAGTTTAATGACTAAATTCAGATAAAAATATATCACTTAACGATAACACCAAGAATAGAGCCCTGGCTAGTGTGGCTCAGTGATTGAGTGCTGGCCTGCAAACCAAAGGGTCTCCAGTTCCTTTCCCAGTCGGGGCACATGCCTGGGTTGCAGGCCAGGTCCCTAGTAGGGGGCACTTGAGAGGCAACCACACATTGATGCTTCTTCCCTCTCACTCTTTCTCTAAAAATATATAGATAAAATCTTTTTAAAAAACCCAGTAACACCAAGAATAAAATGATTTACTTAACCAACTGTTTGTAGAAATGAGAATATATAATTGAACATAACTTTAAAATGAATAAAGGTATTATCTAAGTAGTATTTTGGCAAGCTTGCTTTACGGCTTGTGGTTCCACTGGGACCTTCAAAACTGTAGTCTATAACCCCTTTAAATCTTTTTTCTCTTGAATTAGAGATAGCTTACTCTTTGAATGTATTACTTCTATCTCTATGGCCACTCTGTCTTAGTATCATTTTCTGGTATTTACTCCTTATCTGTTGAAGTTTTCCAGGGACTTTCTTTGAGCATTTCAGTACTCTCCCTTGGTGAAGTCATCCATAACCACAGAATTAGCAATCAGTCATATGCAAAGAGACCATAAACGTGTATTTCAAATCTAAATCATTTCCTGAGCTTTGGAGACAGCTTTTTAGTGTCTACAGGCATTAAGGATTAAACATGTTCAACTCAAACCAACTGTCTCCCCCACATACCTGCTAACTAACCCACCATTTGCCACTGAATGGAATAAAAAGACACTTTACTGTACATGGCAGAAATTAAAGAATCTTTTCTAATTTTCTTTCTTATACTCTTACAACCACACACCAAATTATTCCCATTCTACTTTCTAAATTTTTCATAAACAAATCATTCAGTAATGCCAGTGCATTCATTTCAATTCTCAATATTTCCTTTTTTCTTATCTATCTTCTTATTGTTTTCCAGGGAGATCTTCCTGTGATGGAAATCTTAAAAGGTAATTTTCTGCTCAAATCAGCTTACTAACACATTTTCATTTGGGTAATTCCTATGCATTTTGTGTTAGGGTGTGCACCGTTTTCTCACTGGGATGGTCACTCCTATTTCTCTCTTCACTCTACCTTAAGGTAGGTACCATTCTCTTTGATGCTGTAGCATCCTCTGAATATCTTATCAAAGCACTTATCACTCCAAATAATTTTTTCACACTCAAATTTAAAAAAAAATTCTGGTCAAAGTTGTCAGCAAAGTAAGAAAATAAAGTTAATTATTCTCCCCCATCCCCCCAACTCCCACAGTCAATACCCCCTCCCCCATTGTCTGTGGTCATGAGTCCTCTATTTGTGCTCTTTCGCTTGTCCCTTCCCCTTCTTTCCCCCATTATCCCCCTCCCCCTATCCTCTGGTCACCATCAGTTTGTTCTTTATGTCCATGTCTCTGGTTCTATTTTCCTCATTTGTTTGCTTTATTAATTAGGATCCACTTATAGGTGAGATCATCATTTTTTATTCATCTGTCTTTTCTTCTTGACTTTGACCTTGTTGATGATAGGGACTTTTTCTCACCTCTTTATACTTAGAAACTAACACAATAGAAGATACATATTTTTTTAAAAATGTCATACATTTTAAGCATTTTTCAGAGTAATCATAAATCTATTTTAACAATAATATTGAGGATGACTAGATAGTTCTAGTTCTGCTTATTTAATCCATCATTGTTTCATCAAACATTCTTTCAGTTGCTCTCTTATGACACACAGGAGGCTTGGTGGTGTGCATTTGTAATGAATTAGCACAGCCCCTGCATTTAAAAAGTTCCATTCCAAAAGAGAAAGATACATGTAAATAGCACAGGGTTATTGAATATTTTTGGAACTATGATATACGCACTTAGTTCTGGAGTGGGATGAGGTTGTTGGAAAATTTCTCACCCTTGAAACGATTTTGAGTAATGAGTAGAAAGAATACAGATTTGTAGAGTAGGGTATTTGAAATAAAAGTGGCAGTCTCAGCAAAGTCATGCAAATGTGAAACAGCTTGCAATTTAGAGGAATTTCATAGGACTGCAGGATGACTAAAGAGTGAAATGAAAGTTTCTGTAAGAAATGAGTTTAGGAAAGGATAATCAGACTTTGCAGTCTCCTGTATTGTATGCTAAGTAGAATGAAAGGAGATAAAAAGGTCAAGGTGAAGAGACTAAACTAACAAGCTAAAGAGAGATAAGAAGCAAGTGATAGCTCTAGGGTAGGGAGTTATTAGAGGGTGGAGGTTTGAGCAAAAAGGACTCCTGGACAGGAACAACAGTGTGTAGATTACGGCAGGAAAGGAGGTATAAGGGGGATAAATGGTAATAGAAAATGCAATAAATAATAATAATTTTAAAAGGTCATGGTGGAAGAAAATAAACACCGCCATTATATGTAAGAGACAGACTGGAGAAGCAGGTAAGGCAATGCAAATGCCAGAACTGTACCTGAAGCACCGGGGAGGCTGGACAGAAGAGGAGACACCTGGTTGGAATTGTGGCGCATGCCAGACACACAAACAAAGCAGCCAAAAAACAATTGAAGAGGAGGGTGACAACCAAGTCGACTTCAGATGTTATTCAGACTCATGATTCTGGCTGTCTTCTCTATTTTAAGCATTTTCTATGGACATGGTAAAATGTGTTGTTGCTGGATATGGAATTGTTTGTATTATTTTTTATCTAAAATGGAAGTTTGTCATGAAGAATTTCATAAAAGAAAATCTACTCAAAGAAAACCCCAAGAAATTTAATGTAATCATTGGCAGTTAGCATGTAGTTAGATTTAATTCCTGTTTTTTTAAATAAAATAGTATAATAAACACTTATGTACCTTTCACCTAAAATCATTGATTGTTAACATGCTGTAAGGTTAACTTTTTCTTCCATTTTCTCTTTTTTCTATTTATATGCTTATTTCATTTAGCTGAATCATTTGAAAGTGAATTGTGGACTTTATATCATTTCACACATACATACTTCACATTGTACCTCCTAAGAATAAGAAACTTCCACAGTATGACAGTACGATTTTCACAGCAAAGGGTGACTCCTGATTGTGTTAATTTAGCAATGAAACAGCTATTTGAAATTTTTACTTTCATTTTTAGTTATGGTCAAATTCCTCAGGTTCCTCAATTTCAGGCCTGGTAGCTTCTCATCTTAGACCTGTCAGCAGAAATGTACCTTCAAAGGGGCTTTTCATCATTGATTTTTGTAACACAGTTCCCAAACCTAGCGCTTCACTGTGCTCTATCTCAATCACCTGCTTTTTTCTTCCTTTTCTTACATTCACTTACTTAATTAGTGTGTGCATATTCTTCTTTCTTTCTTTCCACTAGAAAAGGTTTTGTCTTATTCACATGTTTGCACCAGAGCTAAATTGATTTAGTGCAGAGCCAAGATTTAGGAACTAGTTTTCCTTCTATTTTTGAATTTTCAGGTTTCTTTACATCTCCATTCCTTTTCAATTAAATAAACAAAACAAGCATTTTTGTCTTTTCTTTCCATTTTCAAAATTGAACTTTGATTCTGAACAGTGACATGTCCTAGATCTTTTAATAACAATTGAAATTTTTGCATTATATCGGTAAATTATGAAGTGGTGAAAATAATTCACTGCAGTATTTTGTCTTTAATGATGTGTGTAAATTGAATATCATGTGACAGTCATACTACAGATGTTCTTTGTGTTGGCTAGCCATTAAATCACTGTATTTTGAATTCTATTATATAAACATTTAGATTTTGTTTGGAACACATTCAGGTATATAGGAGCACATGGATTCTATTTTCTAATGCAGAACTATTTGGAAAATATTTCTAAAGGACCGACACCCAGAACCCTACCCTAATCACTTTCCATTCTGTAATCCTACAAAGTTTGAAGTATTTCCAAAACTTGCGACTGCTGTATGAAGCTCAGAGGATTTAAAATTAATGTTGCTTCTCAGATTTGTTTTTATAAGCACCTGAATCTAGAGATCTGTCAAGGGGCACTTACACTTGCTGGTAACAAACATCTTGATTTAATTTAGTACACGTATCATCCAAAATGCACAACCCTTGTGTGATATGGTATCATACCACATGGCAAACCTGTAGCACAAAAAAAGCCTTGTCAAGCACTTAGGCAGCATTTTCATTTGGGCTGGAAAGCAAAGATGGCAGGAATTGATCACACAGAATGGCAATGAACTGGTTTCCCATGCACACTATTACTTTGCCTAGTTAAAGCCTAAACAAAGAAATTAAAAAATGTATAATTTCATAATTTATTTGGCAGGACTTTATATTTTGCATGATAAACACAAACTTTAAATTTTGTTGAAGTATTATTTAGTCTTTCAAATTATTAATCTCCCTCCATTCTCATTCTCTCCCTCTCTCATGCAAGTGCACTCATCATAACTAAAAATATTTACTCCTTTTTTTCTGCCTTCTTTTAAGTAAAATTAGTTCTTTTCTTCTGTTCAGCATACACCGGTATGCATTGGTCATTTTTATACACTGTTTAAACTACAGTATTGATATTGGTGGAGAATTTGCTCTTTATACATCATTATGCTTGGGACTGATGAAAGTGGTGGCCTGTATCTGAAAATAAGATATAATTTCTGTTTTGGGAATTACTTTACCTTCATACACTTTCAGAGACTTAATCTCTGTGGTGGCAATTTAAAATGTAAAGTTCAGATATTATTTTGGGCTCATGAATCTGACTGGCTTCTCTCTTTTAAACGTTATGGCTTGGTTTACTGATATCTAGAAAACATATTCATATCAAGTAAACCTCACTGAATTATCCAATGTGTTTTTTATACTGTTGTAAGGATGTCAGATGCACTTATAAAAACAATTTATTAATACCCATAATAATACATTGATGTCTGTTCAAAAAGAGGCTGTATTTTAATAACAATAAGACAAATTAATCACGATCATTCAATTAACATAGAATATATTTCGGTACACTGAATAATAAAGGAGTTGTTGAAAATATGTTTTAAGTTACAAATAGTGTTAGCATTTAACACAAAAGATTTAACTTGGTGTAGGCAGAGAAGTAGCGAGAAATTGGTGTGAGAAAGGCTCATGGTTGGCCACAATGAGTACCTGATGTCCTGTTCATCAGCTCCCAGGTTGCAAGTACTATGTCTCGAACGCCATCTCCTTAGAGAAGCAGGAATCCAGGTGTCAGCAAATTAGGAAAGAGAAGGACAGCCCGTTTGGCCACTGCCTGTCAGACTCTGTTTAGGGATTAGTCACATTTGTCTTGTAAGTAGATAGCCTTAATGATTCTTATTTTCTCTTCCATCTGATAACTGAAGCCTGATACTCCGTTTAATTGAATAAATGTTTATTCTATAGTTATAGACAAAAACAGTGCTAACATTTTGGGGTAAATGTTTTGAAAGTCATTCATATTGAGGACAATCATCAATCTTGTATATCTGATTGTGGAGAATGTAAATAAAGCCTGAGAGCATCAACAGTCAAGTGTGTGGAAGAGACAGAAGCCTTACCATTGACAGGTACTTTTCTCCCTGCTGCTCCTCCTCCTCCCCCATTTTTCCTTGTGCTCAATATTTGTTCTATTGCAACAAAAGGGAAAAATAGGATTTTTACATAAATCTGTATTGGTCATGATGATACATGCAGATAACTTGTCATGTCTTGCTAATATAATTTTAATAGATAAGACTTATTTTAAAGAAGTATAGCAGACAGATCATATTTCGATTCATATATCATAGTAACATTGTTAACATTTTTCTGTTTTTCAATATCATTTTCTAGAAACAAGAGATATTAAGAGGAAGATACAACTTTTGCCCTTAAAGAATCATAAATATATAAGATTTAGATCTATGCCATGTTAGAGGTACCTTGAAAAAGCCACAAGGATAAAGAATAAGGAGAATTAATTGCGAGATTGACTTGACTCTGAACTAGAGTCTTGGCTCTCCAGCTGCAGGGAACCTTTGCGAGATTGACTTGACTCTGAACTAGAGTCTTGGCTCTCCAGCTGCAGGGAACCTCTGCCATCCAAACAGGAGTGAGAAGAGAAGGCACCTGCGAATGCTCCCTTAACTGGTACAATGAATTGAATAAGGTAAGGTAAGTGAAAAGTATTTATCACTTTTAAAAATTAAGGTTGTAAATTTGAATTTGTTTACCAATCAAAAGTAAAATCTTTTAAATATGTACCTGTGAAAATTAGACTAACTTAGATTTATTCTATTGGCATTTATGCTGTTGAGATTTTCTAAATTGTTATAAAAAACTTTTCATTGCCTTATCATGGGCTTTGACATTGTTCAGAAAAGAATCCTGCAAAGTAAGCCAACTTGTTTGATTTTTTTTCAAATGTACTTTTAAACAAAAGAATAAGAAAAAAATTGATTTCTACCTCTATAAGTATGCTTATTTTTTAATTTTTTAAATTTTAATTGTTGTTCTTGTACAGTTTTCTGTCTTCTACTCCCATCCCTGCCCACCGCCCCAGCCCTCCCCATCTCCCTCCCATTTCCACCCCCCTAGTTTTTGTCCATGTGTCCTTTATACTTGTTCCTGTAAACCCTTCCCCTTTTCCCCTGGAATTCCCTCCCCTCTCCCCTCTGGTCACTGTCAGCCTGTTCTCAATTTTAGTGTCTTTGGTTACATTATACTCGTTTGTTTGTTTTGTTGATTAAGTTCCTGTTAAAGATGAGATCATATGGTGTTTGTCTTTCACTGCCTGGCTTATTTCACTTAGCATAATTCTCTCCAGTTCCATCCATGCTGTTGGGAAGGGTAGGAGCTCCTTCTTTCTTTCTGCTGCATAGAATTCCATTGTGTAAATGTACCATAGTTTCTTGATTCATTCATTTACTGATGGGCACCTAGGTTGCTTCCAACACTTGGCTATTGTAAATTGTGCTGCTATGAACATTGGGGTGCATAGGTTATTTTGGACTGGTGTTTCAAGGTTCTTAGGATATAATCCTAGCAGTAGAATTGCTGGGTCAAAAGGTAGATCCATTTTTAGTTTTCTTAGAAAATTCCATACTGCTTTCCATAGTGGTTGTACCAGTCTGCAATCCCACCAACAGTGCACTGGGGTCCCCTCTTCTCCACAACCTCTCCAACACTTGTTGTTTGTTGCATTGTTTATGATGGCCATTCTGACTGGTGTGAAGTGGTATCTCATTGTAGCTTTAATTTGCATCTCTGATAGCTGGCGATATTAAGCACCTTTTCACGAGTCTCTGGATCCTCTGTATGTCCTCCTTGGAGAAGTGTCTGTTTAAGTCCTTTGCCCATTTTTTAATTGGGTTGTTTGTCTTCTTAGAGTGGAGTCATGTAAGTTCTTTATATATTTTGGAGATTAAACCCTTGTCTGAGGTATCATTGGCAAATATATTTTCCCATAGAGTTGGTTCTCTTTTTATTTTAATACTGTTTTCTTCAGCCATGCAGAAGCTTTTTTATTTTGATGAGATCCCATTTATTTATTCTTTCCTTTATGTCCCTTGCTTTAGGGGACATATCAGTAAAAATGTTGCTGCATGAAATGTCTGAAATTTTCCTGCCTACGTTCTCCTCTAGGACTTGAGTGGTGTCACAGCTTATATTTAAATCTTTTATCCACCTTGAATTTATTTTTGTGTATGATGTAAGTTGGTGCTTGAGTTTCATTTTTTTGCATGTAACTGTCCAGTTCTCCCAACACCACTTGTTGAAGAGGCTATTCTTACTCCATTTTATATTGCTGCCTCCTTTGTTGAATATTAACTGAACGTAGAAAATTGGGTTTATTTCTGGGCTCTCTATTCTATTCCACTGGTCCATGTGCCTGTTTTTGTGTCAGTACCAGGCTGTTTTGATTACAGTGGCCTTGTAATACAGTTTGGTGTTAGGTATTGTGGACTTCTTTCTCAAAATTGCTGCAGCTATTCAAGGTCGTTTATGGTTCCATATAAATTTTTGAAGTGTTTGTTCTATGTCTGTGAAATATGTCATTGGTGCTTTCATAGGTATTGCATTGAATCTGTAAATTGCTTTGGGTAATATGGACATTTTGATGATGTTAATTATTCCAATCCATGATCACGGTATATGTTTCCATTTGTTTGTGTCTTCCTTGATTTCTTTCTTCAGTGTTGTGTACTTTTCTGCATACAGGTCTTTTACCTCCTTGGTTAGGTTTATTCCTAGGTATTTTATTTTTATTTTTGCTATATTCAATGGGATTTTTTTCTTGACTTCTGCTTCTGCTGTTTCATTGTTGGTACACAGAAATGCCTTTAATTTCTGGATATTGACTTTGTATCCTGCTTTTTGGCCAAATTCATTTATTAGGTTGAGCAGCTTTTTGGCCAAGTCTATAGGATTTTCTATGTACACTATCATATCATCTGCAAACAGTGATAGTTATGTTTCCTCCTTTCCAATTTGGATGCCTTTTATTTCCTTTTCTTGTCTAGCCTCTGTGGCTAAGACTTCCAATACTATATTGAATAGAAGTGGTGAAAGTGGACAACCTTGTCTTGTTCCTGATCTTAGTGGAAAAGATTGTAGTTTTTGCCCGTTGAGTATGATGTTGGCTGTAGGTCTCTCATATATGGCCTTGATTATGTTGAGGAATGCTCCCTCTGTTCCCACTTTGCTGAGTGTTTTTATCATAAATGGGTGCTGTACCTTATCAAATGCCTTTTCCACATCTATTGATAAGATCATGTGATTTTTGTCCTTGCTTTTGTTTATGTGATGTATTACATTTACCAATTTGCAAATGTTGAACCATCCTTATACCCCAGGGATGAATCCCACTTGGTCATGGTGTATGATCTTTTTAATGTATTGTTGGATGCAGTTTGCCAATATTTTGTTGGGAATTTTAGCATCTATGTTCATCAGCGATATTGGCCTGAAGTTTTCTTTCTTTGTTGTGTCTTTTATCTGATTTGGGGATTAGAATGATGCTGGCTTCATAAAACAAGTTTGGGAGTCTTCCATCATTTTGGATTTTTTTGAAAATTTTGTGAAGGATAGGGGTTAGTTCTTCTTTAAATGCCTGTAAAATTCCCCTGTGAAAGCATCTGGTCCAGGACTTTTGCCTGTCTGGAGTTTTTTGATTACTGCTTCTATTTCATTTTCTGTTATTGGTCTGTTCAGGCTTTTTCCTTCTTCTTCATTGAATTTTGGGAGATTATATTTTTCAAGAAACATTTCCATTTCACCTAGATTTTCAAATTTCTTGGCATACAGTTCTTCATAGTAAGTTTTTACAATCCTATGTATTTCTGTGGTGTCAGTTGTAATCTCTCCTCTTTCATTTCTTTTTTTTTTTTTTTTTACATTTTATTTATTTATCTTTAGAGGGGAAGGGAAGGAGACAGGGAGAGAGGGAGAGAAACATCAATGTATGGTTGCCTCTTATATGTCCCCTGCCAGGAACTGGCCTGCTCGCAACCCAGGTATGTGCTCTGACTGGGAATCGAACCACGATCCCTTGGTTCACAGGCCTGTGCTCAATCCACAGAGCTATACTAGCCAGGGCCTCTTTCATTTCTGATTGTGTTTATTTGGGTCCTCTCTCTCTTTTTTTTCTTGATGAGCCTGCTTAAAGGCTTATTGATTTTGTTTATCTTTTCAAAGAACCAGCTCCTGGATTCATTGATCCTTAGAAATGTGCTTTTAGTCTCTATGCCATTTAATTCTGCTCTGATCTTGGTTATTTGCTTCCTTCTACTTGCTCTGGGCTGTCTTTGTTGTTGTTCCTTGAGTTCTTGTAGGTGTAGGGTTAGGTTGCTTGTTTGAAATGTTTCTATCTTTTTTAGGTAGGCCTGTACTGCTATGAACTTCCCTCTGAGGACTGCCTTTGCTGTGTCCCATAAGTTTTGGGTTGTTGTGAGTTCATTTTCTTTGTTTCCAGAAACTTTTTGATTTCTTCCCTAATTTCATTCTTGACCCATTCATTGTTCAATAACATGCTATTCAATCTCCATGATTTTGAGGGTTTTGGGTTTTTTTTTCCTTGGGGTTGGTTTCTAGTTTCAGTCCCTTGTGGTCAGATAAAATGCTTGGTATGATTTCAATTTTTCTTGAATTTGTTGAGGCTTATTTTGTTTCCTATCGTGTGGTCTATCTTTGAGAATGCTCCATGTGCATTTGAAAAGAATGTGCATTTAGTTTCTTTGGGAGGAAGTGCTCTCTCTCTCTCTCTCTCTCTCTCTCTCTATATATATATATATATATATATAGCAGTTAAGTCCATCTCATCTAGAGTATTGTTCAATGTCACAATATATTTGTTGATATTATGTCTGGAAGATCTGTCCATTTTTGACAGTGAGGTGTTAAAATCCCTTACTATAATTGTGTTGCTGTCAATATCTTTCTTGAAATCCTCTAAGATTTTCTTTATGTATTTGGGTGCTCCTGTGTTGGGTGCATATATATTTATGATGTTTATGTGTTCTTGGTGGATTCTTCCCTTGAGTATTATGAAGTGACCTTGTGGGTCTCTCTCTATGGCTCTTCTTTTGAAGTCTGTTTTGTCTAATGAGTATTGCTACCCCAGCTTTTTTCCCCTGCCCATTTGCTTGGAAAAATTGTTTCCAGCCCTTTGCTTTGAGTCTGTGTAGGTCTTTTGTCCTGAGGTGGGTCTCTTATAGGCAGCATATGTGTGCGTCATGCTTTCTTATCCATTCAGCTATTCTATGCCTTTTAATTGGAGCATTTAATCCATTTACGTTTAAGGTTATTATTGATAGGTACTGATTCATTGCCATTTTCATACCTGTGTTCCTCTCTCTCTCTCTTTTCTTTCCTGTCCTTAAATCAGGCCCTTTAGTATCTCTTGTAGAACTCGTTTGGTAGAGGTGTATTCTTTTAGACTTCTTTTATCTGAGAAGCTCCTTATTTGGCCTTCTATCTTGATGGAAAGCCTTGCTGGGTAAAGTAGTCTTGGTTGCAGGCCTTTGGTTCTCATTACTTGGAATATTTCTTGCCATTCTCTTCTGGCTTGGAGTGTTTCTATTGAGAAGTCAGCTGCTAACCTTATTGAGGCTCCCTTGTATGTTACTTCCTTTTTCTCCCTTGCTGCCTTTAAGATTCTCTCTTTGTCTTGGAATTTTGCCATTTTCATTATGATGTGTCTTGAAGTGGGCCTCTTTGGGTTCCTCTTGACTGGGACTCTCTGTGTGTCCTGGATTTGTGTGACTTTTTCTCTCATCAAATTAGGGAAGTTTTCCATCATTACCTTTTCAAATAGGTTTTTTATCCTTTGCTCTTCTTCTCTCCTTCTGGTATCACTATTACATGGATATTATTGCATTTCATATTGTCTTGCATTTCTCTTGATCTCTCTTCATTCCTTCTGAGCTCTTTTCCTTTTCTTGCTCTTTCTGGATTTTTTTTCTACTTTGTCCTCCAACTCATTGATCTGATATTCTGCTTCACCTATTCTGCTTTTCATTCCTTCCACTGTGTTCTTCAGTTCAAAAATTGTATTCTTCATGTCCTCTTGTCCCTTGTTGATAGTTTCTATTTCCTTTTTCATGTTGATATAGTTTGCAGTGAGTTCCTCATAGCTTCCCTGTAGTTTCTGGTAGCTCATTGAGAGCTCTTGGAGCTTCCTGACAACCATTGCTTTGAACTCAAAATCTGATAGTTGAGTTGCCTCCATTTCATTTAGCATTCTTTCTGGGGCTTCCTCTTTTCCTTTCATTTGGGGATTATTTCTTTGTCTTCCCATTGTTTATGAATCTCTTCTGGTTAGCCTCAGCTTCTTAAATTGATCTGTTCTGACTCCCTGGGTTTATGGTATGAACTTCTGTGGTAGAATACCTTTGAGATTCAGTGGTGCTGTCTCCTTCGGGCATCCTGGTGTTCACAGCTTCCACTGTCTCAGCTGTTGAAATGCCCCCTCTTTGGGACCAACTCTAGTTTTGTCACAGTTCCAGGGTGTTTTGTTTTGTTTTTTTGTCTCACTCATGGGTATTTAAAAAGAGAAAAGAGGAAGAAAAAAATGAAAAGAGAAGAATGAAAAGAAGAAAGAAAAAGAAAAGAAAAAAGAGAAAGGAAGAAGAGATAAAATTGGAAAGAAAGGAAAAGGGAATAAAACACGAAATAAGGGATGAGAAGCAAAAGGACTTGAGGGGTAAAAAAAGATAAAAATAATGAAAAAACAATAAAAAAATTAAAACAAAAGAAAAAAATAAAAGCCAACTCTTGCTGTTTTCAATCTTGCCAAGCCAGTTTTTCTGGTCTTGCTGGCTGCAGCAGCCCAGGGGTGATGGTATCACTTTTCTCCTTTTTCAGTGGTCAGTTATCTTTGGGCTATTCTCCTCAGATGTAGTCTTTGGCTTATCCGCACAGGGCTTCAGGAGTATGTTCTGAGCCTCCTGAGGAGGCTCACACTTTCCCGAGTTTATGTGTGTGAGCTTAGGTCTCCTACGTGGTATACACCTACTCCAGTCATTCGAGGGCGCCTATTATCTCGCAGTCATCTGCGGACATGCACATTCGCTGATTGCTGAGCAGCTGACTGCAAAGTTTCGAGGGTGCTGATCAATTGTCACGTAGTCCAAAACTTGTTTGATTTTAACTCAGACACAATGTATTCTTTTCCAAATCACTTATAAATTGTGAGCTATATTTTCTGCATGCTGCTCACTTTCTACCCAGACTTGGTTCTAAAATCCTAAGTGACTTTTTAAAATAATCTAAAATGAGAAGAAAAAATAATATAATCACATTCCATCCTAGCAAGAAATATTTATAGCATAAGAAGTAGCTTTGTTTCATCAGAAGATTTTGACTATATAATTTAGTGACTATATATTATTTGAAACAAAGGTCATTTATAAAATGAGAGTGTTAGACTAAGTCTCTCAAACACTCTTCAACTCCGGGAACTGGATTGAATTATTCCAGCACTGCAATTGAATAATGCATAAATTTTTCTTAACGTTATGATTTTTTCTCAATAATGATTCTTAGACTTTACTACATTTCCAGCTACTTAATATCAGCAAACCATATCACAGATGAATCTGCATGTAAGTAATATTAATGGAAATAATTAGAAATGTTGGATCATGCTGTACTAACAATACCATCTTTTCTGTACCTCAAGATACAATTTATTTTACACAGTTATAAGGTTTATTATCATATTTCTGCTGGTAAAGTGTTTCCAGTTCATATGAGAGAATTAAACATGTTATTATTTTATAGGTGTTTTTATGGGTATGAAAATCTCCAAAGTACACTCTGACTTCAGGTGCTTTTCCATATGAGCACTGGGCCAGATGATCTATAAAACCCATTCCAACTCTACATTTCTACAATTGATTCCAAATTAGATATAATGTAGCCAAAAATGAAATAAAACATGATGATAGACTTTAAATTAAATAATGGTCTTTAAAAACTGTTTAGAGTTTACTTTAAATTTTACTCTTTACATTGTCTTACACATATGAAAGATAAAAAATGGTCATAATTAGTGAGGGTTCAATCAGGGTCTGGCCAGTAAAATAAACACCACATATTTTAACAGTGAAACCATTTAAAATAAGAAATTGTTTGCAGGTACTGAAAAGTGGAAAGGCAAATGGAGAATATGGAGATATCACAGATGAAGTAACTGAAGGAAGCAATTTTCATCAGTAGGGCTGGGGAGACAAAGGAAAAAGGTTGAGATTGGACCACAGTCTAGAATTTGAAGGAGAGGTTCTGGTTCAGGGAGGGACCCAGCTCTCTGAGGAGAGAGCAGTGCTCAGCTGGGGCTGGTACCTTAGAAGTTCAGACAAGGGCTCCTCCGCACCTGATACTCAGATCTTTGACAACAAAGGTACCGGCCAATTGCTGCCAGTATTTCTGAAAGGATAGAATGAGGCTAGGTCTGGGAATGTGGGGAACAAATAGCAAAACAGCTTCGACTGCCAGGGTAAAGAACTATTGCTGGAGCCATGCTGACAGAAGAAACAGGAAGCAAACAGGAAGAGTGAGTCTCTTCTCCTTCCACACTTACCATTACCCTCTAGTAAAACTTACCACGGAGCTAGCTGGTAATGGAGAACTGGGTTTCTCAGAGTCACAGCCTTTGCCTCACAAAGCAAAGTGGAGAAAGCAGGATTTGAAGCCAAAAAATAATAGCTTAAAAACCATCACAAGGGTGAGAAAATCAGGATAATGATTCAGAATACAAGTAAATGTTTGAAAGTAAAACTGGAGACTATTAAATTATAAACAAAAAGCTGCATTTCTCTGAATTCTATATTTCTACACATGTACTTGAAATAATAGCATATTTATCTTATAAAAGAAAAAGGTAAACTACCTTGTTATTATACTGAATAAGCAGTTGTTTATTAATTAGACGTTAAGTGATGGCAATTAAAAATTACCAACCTGATCTATTAAATGAAAATTGCAGAGTAGTTATTTATCTCCCCATGAAACTTACATACATATACATGCAAATACAGATAGTCAAACAACTTTTCTAAACTACCTAATTTTATTTTCAAACATGGAATATTAGCATCTAACAGGCATGAGTTTATAAAGTTTATGCCAGTAAGTTATTTTGAGAACCAAAATCTAATATACACAGTAGAGCAAATGTTTTTAAAATTAAGTAGTTCGTTTAGTGAAAACCAAAGCAGAACATGGACTGTTCTTATGGAGAGAAAAAAAAAAAAACAACTTACTGTGGTGGAAACCCACTAAAATATCTCCTTATTTAGGTAACTTTATGAATGCAATGAAATTTGCACAATGTTATTGTACAGCTCTTAGAATATTCCAGCTGCACTGAATAGTTAATTGATCTACCCAATTATTTTTCACTACTGAAATTAATTGACTAATTAATAGAAGTGACTCAATTAATTAGTGGTTTAAATGTAATGGGACATAACAAACTATTAAAATTTAAAAGCCATTCTGTATCTAATATTTTAGTAATATAATAATAATTAAAGTTAAACTGTTAAACTAATGATATTTAGTTTTGAGTAGCAGAAATAATCTGTAAATTATTTTTTCCAATTTTGCATAAGTATTTAAATATCATATAAATATAGGTAAGTTCATTTTACCAAAAATTGGGAAATCTGTACCATTTTTTTTGCTCAACCACACTGAAGATTTTAATCCAGGCTATATGTATAGGGTAATATGCAAATTTTATCTTCATATTGAATGTAAATTTTAAAAAATTCATTATTATTCCAATGCAATCAGGGCAATTTAAATAGTTTCATGCTTTATCATGTACCTATTAAAACTTCAATAAAAAGAGATTCCTAGCTTAATCTCTTTAGTTTAATTCATGATACAACAATGTCAAATAAATTATTGTATGCTACTAACCACTAGGTTGACAGTCAGAAATGAAGAAACACTTCTAATTGTGTAGATAAGACATAGTCCTGAACCTAAAAGAAAACCTCACTTTCTGTTAAATAAGTTATTATTAAAAAAATTAAAGTACGAGAATAACAATTAAAATTTTTTTAAAGTTTTAATTATTTTAATTAATTTGATTATTCAATAACACCCTTTAATTAACTTCTATATGGAAGATAGAGTGCTAGGAGTTATTATAAATTTAAAAATGCATAGGTACAATCATACATTTCCAAATTTCTAAGACATTTCAAATTAAAATAGCTCATCCTGTATCAGACCTATGTATTTTTGGTCCATTAATATAGTCTCCGTAGTGTAAAACTTACTCCTTGCCCTTGAGGTTTTTGCCAATTAATGGAGGCAGTATTTGGCATAAAAAACTAAATGCCAGACAGATTCCATAACCAAATTATTCTTTTCAGGCAACAAGGATAGAACAAATGGCCTCTCAATGTCTTTATTATAAACTGGAATTCCTTTGAGCACTTACTTCTGTTGGAATCTATGTTTTAGTGAATTTTCTGTTGCAATTGTTGCAACGTTCTTCATTTTCTTGGGAATCTGGTGGTTGCCTTTTTGTGATCTGTTCAGTGATATATCTCAGAGGCCTATTTGAAATTTTCTGGTTAGGAAGTCAGTGGTCTTGACAGTTAACTACTACTTTCAATGGCTGGATGTGGCAAAACTGTAACACCTGCAAATTCCTGGGATATTGCAAACTGATAAGTCTTGACAGGCAAATTGATGTCCATTATATGTAATTATAGCCTGGATTCCTGGCTTCTTTCCGGCATTCAGAGAGAGCAGCTGCTGTGCTATGTGTTTTGAACCTTTTTCTAGGGAATAAAGGAATAATTGTCTATCACAAACAATTGTTGATTTCTGAAATAAACATGTTCTTTTAAAAATATTTTGACATTAGGGGAGTATACAAGGCTTCAAGAAAAGATTTAGTTCATTCTTCCTTGAAGATATTCTTCTAAAAAAATACCTTTATCTGTGTGTTCTGTTCTCATCCACAGCTGAGAGGGGCATAAAAACTTTTTATTTTTAATTTCTGGAAGTAACGTACTTAACCAAAGAATTCTGTAATGGCCAAAGTATGAATTAAATATGAGACATTGCCCTCAAAAAAGTAATATTTACTGTGGATTTTGTTCATTGTAATGATGCTTATTTTTTTTCCAAAGCAGGTGAATAATATCCATGTGGCCTATTACCTTCTCATGCTTTCAGTAAACTCAGTACATAAGTTTCTAATCCTATGGTACTTAGTTAACACTTTTTTCATTTAAGAACTTTTAAAA
The DNA here is from genome assembly GCA_004027475.1 of Anoura caudifer. Taxonomy (NCBI): domain Eukaryota; kingdom Metazoa; phylum Chordata; class Mammalia; order Chiroptera; family Phyllostomidae; genus Anoura; species Anoura caudifer. Next base: position 64,900 of record PVKU01003190.1, read on the forward strand.
CTGTTAGTTATTTTGGCTAACAAAAATAATAAAAATCATGTAGAAAAAATTTGAATCAGATGTAATCATCATTTCTGACAAAAAAAGAAAAGTTATTATCTACTTTGCCATTTTTATTGGTTGAATTATTCAAGGACATTTTGGTTACTTTCCATCAACTTATGTGATAAATGCATTGATTGTCTGCTCTTGTTCTCTTTATTCTTTACTAATTATCCTTAAAACCTAAATTACTGTTTAAATAAAGCCGCCAGGTCACTTCCCTTTAGCTTCTTGAAAATGAACAATGTGCTATTTCACTGTTATGGTAGTCTTGCTTTTCTTGTGAGAAAAGGCAAAATTTGTTATATTCATGTTCTCACCTTTGTATTTTCAAAAAAAAATAAATAAAGATGTTTCAGGCTACCAGTTAAATTCTTACGATTTCTGAACCATTATGTTGTCATCTGAATAACTGAGGACTACCTTTAATGAGGTGCATGTGCCTGGTTACATTAGCTGCTTAACAGATGTCTGAGTGATTAAAGCTCCCCTGAGTACCATAGCTTTTGCATTTGCTTGAATCTCATTTGCCTTCTGACCCTGGAGTCCCACTGAAGATTCCCACTTGTTGTTTTACTTTTCCTTTTTTTAACTCTTAGATGAATGATCAAAGTAGTTTATAAATATGTAATTGTCAAAGGTCATCTTCCTGAAGTTTATACAAAATTACTTATTTAACCCTTAACTCCTTTAAATATATATATATATATATTATTACCTAGTACCTATAAATATCTATGTAAACATTTGTGTATATATAACATATATATGTTTGTTTGTTTGTTTGTGTGTGTGCGTATATATATATGGCAAATACCCTTTTGGGATCTGGCATTTGTTGGCCCACCTGATCTTGTGGTGTGGGTCCCAGAACTGTGGCAAGTACAAAGATGAACTATTGCATAACACAGACAAAATAGTCTTTAATGTCCTGAAAGAATAGGTGTCACGGAGAGATCTCCACTCCACTGCTTACAACCAGCTGGCTCTTTGGAACCTGGTTTATCTGCTTCAGAAGAGGAAGGGGCTGGTTGACAGGATTTAAACCTGTGGCTCCAGGCAGTCTAGGCATTCTAATTTGGATTCTTCGATCACTAAGCCAAGCCCTGTAGGTCTCAAAACCTTTTATTTATACATAGATAATGAGAATACCAATCAAGCTGTCATTGTAGTAATGAGAATTTCACCAGATTTCACTTCTTCCTTCAAACGTGTTATTGTTGAATCTCATCATGTGAGTCAAGTTGAATCAAAGCCAACTTGTCATTTCCACCTTCCATTATCAGTCTGGAGTGATTTTATTTAACTTTGTCTCCGCATTTATGGATTCTGTTCTCAAAGGACATCGGAGCTGAAATTGATGAATCATATAATGCTGCCTCATCTATGAAAATTTGGTGAAAACAAGGCACAGGTTTCCCTTAATTTTAATAAAATGATGCATAGTATGTTGATATTAATGGTCGTAAAAAAGATTTGTGGAACTAGAACATACATTTTGAGAAACTTTCTTATTATTATTGCAGAAAATCATATCAAAATATAATTTTCTATAATCCTCTTACTCATATTCAATTTAATCTGCATTTATTATTCTGCATGTATGGACTTTATTAATTGCCAGAAAGCAAATTTCTGGGCACCTAAAGTTAATAAATGGGAAAAATAGCTAATATTTCAGACCATTGTTAAAAATAATATACACATTTCCTTAATTAATGTTACTCACTATGTGTGTTATGGGTTTTTCTCAAAAAGTTAATTTATTGATTTATACATTAGTCTATTTCTAAAATTATGATAGGTATAATAAGAGGAATATTGCTGAACAAAAATATACATATTTATGTTACTTTATAAAACAGTCAGAAAGATGTATAATATTTAAAAAAGAAAACAACAGAATTACTAGTAAATTGCAACATTAAAGGTTAAGTTTTACTTATAGTGAGTAAAGTCAGAATAAAAAGGAGAGACTAATGCTGATTACATTTTTCTTGATATTGGCCATAATATGTACATACATAATTTGGTAAGTGAGGCAAAACAAACTTAAGCACTTACCTCTTCCAGTAGATGGTGAATTAACCTTAACTCCAGGCTCTGAATCACATGAATTTTAAGATGTTTAAATTATGAATGAACAGTCTTAGGTTTTAAAGCAGTTGTTAAAAGAATCTCTTTGATGATGAGATCTCAAAGAAAGTAAAATCAGTAGCCCCATCCCTACCCTAAAAAAATTTTTCAAAAGAAAAAAAAGGAGTTGTGTTTTGACCTGGCTTTCTGCTTTTTGAGGATTATATATTATATCATTTTGATTCCTTACTCTCTTCCCTAGATATTTAAAAATACTTCTTTTTGAGGCAAATAATGACATGACCAAGTTATTATTTTTACTCCCATATTTCTAAATTTTGCCCAATATTTATATTCCATAGATAAGGATGAAATCATCAGGGGTAAAATTAGTGTAGCTTATATTTTTCAAACATAAACTATCTTTTCCCATCCATCAGATTTCTCATACATTTCTAGGCAAGTTGAAGTATACTAACAGTTCAAATGTACCCTACCTCCATACCATTGGAATGAAAGAAATTTGTATTACGTTAATTTGAGATGGGGAAACCTGAAAAAGTTACTTCCGAATGGACTATACTGCATAAATGAGCAAACTAATAAGTAAAAGCATTCAGAATTCTCTTATGTGAAATATATTTGAATCATGGCCATCGTTTTTAAGATTACTTTTTATATATATCTCTGTAGAAAAAGCTCCTGGAGGCACAATCTTGTTTAATAGGACTGTGGCCCACAATTCTGTAATAAGGTAAGAGAGAGGATGAATTTCACTTAAAAAATGTACTAAGCTATTTCTTTTGTGAAAATGTAGAGTGTAAAATAGACTGTGTTGTGAAATATCAAAATTATTACATAGTACTTTGAAACACCCTATCAGCCCAGTAATCACACCTTGCATTTTCTAGCTACTATTTTCCAACCTGGGTACTGTTCATTTGCTAAATTGTCGGTAATGATTTTAGCCTTATATATTTTTGTACATGTACTTTTCTTCTTAAGTTCCTACATAACTCAAAGATACTTTATGGCATTTAAAATAGTTGATGACATCAATTTATGTCTTAATTCACAAGTTTAGTAAAACTGTCTAAATTAAGTTTAAAGCTTATGTATATGTACATGCATTTGAACTTATTTTTCTGTTACCATTTATTCTATCATTGATCCTCTCACCTATAAATCAGCAAGCAACTGACACACTTCCAAGAGTCTTGAATAACATTTAACACGTGTTTAAGCAGAAAACAAGCTTTACGCTTTACTCAAGTGGAGAATTACCTTTGCAAGGTAATTCCCATTGCGAGTTGTCATTCTATGAATGGCCTACATGGGGCTGTACAGTACATAACCTAAGCAGCCATATGCCACACACAGGAGCACCAAGTAATAAAACAAATCCATATTGTAGCGATTCAATGCTTATGTCTGAATTCCAATTATTTCTTTAACAACAGTAGGAGTGACTTTTTGCTGATGCTCTTCATTTTGTCACTCCTGTAACTACAATAAAAACAAGTACTGATTACACACTTAAAATGTACTTGGCATTGTTCTTAGCATCTGCCATTGATTCTCTCCATTTTCATGACACTCTTATGAGGCAAATATTATCTTTATTTTACAAAAAAGAAAATTGAGATACAAAGAGGCTAAGGAGCCAAAGTCAAACATCATAAGTAGTAAATATCTTGAGCCTCTTTAGATAACCTTATATTTCTTATTTATTTTGTTTTAGATTGACTTTTAGAAGTGGAGATCCTAAGATTTATAACCTAGCTTTTCTTTTCTCAGTATGTCTTATCTGATGTTAATCAGCCCATAGTTTTACTATTACCTGTTTGTCAGTGGGATAGCAAATGAATGGATGGATGGATGAATAAATAAAATCTATGTCTCTAATAATATTTGCCCTATGACACAGATATATATATATATAAATATTCAACAGACAAGGTGCATAACTAACACAATCATATGGAGACAACAGTTACAGTGAATCCGATGCTTTAAACTGAACTGGTTTCATTCTGAATTTATTATCCTCCCCATCAGCACCAACACCTTTAAGCTACTCACTTTAACTGTAGTCTCCATATAATTGTGTTAGTTATGGGCTTTGTGTTAGAAACAAATCTACTCTTTTTAAAAGAATCAGAATCTGTAAATAATCTGCAAGTTATATTTCTTCTTTATAATGGGCTTCTTTTTAGTACCCATGCGTAGCAATACAGAGTTGGGCAGGTAGGAGAAAGGGAGAATGTTGTTTCTGGCCATTTGTTTCCGATTCCTGTCAGCACCACCTTAGCAACAGTGGGTTCCGGTACCCAGCTTCTCTTTGTACGCATGGAACCGGCTTTATTAACCCCCTGAAGCAGCCTGCAGCACCCGCTCCTCAGGCTTCTGAGACCTAAACCCACAGAAACCCTCCTCTGAGTTTCTCGGTTCTGATAGCAACAACTGCTTCCCTTTCTCCCTGCATCTCTAGGGCAGTAGCTGCTTCCTGCAACCACATTCTTTGTCTTTCCTTTAATTCTCCCAGACTCTAACACCCCTGTAACCAACTGCCTGTATGAAATTTCATGTGTTAAATATCTAATGTCTGTTTCTGTTTCCTGACCAATGCTTCACTGAGATACTCACGTATTAGAATTTCCCTTGATTATTGCAATTCCTTTCTTTGATTGTTCTGGGCATATTCTTTACCTAATTCAAATTCTTTTTCTTCTACATTTAACCAATTTCCACAAACTGCCAACTATATCCTAGACTATCTCAGAAGTCTGACTTGTCCTCTTTGTGTCAATCAAAATGTAGTGGTAAATTTCAAAGAGTTTTGATCTAGAAGGCTTGCATTCAGGCATAGACCTGCTACTTATTAGCTCTAAGACCTGGGAGAGACTGCTGGTTGGCTGGTTTATCACCAACACTGCACATGCACATATATAATATATTTTATGTATACTGTTCTATATTATATATAATTTTAACATACATGTAAAGGCATTTCACCAGCACTCTCAGTCTGACACTGTCTTTGTCCAAATGACTCTTTTTGACATCATCCTTTACAAATTATGCTATAGTTACTGAAAATAACCTGCTAGTATAAACACATTTGTTACATTTTAGTTCCCTCTTTTTTTTGCACTGTTATAAACATATTTGTTACCTTTTTCTTCCCTCTTTTAAGTAATTATTCTAAAGCAAATCAATTAAAATATAATTAATTAAATATTTTACCCTTGCTTTTAATATATAACAATTTTATCAAAACAAGTACAGCCGGCAGAAGTCTAGGTGAAGAGGTAACAAAATGTGAATGTAAATATTGACTTCAATAAATACATGGAACACTTAGGTTGCAATATCATGGAATGTTTACCTGGCTGAATACAGCCTTGTGGTTAACAAAATTACCATAATTCCTGTGTTTAGATAATAATAAAAAATTCACTTATAACACCTAACTTTTTAGAATATTCTTCAAACACATCTATATAAAATTGGTGATTATCATTATGAATTGTGATGAATAATGGGTGAGTTCTAGTGAGTAGATTATTCTGGAGGATAGAATAATAGATATGCCATTTTTGCTGCTTTGAGCAACATTTGCCGACCCTTGGTCTGTCTTGCCCAGGCAACATTAAATGTTCTGCAAAGGAAAGCTCTGTATCTGCTCTTGTTCTTTAACGTTTTACCTCACAGTGTTTGGCATTATTCCCAGATCTCTCTAGTTATTCATATAATAATTATGTTGAGCTTTTTGTTTAATTCAAGTAAAAGAGGATGCTTCCCATATTCAAAGGAGCAAAATTAGTTTTCTACTCAACTGTGCTCCTACAGTTTCCACCTCTTCATTATCATAAATGAAGGTAACAATTTGAAAGTTTTCTTTTTGTATTACTAATGTTTCCTAAAATGTTTGATGTAGGTGGTTCATGAAGTCAGATCATATGGCAAACTTTCCTAATGTACTGGAAAGTTAAGTGCAGGTGTTTTGAATAATTTTCTGGAGATACAAGCTACATTAATGTTGTTTTACATAATAAATAACCATTATTAAAACAAATATTAAAAATGTTTAAAAATAGCCATAGGTATTAAAAAATAATACTTAGACTAATGCTCAAAGTAGACTAAATAAATGAATTATGGATCCAATTGTGAAAAGAAAGAAATTTGTGGCTATAAAAATGCCTAGAGGGTACTGAGCCACATCTTGTATATATCTTTTATTTTTCTGAAGCATCTGGTTTGATACTCTATACACAAAAACATTTTTACTTAATTACCAACTAAGCCAAAGATTGCTAATTTTCACTTGCAGGTTTCTACAAATGGTAGGACTAACTCCTTATATTCTGTATGTACTTAATAATTGCTTCAAGAACTCTGATGAGAATATAAGATACTGCATTGAATAATATAAGCATTGTGTTAGATTCCATGGGTTTAGAGTCTAGTGAGGATAATGATAAAAATAAAAATTTTATTTAAAAATGATCCAAATAAACTGCAATAATTACATTTACTAATATGGCTGAATATAATTTTTTGTCTTATATAGCACCAAATATAAGCTTACATACCTAAAAAAACGTAAGTGAAAAGGCGAACTAGCAGCTATTTGCAACACATATTTTATCAAGTAATCCGTATTCAGAACACATGAAATACTCATTAGAATCAATTTTTTTATTATAGACCCTATTCAGACATCCCCTACTTCCCCCACCTTTGCCCACCTTGACCTAGCCCCCGCCTCTCCACCCTAACCTTCACCTTATTATTATCAGTGTCTGTGGGCTTTGAGTAATCTCTTTAATTTCTTTTATCCAGTCATCTAGTCATCTCCACTCCCTTCTCATCTGAGAATTATCAGTCTGTTCCATGTATCCATGCCTCTGGTTCTATTTCGTTCATCAGTTTATTTTGTTTATTAGATTCCACACATAAATGAGATCATATGGTATTCGTCTTTCTTTGACTGGCTTATTTCACTTAGCATAATATTCTCCAGGTGTATCCTTGCTGTCACAAAGGGTAAGATTTCCTTCTTTTTTATAGCCATGTAGAATGCCACAGTGTAAATATACCACAGCATTTTTATCCCCTCATCCACTGATCTGTATTTGGGCTGTTTCCAGATCTTGGCTACTGTAAATAATGTTGCTATGGACATGGGCGCATATATTCTTTATGATTGGTGTTTCAGAATTCTTAGTGTATATTCCCAGAAGTGGGATTGCTGGGTCAAAAAGCAGTTCTATTTTTAATTTTTGGAGGAAACTTCATGCTGTTTTCCACAGTGGCTGCACTATTCTGCATTCCCACCAACAGTGCACTGGGGTTCCTTTTGTTAATAGTAGCCATTGTGGCAGGTGTGAGGTGATAACTCATTGTAATTTTAATTTGCATCTCTCTGATGATTAGTGATGTTGAGCATTTTTTTCCTGTGTCAGTTGGCCATCTGTATGTCCTCCTTGGAGAAGTGTCTATTCAGATCCTTTGCTCATTTTTTAATTGGATTGTTTGTGTTTCTGGTGTTGTGTAAGTACTTTATATATTTTGGAAATTAACCCCAAGACAAATGGCATAAAATAAATAACAGGAAATATGAACAGGCATTTTTTAACAGAGGTATCAAATTTGATCAACTTATATCACTTCTATCACTGATTAGGCAACTGAAAATGTAGACGTCTGCTCTGGCTGGTATGGCTCAGTGGTTTGAGTCCTGGCCTGTGAACCGAAGCATTGCCCATTTGATTCCCAGTCTAGGGCACATGCCTGGGTTGTGGGCCAGGTCCTCAGTGGTGGGTGTGCACTTTCATCTGCTTCTTTTATTCTCATGATACAGATGTTGTTACACTTCATGATGTTTGAAATGTTTCTTAAGCTCTTATCATGTTTTTAAGTTTTTTGTTTTTTTTCCTCTTCCTGGGTGTTTTTTCTATCTTGTCTTCCTAATCACTAATTTGATCCTCTGCTTCATCTAACCTGCTATTTATTCCTTCCAGTGTATTTTTTATTTCAGATAGTGTATTTTTCCATTTATTTTTTTTGTTTTAATTGTTGTTCTTATACAGTTTTCTGTCTTCTACTCCCATGCCAGCCCACCGCCCCAGCCCTCCCCACCTCCCTCCCATTTCCACCCCCCTCTAGCTTTTGTCCATGTGTCTTTCATACTTGTTGCTCTAAACTCTTCCCCTTTTCTCTTGAAATTCCTATCCCTCTCCTCTCTTGTTCTCAATTTCACTATCTTTGGTTATATTATGCTTGTTTGTTTGTTCTGTTGATTAGGTTCCTGTTAAAGGTGAGGTCATATGGTATTTGTCTTTCACCTCCTAGCTTATTTCGCTTAGCATAATGCTCTCCAGTTCCATCCATGCTGTCATGAAGGGTAGTGTATTCTTTATTTGTCACTGGTTCTTTTTTATAGTTTCTATGTCTTTTTTCATGTGGTTGAGTATCCTTATAATCATTGTTCTAACTCTCTATCAGATAAATTGTTTGCCTCCTTTCATCTAGTTCTTCTGGAGAATTCTCTTGTTGTTTCGTTTGGGATCTGTTTCTTTATCTTTCCATTTCAGCTGCTTCTTTGTATTTTCTGCCTTAGTTGTCAACTAATCAAGCTATAATCAGCAGAAAGGCTAAAGCACCACAGGTTGGGGCAGAGTCATTCCTGTGTGTAGGGCTATTGCTTCCCCTCAGAATGATGCCACTTGGAGAGGAGTGTTCTGCATGAGAAACATGGCTTCTGCAGTATGGGCAATGACTCAGCACAGGGATCCTGGTGGATGTTCCTTCAGTTCTCTCTCCTAAGCCACCAACCCCAGACTCTCCGCAAGCATCTCTATTCTACTGTGCGCTCACTCTGCCAGAGCAAAGGGTAAGTGGCTACAAATACAATTTTGTGTGTTGGCCCTGTAAGGGTCTCTGATGCTGACAGAACCCCCAATGCTATTCACAGATGGATGTTATCTGGGTTCTTTCTGGCTCTGGTGCTGTAGGCTGGGGAGCCCAGCTTGGAGTTTAGACCCCACACTTCTCAGTGGGAACCCCCAGACACTGTAATATCCTATGGAACTTCATCTGCTACCTATGGCAACCCAGCCAGCCCTTTTGCACCTCCTCTGCAATCCCTATCTCATTGTGATGAATTTTTTTTTTCTGCCTGTCCTTGGTTATAAGGCTTTTCTGCAGCTAGAGTTCAGTTGGTTATTCAGGATGATTTCTGTACAATTTAGTTGTAATTTCAGATTTACCTACTTCCTCCTCCACCATCTTGGATTTCCCCTAGTGTGCTCTTTACCACAAAGTGTTCTAGCTCTCATAAGAAACATGGGCAACTGGTGGGGTTTTCCCTAGTGTTATGCAACAGAAGTATTCTGGCATCACCACTTCCTTTATAGTCTCTTGCTCTCTTCTTACACAGCCTACCATTCCAGTTTTGGCATGTGTAATACATTAAATGTTGGCCATCACATTTTCAAAACTCAAGTTTACTGAGGTATAATTTACATAAAGTAAAATTGGCCCATTTAAAGTGTGCATTTCTATAAATTTTGGATATCACAGTTGTATAATCATCCTGACAATCAAGATGTAGAACATTGCCATCATCCTAAAAAAGTTTCCTCATACCTTTTATAGTGAATCTCCTCACACAACTCCTAGCCTCTGGTAACAATAGATCGGATTGCTGTCCTGAAATTTTGCTTTTGTCAAAATTTCATGTAATAAATCGTATATATATAGTCTTTTGAGTCTGGATTTCACTTTGCTTTAATATTTTGAGATTAACAGAAGTTGTTGAACACATTGATGGCTCTTTTATATTAGGGATGAGCAGTCTATGAAATAGATATACCAATTTTGTATTAGTCAATATTTGAAGAATATTTGCAACTTGTGATGATTTTGAATGAAACCACTATGAACATTTGTGTTCAAGGTTTATTCCTTTTGTGTAACTACCTTATTAGAACTAGAGTGGAGTAGCTGAGACATATTAAGTATGTTTATCTTTATAAGAAATGGCCAAACTGTCATTTTAAAGAAGAGATGCAAAATGACTTCACCAACAAAAATGCAAAGCTCTTTCACCAACAAATGAGAATTCTAGTGTCTCTGCATCTTTTCTAGCGCTTGGCATTGTCAGAATGTTATTATTAGCAGTGCAATAGGTATGTAGTGATATCTAATAGAGGATTTCATGTGCTTTTCCCAAATGACTAATGATGTTGAACTTCTTTTCATGCATTTATTTATGATCTAAGTATCTTCTTTGTTGAAGTGTCTCTTTAAATGTTTTTTAAAAATTTATTTTATGTAATTAAGCTGTTTGTTTTCTTATTGGGTCATAAGAGTTCTTTATATATTTAAGATAACAAACTTTTATTAGAAATACATTGTGATGAAAATTTTTTTTCTTAGTTTATGATTTGTCTTTTTATTCTCTTAGCAGTATCTTTCAAAGAGCAAAAGCATTAAATTTGGTAAGGCCTGTTATATTTTCTTTTATGGTTTATGGCCCAATCAAAGAAATCTTTTCCTAATTCAAGGCTGAGGAATTTTCCTTATATATTTTTAATAGAAACTTTATAGTTATATATTTTGTATTTATATGTTATTTATTTGAAATTAATTTTTCTGGTGAAATATATGGAACAATCAGGATGGAGAACATTGTCATCAGCCCCCCAAAATTTTCTCATGTTGAACTATAATTTACTAAAAAAGAAATTTACTATAATTTCAAATTGAATCACTTTTGCAGTTTATAAAAAATGAGTTATGTAGTTCTATTTTTGGACTCTATTCTGTTCCATTTATCTATGCATCTTTTCTTTGTCCATTACTATACTGTCTTTATTACTGTACCTTTATAGTAAGTCTTAAAATCAGGTAATATGAGTTCTTCAAGTTTATTCTTTTATTGAAAAATTCTATTGACTAATCTAGTTAATAGATTTTGGAATTCTAATTGGGATTGTTATTCATCTATAGATGAAATTGATAAATGATACTATAATGTTATTGATAAAATTTATTAATACATTATATTTTCAATTACTTAGTCCTGTGATTTCTCACATTTATGTTTTGGGATTTCCAGCACACAGATCTTACATTCACTTTTTAGATTTATACATATACATTTTATGTTTTGTTGATGCTATGGTACAAAGGTAATTTTTATTTTTATTTCCAATTGTTCATAATATTAATTAGAAATTCAATTATTTTTAGGTTGAACTTGCATCCTATGACCATACTAAATTCACTTATTTATTATAGCAGCTGTTTTGAAAATTCCGATATTTTACATTGACATATCATTGCCTGCAAATGTAGAGCACTTAATTCATGTATTTCTAATCTACATGTGTTTTATTCTTCTACCGAATTCACTACAGCCTTCAATACAATATTGATCAGGATTCTTTTTCTTTTTTAAGTTTTAATTGTTGCTCTTGTACAGTTTTCTGTCTTTTATTCCCATCCCAACCCAACACCCTAGCCCTCCTCACCTCCCTCCCATTTCCACCCCCCTAGTTTTTGTCCATGTGTCCTTTATACTTGTTGCTCTAAACCCTTCCTTTTTTCCCTTGAAATTTCCTCCCCTCTCCCCTCTGGTCACTGTCAGCCTGTTCTCAATTTCGTTGTCTTTGGTTATATTATGCTTGTTTGTTTGTTTTGTTGATTAGGTTCCTGTTAAAGGTGAGATCATATGGTATTTGTCTTTCACTGCCTGGCTTGTTTTGCTTAACATAATGCTCTCCAGTTCCATCCATGCTGTTGTGAAGGGTAGGAAATCCTTCTTTCTTTCTGCTGCATAGAATTCCATTGTGTAAATGTACCATAGGTTTTTGTTGATCAGGATTCTTAAGAGAAGGCATTCCTCCTTTGTTTTTAATTATAGGGAAAAATATTCAGCATTTACCACTGAACATGATGCTTGCTGTAGGATTTTGGTAGGTGATTTTCAGTTGAACACATTCTTTTAATTTATATATTGCTTAGAATTTTTTTTATCATGAATGGAATTGGAGTTTTTCAAATGTGTTTTCTGCATTAGTTGCAAAAGTCATATGGATTTTTCCTTATTATATTGATATGATGAATTGAGTTGATTGATTTTCAAATATTTCACAAACCTTTCATTCCTGAGGTGGACCTTAATTGATCATTATATATTATCTTTTTTATAATTCCTGCATTATGTTAATATTTTATAATGATAATTATGTACATGTTCATGATGGATGTTGGTTTTTGATTTTGTTAGAATTCATCAAAATTTGTTATTCTGAACTCATAGATATACTTGAGAAATATTTCCTCCCTTTTTTACATGTATTATTTTCCCTAAAACTTGATGAAATTTGTCAGTGAAGCTCTCAAAGACTTTCATACATACAGAAATATTCAAGTTTTTAAAATTTATTCTTCTGCAGGCATTAGTTATTTGTGCTTTACAAAGAATTTGTCCCTTTTATTTAAGTTATCAAATTTTGAACCATAAAGACATTTATTAATTCTAATCATTAATCATTTAAAATCTGTAGGTTCTGCAGTGATTTTCCATTTTTTATCTCTGATATTGGTAAGAATCTTCTCTCTTTTTCACTCTGTCAGTCTGGCTAGAGATTTATTAATTTGTTGCCATTTTCACAGTACTAGTCTTTGGTCTTATAAATTTTTAAAAACATTTCTTTTAGTTTTATTAATTGATTCTCCTGTTTTAAGTTTTCTGGCCTTTTTATTTTGGATTTAATTTACTATTTTTATTTCTTTTTTAACATTTTAATATTATGCTATTATAGTTGTCCTGATTTTCCTCCATTGTCCCCTCTACCCAGCACCCTCCACTACTTCAGGCAATACCCCCACCATTGTTCATGTCCATGGGTCATGCATGTAGTAAGTTCTTTGGCAACTCCATTTGCTATACTGTACTTTACATTCCTATGGCTATTTTGTAACTACCTGTTTGTATTTCTTAATCCCCTCCCCTCTTTACCCTAACCCCCACAAACCCCTCCCATTTAGCAACCATCAAGAAACCATTTGACTGTCTATATCCATGATTATGTCTCTGTTCTTCTTGTTTGCTTAGTTTGTTTTTTAATTCAATTTTTGATATATAGATATATTTTTTGTCATTTTATCATTCATAGTTTTGATTTTCTTCTTTTTCTTAAGTCCTTTAACATTTCATATAATAACACTTCGGTGATGATGAACTCGTTCAGGTTTTTTCTTGTCTGGCAAGCTCTTTATCAGCCCTTCAATTCTGAATGATAGCTTGCTGAGTAGAGCAATCTTGGCTATGGGTCCCTGCTTTTCATGACTTTTGATTATTTCTTGTGAATCTCTTCAAGCCTACAAGTTTCTTTTGAGATATCAGCTGACAGCCTTATGGGAACTCCCCTGTATTTACTTCTTTTCTCTTGCTATTTTAAAGATTCTCTCTTTATCTTTAACCTTTGGCATTATAATTATGATGCATCTTGGAGTGGGCTTCTTTGTATCAATCTTGTTTGGGACTCTGTACTTCCTGGACTTGCATGTCTATTTCCTTCTCCAAATTAGGGAGGTTTTCTTTCATTATTTTTTCAAATAAATTTCCAATCCCTTGCACTTTCTCTTCTTCTGGTGCCCATATGATGCAAATGTTGGACCTCTTGAAGTTGTCCCAGAGACTACTCATATTATCCTCATGTTTTTGGATTCTCTTTTATTCTTGTTATTCTGATGGGTTGTATTTTGTTTCCCTATGTTCCAAATCATTGATTTTATTCTCAGCTTCATCCATTCTACTGTTGTTTCCCTGTGAATTGTTCTTTATTTCAATAAGTGTATTCTTCATTTCTTACTGGATCTTTTTTATGTTGCTGAGGTCCTCACTAAGTTTCTTGAGCATCCTTATTCCCAGTGTTTTGAACTCAGCATCTCACAGATTGCTTATCTCCATTTTGTTTAGCTCTTTTGCCAGGGTTTTGATCTTTTCTTTCATTTGGGCCATGTTTCTTCGTCTCTCATTTTGGTAGCCTGTGTTTGTTTCTATGTATTAGGTAGAGCTGCTTTGACTCCCTCTCTTGGTAGTGTGGCCTAATGTAGTAGGTGTCCTGCAGGTTCCAGTGGCAAAGCCTCTTCTATCACCCAAGCTGGTACTTGAGGTGCACCCATCATGTGGGCTAAGTACACCCTACTCTTGTAGTTGAGATTTGGTGGTTGTTGGCAGATCAATGGGAAGGATTTACCCAGGCCAGTTAGCTGCAAGGATTGGTTATGACCAGTTACTACTGCCTTCCATGGAGAGTCAGCTGTTCAGGAGCAGGGTGGTGGTGCTCCTACGTGGTCTGTTGTTGTCCACTGGGTACACTGTCCTGAGGTTTCCCTGGTGGTGCAAGCCAAGGTCAGCCATGACCTGTGTTTTGCCTGGGCCCACCCTGCCTGAGCTATAAAGCAATCTGGGATGGCTGCTATTTGTGCTGGGCTTGGAAGTTCCCAGGTGCTAAGCTGTGAATCTAGGCTAGCTGCTGCTAGTGCCAGTCCCAAAGGCTCACTGAGGCTGGCTGTTGTTTATTTAATAGGATTTAGGAGTTTGTGAATCATGAGCCAAGATCAGTCATTTCTATGGAAAAGCAGCTTGGGTAGGCCCATAAATTGGGTGGGGTGGAGTTTCTGAGGATTTTCAAGGTGGGTCAAGCAGTGTTAGCCAGGTTGATGGAGTCTCAGATATGGCACCAGCTTACCTGCTCTGTGGCTCTGTGGCAGGGGAGGGTTTAGAAAAGGGACTTGGCTTCTGCTTAGCTTGATGCCAGACATTTCAGTTTCTCCCAGTATGCTACTGGTGACTTTCAAGCTGCTACCCCAGTGCCAGAGCTCAGAGGGAGTGAGTCTGAGTAGGTGAGTCTATGTATGGTTTCCTTAAAAGGAACTGCTTGGGGCACCAGCTATTTTCTCTACCAACTCAATCCCTACTGGTATTTGCAGGTAGAACTTGTGGGGATTTATCTTCCTGGCACTGGAACCCTGGGCTGGGGGGCCTGGTTTGGAGCTGGGACTCTTCGTTCCTAAGATATCCCTCCAGAATTTTTATCCACCACATATGCATGTGGGACCAGCCCATTCCGCATCTGTGCCTCTCCTACCAGACTAGATAGATGTGGTTTCTTTAATTCTATGGTTGTCAGAAAATATTTGTCGCTTAATTGGGATGTTTGGACAATTTAAATTAATGTAATTATTGACACTGATGCATTAAATCTATGATCTTGAAAATTAATTTTTATATGTTCCAACTTTTTAGTTTAGCTGAAAATCACAGGAAGTACCCTAAGAGCAAAGAATATAGCACTTTGCAAAAAAAAAAAAAAAAAAAAAGAAAAAAAGAAAAGCAAAACACTCCATATGATTTTTCGGGCCCAACTATAGGCAATTACAAAGGCTTTACCTAGTTAAACTCATAGATGGGAAATTGCCCTCCCCATACAAGACTTGATACACAGCCAGTGCATTACAATCTCTGAAAGGAGTTGCAGTCAGGGACTCAGAAACCCCTTGCTACCCATGCTCTTACGCATAGCTACATTCCTGGCCCACTCTCATTCAACACCTAGTAATTTTCCACTCCTCAGGCTTCCCCTTGTCCCTCTTCTCAGATCTACCTCCATAAAGCTGCAGGAGCCTTTTAACTTTGGTCAGAGCTCCTTCAATGTCCTCGTGCCTGTCCCTCTGAAACTCTGTGTGTTGAGGGAAATCAGTAGGGTAGAGTCCGCACTTCCTCTGGTTTTCGGCTCTTGCTCATATCAGCCTGGCAAGTGATTCAAGATTTCATTGTTCCTTTCACATTTGCCTTGTGGCTTTCAATAGCGATTTCTACATTTGATGACTCAGCTTTCCTCAGCTCAGCCTAGCGACTGACAGTGAGTGGATTTAAACTATCCTTGTATCTGGAGCTCCCAGGTTTCATGTACAGTCTTACTAACCCACACTTCACCTTTAGTAATTTAGCAAAATTTTAGCTGTTTCTCCTTACCTAGGTTTCCTGGGACGGGGGTGGTAAGGAAGTATTTGATTTCAAGCTATTTGGTTATCTTATGACTGCATCAAATTGCTTCAAAAAATGTGTTGTTGTAAGTGCTGGAAGTGATGTTCTTTCCAAGCTTCTAAATCTTAAGTGGAAGCAGAAATATCTGGCACCACATTTTTTTCTCAGTTTCTGAGAGCTACATCATTAGCCTATTATACTTTTCTCCTGGGGACCTTGCCAGGTTGTTGAATCCCATGTCACAAGAGAACGCTGCACATTACTAATGCTCGTTATCTTATCTCTTCTATTTCCAGGCCCACATATTTCCCTCTGTCTGCCCTTAGAATGCAAAAGGTGAACACCTCCCAGTGGTGCCAAGGAGGCCATCTCATTTTCACAGTTTATATACATTTATGATAAATAGATCTGTGCCTATTGCAGTCTCTCTTTAATGCATCAACAGAAACAACCACTCGATTCTATAGTCCTTACTGTTAGCAATGTCCTCCGTATTTCTCAAACACCTAAGACTTTGTATCTAATATGTTGTCACCTTCCTCCTATGTTGTATCTCAGTTCACCGCATATAAAAATCCTAGCAATTGTTATGCTAGTGCATGCAGGGGAATATCATTTATTGACCTGCCACCAATGATGACACCCCCAGATTCAGTCAGTAACTGGCTGACTCTACGGTTTAAAAAACCAAGGGCGATCTATGGTGGCACATGAATTATAGGTCTAGGTAACTGCCATTAAGCCAAGAGCAAGTTGCCAGAAAAGGGAAACATTGTGACTTTTTAGCAGCCTACATTCATGGCAGCTGGGGGATAAAGCACTGGCCTGGGCAAGGGAAACACAGTTGTGATGAATTGACAACAGTTGCATGTCCTATTAAATATTCTTAAAATTAGTATCTTTTAGCATGTTTGTCTGTCCCGTAACTCTGAACATGGTGTTCCTGAAAACATCTTCGACCTGTGGTTAATGCCCTCCCTTGCATACAGAATGTTCTTTTTAATGCTTTTTTGTTTTGTTTTAATCTGAGCTCAATGAGGTTTTGGTAGAAAGCAATTCTTCCAGAAGCCTTTCCCTTACACACAGATCTATAAAGAAATGTCCATCTTCTCATATGTTTGAGGGTGTGGAGGAGGAAGAAACTTTACTCTACTTCCAGGGATCTTCTGGCTGGTTTAATAATCAAACTGACATGAGACAGATGAACGAGAAAAAAATAATCAAATTTAATTACACACATAGGTATGGGAAGCCCGCATACATGAGAGATTCAGAGACATAAAGGAAAATGGAGGTATATATGACATTCTGAACTATGGCTGAGTTAAGGTACCTTGAGGCTCCAGCTGGTGACTGCAGGGAGAGCCCCTGTTCAGTAATTATTAGTTTGTCCTGCCACATAGATAGGTAAAAGTCACTTCTGGTGATAACTCTTATCATGGGCCAGACCCTAATTTAAATTCTTCTAGATAGTTAAAGGGGAGACAGAAGTTTCTCTTGAGGTTGCAGGGTCTTAGTTGCTTTTAGCTCGAAATAATCGGCATACCACAGAGGCACAGCTTGGGGTAGTTCCTTCTAAAAGCCCTACAAGGGTAATTCTGCCAGTAACACTCATTTGGATTTTATCGCATGGTGATGCTTATTACTGTCACTACTTGTCCGTTTTTTTGCATATATCTTATCTACACAACTACACTATAGTCCTTAAAGCAAGAGGATCATAATTCATCCCTACTGTTAATCTTATCAAAATTAAACTCAGTGTTCTGTTTACGAGAGCACTATAATGATTTCAAAGCAGGTAACCAAGTCTGTTTAGTGTGTACTGCTAATATATAGCACAGTCCCTGGCACAGAAACACTCAGTAAACATTTGCTGTCTGAATAAATAAATTAAGATAAAATTATTTACAATAAGTATATATTCTGTATGTCTGCCTGCTTGTGTACTTGGGGGTGTTAATACAAATACACAAATTTGATAACTTGATTTTCTTATTAGAGTTTTCTGAAAGGGCAGGGCTTTTTGTTGTTTCCCTCTAAATTTACTGAGTCTGCTTTAAATTACTATGAAGAAAGTCTCTCTTCTGTTCCATTTATAAGCCACATAGTGATGAACATTCTTGTATTTATTTCTCTATTTTTTAAAACCACAGACCTACAGACGAGTTTGAATCATATCCAAAGTCTACGGTACTGAAAGTGCATGGGTGCAGGCTGCAGTTTGTGGGGAGTTCTGTAACCACAGGCACATGACAACCAGAAGTTAGTAAACCAATTTGGGTGGAAAGAATTGAGCCACTTCTTTGTCTGACCTGCATTTACTTACGCTTGTTCATGAAATAACCCCTGAGCTGAAATTCTTAACAAAATATCGGTAAATGTCAACCGGTTTCATTTGTTTCTTTTTCTTTCATGCACATCTTTATGAGCAAGCCCTCATAATGTATGTTATAGTTAGAGTAAGCGCACTTCTCTGAGGTTGTTCAAGAGGCAAAGAGCTGTCTAGTATTGCCAACATAGCTGAGAGAGAAAGTACCTGAAGTCCAAAGAGAATATTCTCCCATTTCTAAGAAGCTTTGCGGACTAATTCCACAAGCCTGTGAGATTTGTGCAACATTAAAAAAAAAAAATTTGAGTGCTTGTCCAAGTTGAGTCCTGACTTTCAAAGTGTTACTAACAGACAGCTTTTGTTATTGAAAAATAGTAAAAGAATATTAAATGACATATGTTCTCTGGTAGGCCAGATTCTTTCTTTTTGACAAACAAACTACCATGAGGGGAGCCTGTCAACTTTAGTACTTGCCCTTCTTTCACTTTTACTTGACTTGCATCTACTTCCACTACTTTGACATTAAACTTTTTCTCATAATTTTTTCTTCATTTAGCTAATATCGGATCACCTGCTTAGAAACTTCTTAAATTGTCCTTTCATTTTTATTATTTCCTTTCTAAGCGCCTTACCTGTATAAAAAGATACTTCAGCAAATTTGGAAATATGCTTCCATATTCAGTACATGTTGCTCTTTTCGAATAAAAAGTGATTATTGTCCACCTTCTGTCAAATCCTGTACATGCGTCCTCCCATATTCAGTTTGTCAGGTGGAAGATCACTCACTTCTCAATACATAGTTTGGCTAACATTTCTCTTGACAATTCTAAAGCAGCAGCGACATTTGGTGGTCTGCTTGAGAGAAGAACGGAAGGCTAGCTCTTGATTCAAGAAAACACTGGACATGACAGGAGCAATAACTTCCGAATCTCCAGTCTTAAGTTTCACCAGTGTGATGCCCCATTTAATACGCCTTCTTTTTCTGATATGGTAGCAAATACTGACTTTCTTCTTTACCTTTAAATTTAGTTAAAATTTTAAATAAGCTTAAATATCCAGGAAAGGGTATGCAATGGTCTGAGCTAATTATTTAGTTCTGTGAAGCCAAACTCTGTTATGTCATTACATTTTAGGCTTTCAGCCAGGGTAGGGTTGAGCTGTCTTGGATTAGATACCTACTGCTGACCCAGTCAATGGTGACATGTAACATAACCAGGGGTGTGGTCAGCCCGACAGTGCCTTGATTCAAGAGTGTGGTGATGGACAGGCCAAGCACTGACTGACATCTCCATTTGTGTCTCTTGATGTAGTGACCACGTGACATCACTACTAAGCATACAGTTCCAGAAGTGTTCCGCAAAAAATTGTCCAACGGGAACGTATTTACTCATTCAATATTTATTGAGTACCAAATATGTGGGAGGTGAATTTTACCAGGATAAATTAGAGATACAGAGCTGAATAACACACACAAAAAATTTTGGCTTTCAAGTTGCTTATGCGAGCTGGAAAAACTGTCAATTACTTATTGATACATTAACAAATGTGTAATTTAAGAAAGCTGAGAAATGGGCACATAAGAGGGATAAGCAGATGCAAGTTCATATAGGACTTTGTATATTATAATAAGTTTTAATTTTACTCTAGTTACAACAGAAAGCCTTTGGGGATTTTTTTTTAAATTGAAGGGTGTATCATGATCTAATTTCTATTTTAAAACAACCACTTTGGCTGCTGCCTGGGGAACAGACTTGATGGGATTAAGAATCAGGGCAGGGAGGCCCCATTAAGTGATTGCTGACCTGTGCCAGATGAAGAATTATTGTGTTTTGAACTACACCTGGAGCAGAAGGTGATGAAAATGAGGAAGGCAAAGGGGAAAAATGGGGGCAACTGCAATAGAATAACAATAAAATCATGTATTTAAACAAGAAATATGTATATATTAGTGATTTTAAAAGAATTACCAACAAAATTTAGGTTGCTTTATAATGGGCTTTCCAAATATCTTCTTGATTATGCCTGAGCAACTGAGAGGACGGTGGTGTGATTTTCTGATACAGCGGCTATTGTCTAAGAAATAGAGTTGTCTGGAGAATTTCTGAGTGGAAAATCTTTCTACGTTACCCATGGTAAATTTTATATGGCTACTATCCAAGAAGAGATGTTGAGAGGCATTTGTGAAAACAAAGGTGAGAGCCAGTGGGAGAGCCAGACTGGGGGTAAAGATTTGGGCATCGTAATTTCTTGACTGATTTTTAAAGTCATTAAGTCAATATAGGTCAAGTGGAGAAGTCTGATTTTTTTTTTTTTTTTAATTTAGGGGCTAGGTAGGGAAAATACTGGTAAAGGAGAAGGAGAAAATGCACTGATGAGGTGGGAGGAAGCACAGAGAAACATTATTTTCTTAGAAACTAGATGACAGTCTCATACTTGACGATGCAACAAATCTTCCTGGAGAGCTTGTTTAGATACGGATTTCTGGCCCAATTCTTTGAGTGTCTGATTCAGTAGATCTAACATAGGGCTCAATAATTTGCTCATTTTATAAGTTCCCAGGTATGTTAAACAGTCTGGCTACATTTTGATGTTTGACCGCTGCCAGGTTTTAAGCCTCATTCCTCCCTCTTCCCCCTCAGCTCACAGCTGGATAAACTGATAAAAAAAGTCCAGGTTCTTCCTTTTTTTGGTGCTGGTAGCAGGTTTAAACCATGAAATAACTCTGCTTGTGTGAAGAAAACTTTACCTGACACCATCCCCTAAACACAACAAAAGCCCTGGGCCCATCTCCTTTCCCTGCTCTGAAGTGTCATTTTTAAATCTGCTTGGGAATCATTCTGAGAAAGCCTTATTTTGTGATCAGTAAGCATTTTCTTACCCTCGCTTTATGTGTATTGTGCGGCATCAGCAGTTTCGATGTGAACCAGACTTTGAGCCATGTCCATCTTGCTCCTTCAGGGTGGCCGTGGTGATGCTCCCTCTGCTTATCTGCAGACCACACTATAAGGGACACATCTAAAGTACAGCATGTTTCAGTAAAGGACGGACTGTTCCATTTAAAATGCTGCCAACAAATCAAGTGAGAGGAGGACAGAAAGTTGGTCATTAACCTTTAAGATCATTTGTGACCTTCAGAGCTACTCTAGTGGAGTGAGTTGGGGATATAATGAAATAGAACGGAGTGGACACAGAAAATCTAAAGAATTCTTTCAAGAAGTAGCTTTGCAAAAATGTTAAGGTATGTTTCTATTCTAATGGAACGATCTAATATAAAAGGAAAAACTGAGCATATGATAGGGAAATAGGGTACTTGCTAATCAAAGTCCTTAAGAAGTGAGAGCTGTACTCTATAACACAATTGGCAAGTTCGCTCTTATCCTAGAAAAGGGAGAATTTTTACATTGTATTAGAGAATTCTTACATACATATTAGTGGAAAAAATGGAGTCAGTCTCATCTGTTTATGTCTGTTTTCTTTATGACTTACAAGTTGATAACAACTTAGTAAAGAGGGAAGGATTATGGAGAAATTTTAGTCATTAGGAGAGCGGGACAATGATTTTCTATGGTATCTACTAGTTACTAGGGTTTTGTTTTTGTTTTCTCGACAGTGGTGAGTACTCTTCTGGGATGCGTGGTCAGGTAACTGAATGCAGGTTCAGCTGCCTGCTGCTAAGCAAGCCCATGCTTGAGAGGCAGGTGCTGATGCAAAGGAAAGTGGTTTAATCAGATGCCAGCCACCTGGAGGATGGGGGACTCACATCTCAAAGCCCATCTCCTGGAAGATGGAGGACTCTTGTCACAAAGCCCACCTCCACTTGTCATTGGAGGCAGAGGTTTTTTATAAAGAGGGAGAGGGGAACGGAACACAGAGATCAAGGGAGGGTGTTACAGTTCTCTAGGTGCAGAGGAGCACAGTTCGTTCCAACAAGGCAAGTGATGGTCCAGTGTACATCATCCTGGTTCAGTCATCATGGATTCATGTCATCCTGACTTCATGTCATCCTGGCTCCATGGTTGAAGGCCAGCAAATCTCCTACAGCTGGGATGCCTGAAGATTGAGGTCTGTATCTTTTCAAGTTAGTTCCTAGGATTCTCATACAAACATGCTATTCATCTATAAGCCACCTATTAGTCAGAGTCAGCACTTACAGAAACAATGTCAAAAGAATGATGGGTGGGTTACAGTTTTACGCTGCTGCAATCATAAATTTAGAGGGAGGCCAGGGCATGCTGGGAGCCAGTTGTTCAGCATTGGGTTATGACTGCTGTGCTACTTTCTGGCCCATACTTTCTGAGTTCAAATCCTTATCACTTATTAGTTGTGTAACCTCCGACAAAAGAGCTAATCACTGAAAAGTTGCATATAGCTTTTTCATATTAACTTCTAGAATTATGGCTTGAGCAACTGAGAGGACAGTAGTATAATTTTCTGATATAAAATATTTTATATTATTTTGATGTGGAAACATGTCAGCATTCAGAAAACTGAATACTATTATATAAAAATATTGTTTACCATAGGTAGATAATTTACTCTTTTATCTTATTTTAATACTAGGTCATGGCACACTTGCACAAATCATGTATAAAAGCGGATTTTCCAATGACTAATTGTGAAATAAACATTGGATTTGTTCCTGGAAAATCGGGAATCAATCCTGAAAGAACACTGTAAGAAGGTCATGTTCTTGGTTTTGTCGAACACTTGAATCTCAGTTCCCAAAGGTTCCTTTAGTTTTTTGTCATTAAGAAGAACTTGGTTGGATAATAAAAAAAAAGTAATTGGTAGTCTTGGAAAGGTTAATCAAATCTTTGTTAAAAATATTTATTCCAGTGAAGGCTCTCTGCTGAACATTAAGTGTGCTAAAACAGTCTTTCCCCGATTTCATTATTATCTAATCTTTCAATCTAGCTACTTCTAAAGCACTGACTATCTGGTCAGGCTGTTCCCTACGACCAGAGCCAACTTCACTGGCATGTGATCTGTCCAGCAGCACAGAACCCCCTGTTGATAAAGGGTCTCATTCTTTGTTTGATGCTTTGCTTTCACTATCTTGAAATTCTTTGGACTTGAGTTGTTTTTTGTTTTTTGTTTTTTAAAGTGAGGTCTGACCAAAAAATAGAACATGCATGTGAGTGCTCTGCCATCCAGAGCATTCAAAGGCAGTGGTTCCGCTGCAGTCAGCACCTGCTGGCTCAAGCCTGCGGGCGTTGTGGGAAGCACGATGCATAGTGGTCAGCACAGTGCACAAGCACACACCTTGGGGAAGTCTAGGGCATGCAGCCACTGACAAGCTGGAATTTGAGACCAGACTGGACATAACAGTGGCTACAGTAGTAGAAAACGTGCCAACAGCAGTGGTCATGAGAGGAAAGAGGGGTTCTACACAGGTGTCAGGAACTACGGGGCCATGCAACCAAGGCTGGCTTACTCCTGAGTCCCCCAAGCCTGCACTTAAGGTGTCTCCAGAAATACTCACACTCTAGTTTGAATGCTGGGGCAGAAACTTCTGTCAGTCAGGCAATAACTATGTCAGTAAATTAATACAAAGTAAAAGTTTACACATGGATATTACAATAAAGAATACTGGGAGCTATTAGAACACATCAAAAAGTTTAGAATCTCTAGTTTTGATAACTGGTGCAATATTGCAAAGAGAATATCCAAGGCTTAGAAATAAAAATGACATTTAAATATCATTGCATTATTGAATTTTTATATGAAGTTTTGTATGACTCTGGTATTAACAAGGAAGATAGTTTTAAATTCAATTATTTTTTTTAAATTGAAGATGCAGCAATAAAATCATAGACTAGCATTTCAAATTATGTACAAATCATGAAGCTGTTTTGTTTCTTATATGATTACCACAAGCTACAAGAAATGTCAGAAGATCATTAAAATGGCATTTATATAAATTTACACTTAATTTCAGACACACAAGAAAATGATTTGTATAAAGAGTTAAATCTTTTTAGAAAACTACTTCCATGAAAACATCAGGTCCAGATATACTAAAAAATATATATTTTGAAATAATTTATTAGAAATTTATCCCAATGTTATCACAGCCTATAAAACATTTTTATCACTTCCAGAAATAGTAGCATCATCAGAAAGAGCTTCTCACAATTAAAAATTATCAAAATTATTTGGGACCTTGCATATACCAAAGTGACTGATACTGCTTTTAATTACATTGATTGCAAATAAAATTGCTATAACTATAAAGTTTGATGATCTAGTGAAGTTTGATGATCATATGGTATTGGGATAGGTCCTACTACAATATGATTGATGATCTAGTAAATGAATTTACAGAAAGTGAGACAAAAATTAGATGATCAATCAAGATGCTATAGTAAGAAATTATTTATAGCAGTATATAAAATCTAACATAATTTTTGTAATTTATAAATTAATACTATTTCTAATGTAGCACCATTGTTCCTATTAATACTAGAATTATATACAGTTGTATAATCTTTTAAAGGAACATGTTTTTATTTTTATATCTTTAATAATAAGATACTAACCAAGGGGCCCTACATTTTCATTTTGCACTAGACAATTCAAATTATGTAGTTGGCCATAAAGACTACTCAGAAATTACTTTAAATTCTACCTCTGGTTATCCTCTCACCCAGGCAGAGTAAACTTTGAGCTGTATTGTTTAAATATCTAGTATTGGGAAAATTTTTCATCTGTTTTAGGACTACCATGAAAGGGAAGATGGCCCAACATACGTATTTCTGTCAATTTCCACACACAAAACTTGCAAGTAATGATGCCAAGCTTTTGCTTCAGACACCATATTGTGTACCATTGGTATCATATCCTGCCATAAATAATCTGGGCTGTATATTTAAAACTATCAGAGTAGCCAATTGATAAGATACCCAGTGAGCTCTCCCATGGCAGGTAAGCAGGGCCAGGCAGATTTGACTTAGTTTTGCTCCCATCACTTATAGGTTGTGTGGTCTTAGACAACTCACTTAATTTTACTTAGCTACAATCCATTTATCTATAATATAACAGAGTGGTTTTATATCTTCTAAGCTCCATTCTAACTCTAAAATTTTATATGACAAAAGTGAATATTTTAAAATATTAATCACAATGACAGTTGATTACCCAAATATAAATGATGTAAGCCAAAATTTTGAGCATTATGGTTTTAAAGAAAAATAAATAATTATTGACTTTCTTAATGAAGGGTGTCATCAGCTATACAATTCAAGACAAGTATACAATTAATGAAATCATAACAGACCAGCTTCCTATAATGAAGTGGTCTAGTTTTGCAGAGGAGTACACGTCATGGATGAAAATAAAAGCAGTACAGTGTATATTATTGAAAAACTGGGTTACAACTTTTAAAAAGAAAACCATTTTATTTATTTATTTTTAGAGAGTGGAGAAGGGAAGGAGAAAGAGAGGGACAGAAACTTCAATGTGTGGTTGCCTCTCGCATACCCCCTACTGGCGACCTGGCCTGCAACCCAGGCATGTGCCCTGACTGGGAATCAAACTGGCGATCCTTTGCTTCACAGTCCAGTGCTCAATCCACTGAGCCATGCCAGCCAAGACAGTTATAGCATTTTTTTTTTTTGACAATTTGCTGTTTGGCATTTTGTTGTACAACCCATAATCTCATTTTTCTTTCCAGCTCCTCAAGTCTCCCACTTCAATACATTAAATTTAAAATGTCGGAAAGCATAACACAAAGTATTTTAAAAATTCACTTTAAGGTTTTTAAACTTACATGTACAAAACATTTCTGAAATCAAGTATTACCACAGTAAGAGTTATACACTGACAAAACTTCTTCATTTATCTTTATAACAATGTAGAAATTACATTTGTTGTACTACAGATGGAATAACCAGTAATAACAAAGTAAGTTTCTTCCTATTCCCAATAAATGACTGTCACAGGTCATTTATTCAGTGGCAGGCTGACAAGTATAGCATAATATTATCTGTTCTTAAGCAAATGAGTTCCCAGTCTGTGATGAGGAGTCCCAAACAGTGCATTGTGTTTGCTTGAATAGTGTGGTCGAAATCAACAGCTCTGAGTAATTGATTGCAGTGCCTACAATGCCTGTTTGTTTCTAGTATTCTTTGCAATTTCTGGGTCTGTTTATTCTGGGCCTATTCATTCTTGTTTCCAGACACTCTGCTGATGTCTGAACTGAGGTCAGGCTGTTCTTTCTAACACAGCCCTATAAACAAGTGATGAAGAGATATGCAATACCCCAGCATAGATCTAAAACTTCTAAAGTAATGGAATGCCTGGCACACTGCACAGCCTTTGAGCAAATAAATGGATTTCAGCTCAGTCTTCCACTTCTTAATTTGACTTTATATAATGGAAGAAACCATGTGGATAAAATTAGTAAATTTACTATAGTAGGACAAGAATGAAAATCATGCTAGACTGTAAAGTCTTCTTTTGGATGTAATGTTGGCCAGAAACCACTTGAAATTAAAGGGAAAGGCTGATTTGTAGTCATTTTCTTTCTTTCTTTAATGTCATACCATATTAAAACAAGAAAAATAAATAGCTTGCTCCAAATTCTGTCAGTGGATTAATTACTAAATTATCTAACAGAAATTAGTAACAAAATTAATACTTTACAAATGAATGTGACATCACTAAAAATGAATTATCTAAGTAGCATTTGTTTTTATCCTGAAATAAAAAAAGTCTTTAGTTCAGAATCACATTATACAAAATTATTTTTACTCACATTCAATTTACAACTTGAAAAATGTCAAAAAAAATTGTCACTGATGGATGCCACCTTTTCTAAATATGTTACAATTTAAACACTGTACTAATAAAAACATTATGTTTACTTATTTCACAATATAGTCATGAGAAATGATTATCATTTAAAATGATTTTATAGAACTCATGCAAATAAAAATATGCCAATCAATATTGCTGTTTAGCTTATCAATTACAAAATAGCTAGTAAAAATCCACAAAATTATATTATCATCTTCAACATCCACTTGCTTTAGATTGAAACAGGGATTATTTAAAACTCTTAAATCTGAACATTTAATTGGTTTTTATATCCAGGTAGCTTCTTGGAACTCAGAATGGTAAATATGAAACCATCAAAAAGTTTTTTTACAGTTGTTATTAGTTACAATGTCCTTCTCAAATCCATACATTTAAGTCCTCAGTACCTCAAAACATGACCTCATTTGAAGATATGGTGTCTTAGAGAGTTTTGGACTGCTATAACAAAAATACCATATATCATTTCATTTAAATAAGAAACATTTATTTCCCATAGTTCTGGATATTTGGAAATCTCAAGGTGCTGTTAGATCCAGCATCTGGTAATGGTCCACTTCCTAGCTCTTAGACAGCCACCTTGTCTCTGCCCTCACATGGTGGAGAGGGAGAGAGAGGAAGCAAGCACTCTCATATCACTTCTTACAAGGCTCTAATCCCAATCCAAAAGCTCCACCATCATGACTTAATTCCTGTATTTTGCTGTGCATAATGAACACCTTTTTGCCCAAATTTTTGAGGAAAAAAATAAGGATGTGCACTATATAGATGGGTATAATGTTTATATACCATGGGTATAATAATAAGTGTAATAATCCAGTGTACAATATGCACAAAACCATGGGTGCGCATTATACACAGCATTGCATCATGTAAAGCAAAATATGATACCCTTCAAGGACCTCATTTTGAAATACCATTACATTGGAGATCAGGGTTTCAAAATACGAATTTTGGTGGAACCCAGGCATTAGTTCATAGTGCAGGGTCTTTATGAAGGAAACCAAGTTGAAATGAGGTCATTAGTGCAGGTCCTAATATAATATGACTATTGTACTTTTATAAAAAGAGAAAGTTTGGAGACAAACACGTGTGAAAGTCAAATGAGAATAAAGAAAGAAATCAGGATGATGCTACCATAAGCAAAAAAATTGCCAGCACACCACCAAAGGCTAAGCAGGAGGCTTGGAATGCATTCCTCCTCGTAGTCCTCAGAGGAACCAACCCTGAAAACAACTTGACTGAGAACTTTTAGCATGAGACAATACATTTCTATTGTTAAGCTATTAGCCCTAGCAAATTAATATAATAGTACCATGACATGTACATAACACCTATGTACATGCTTATAATGATTTATGTATATATTTCACATGTACTATGTGTGTATATGAATATGTGTAAAGTAAATGCATGGAGAGATACAAAGAGAATATGTATCAGTGGTAGTAAAAGTATAGGAAAGAGATTGTTAAAGGTTGGGTTTATGTTTAATATTTTGATTTGTAAAAGGAAAACAAAGTAATAGTCACTTGGGCAATTAAGAGTTGATGATAAGAAAAGAATGATTTAACTTTCATCTTCTATTGAAGTTGTCATTATACCTCATCTGGACTATTGCAATAGCTTTATACTGGGCTTCTTTTAAATTTTAAAATTTCACATATTTATATATATATTTCAGATTACAGAAGTTCTACTAATCCTTCAAGAACTAATCCTTTTGTCAATACTTCCCAGTGAAATTAGTTATTCCCTCCTCTCTAACTATATGATACTATGCTTTGACTTCCTTATGGCATATTTAAAAAATTGATTTTTTATGGAGAAAGTTTGGTACATTTTTGTATTACTTACTAGAGTGTGAGGTTCTATATGAGACTTTCCCATAAACACGATATTTACCATTTTGCTTTATAAAGAGTAGGGACTTTAAAAATATTTGCTGAATTTTACAGTGTACTTGCTAAGTGGGGGCAGACATTATAGCATTCAGAAACATATATTTTTGGGATAGAGAGACCTACATTTTTATTCCAGCTCTGACACATATTTATGTGACCTTAGACAAAAAACCTAAGCACCTGGCTTAAGGTGTTATTAAATGTTATTATTTACAAGCACCTGGCATATAAATATTAACACTTAACTCAAAAAGTTATTGGAATACTTAAAATGAAGCAAATGTGAAAATTTTTGACACTCTGGCCAGAATTTAGTACCTAATAATTGAACTTTGTTGTTGTTACAGTTTTGGCTTTTATATAAATACATTTGTATTGCTTGTTGTATCATTTGGGTCTGTAGATGACTAATTATTATACAAAGAAGAACTCCACAGCAGTACATTAAGATCCATGATGACACTAGTAGCCTGGCCATAACTTACAAGGCAATACTAGGGGCAGCCATCCTCTGGGAATCCAGATGCTTATCTCTCCTGGTGGTTTATCTAGGGCCATAAACTCTGTATTTTTGTACCTCTCTTTATCTTAAATTCTACTGGCACTATCTCACCAGAATGCCTGTGTGCTCGAAGTGTCTATTTTCCACACCCACTTCATACCAGATCCTAATTTTGCTTTCCTGACCTCCACAGGTAATTTAACTAGGCCTCTTGTTTGCTCCATTTTTGCTTGAAAATATAGCTAAGGACTTGCCCCTGTAAGATATTCTATTTTAGAAATCTGAGAAACATGGCAAAGACGGTTAGTTGCCTAGAACATTGTGAAATGAAGAATGGTTGTTGAAGAAGCTCGGAAAGAAATAAAATACTAAGAGGTGATGGCAATAGTTTTCAAATATTTGAAGGATTGACATGCAAAAGCCAGAGTCGATTTTTCTGTCTGCTAAGAAATCAAGACAAAAATTAATGTTTGCAAGTTATAGAACAAGTAGAAAATTTCAATTCAATATGAAGTTTACACATCTTCAAATATTTTTCTTCACATTTTGACTGGCTTTATTTATGCAAAGCTTTGACTACTTGTTATGCCATACAGGGAGATTATTATGCTCTCTTGACTAAGATATCAAAAGTGTGAGGTTTAGTCCTCTTGAGGATCTGTTGTGCCAACCACCCACCTCAATCACTCTGCACCTATAGACACTTTTACAGCTGCCACCCCGGCCCCAGGCATGGTGTGTTAGGGCACAGAAAGCACAGTAGCACCCATGCTCATGATTTGGAAACAAAGTACTATTCTTTTTTCAACCAAGGGGGCCATGTCTGCTTATCTGAGTTCTTTCTTCCTAGAGTTCCTTTTTTCCTCACCTCTTATCTCCATCGTCATTCTTCTCTTTTATGTTTCTCTTCTTCTGTCAGAGCCTAAAGTGACAGAGCATTTGGTTCTAAAGCACAGTTGCTGGTCAAAGAACTCTGCAAATTCCTAAATTTTGAATGGTATCTTTATTTTCATTCCAGTGGCTCATTGATTCATCCTCTAAGCATTTTCTCTATCTCCTCACATGAGTACACCATCTGAATTCCTGGTCTTAATGAGAACGCCTACTATGGTAGCAGGTCCTGTAATTCTGGGAAGTAGAGTCAACTGACCACCTTAATTAAAGCAGTTCAGCAGAGGCTGGGTATTCAACTATCAGAAATGTTGTAATTTCACATTAGCAGGAGGTGGGGAATATAGTATTGGTATTTCCATAGGAAGTCTCTTGCACCCACTTAAGATTCTCTTTGCCTCAATTGTTACTGAGGACATTTCTTTACTGAACAAGTTCAAGCTATTTATTCAGCTTCATGCAGATATAACAAGGAAGTGCCTCACCTTAACATCAACTTCAATCCCCCACTCCTTATCCCTGACCTCTTCTGACATTGCTGCATGGAACAACTAAAAGAGTGCACTTGGCAATTTTTGCAGAACATGTTTAAGGGGTTGGGATTATCATTCCATTGGACTATTCTTGATGCTTAGTCTTCAATATGGCATAGTTCCTCCTTTCTGTCAAACAAGCATTTGATGGTCGGTTAATGACTTCATACCCCTTCTATCCTGGAGAGACAAGTAACTCATTCTTACCAAAATTAGAAAATTCAAAGTTGGACATGAGTTTGCTTTTCCTGTGCACAGTGTCTCCATAAGCATCGCTATTTAAATATTTATCAACATAGTATTTTGCATTATATTGCCTCATACTAAGGGAAAATTGTTATGTTAACAGAGGTACGGTGAAAAGCAAATAACTATGAGATTAGACTCACATATACCACATCACCCAGAAGAAGCTGGTCTAATGAAAGGACAAAATCACCTGTTAAAGTTTAGGTTTGTTCCCTGAGATATGAAATATATCTCTATAATGAGAGAATACAATCTCAAGCCTACACTGTACCTTTCTTCTCCAGGGCTTCTCTGCCCTCTTGTGTCTTCCTGTAGGAGGAAGTTACTATCTCTTGAAGCAATCATCAAACCTGCAAACAGAAACTGATAAATATTTCTCTTCTCTTCTTCATGTGTTCATTATGTTTCTCATATGGCTTCAAGAAATCAAGTACATTGTTTCCATAGTAATGGCCAATTGAATAACATATTGGTTCTCTCTCCATTTTGGTTTTCTTGCCTAATGTCTCTCTTCTGATTCCTGGGATCACAGTCTCAAATAAACTATTTACACATAATTCTTTGTTTCAGTATAAGGCAATATCTAAATTCTCTAGAAACTCTGGCAATGTATCAATTTTCCTAAGTGCAATTACACTCCAACTTTTCCATACTAACCTAGCGGGAAGATTCTGGATTCCTTTCTATGAAAGGAGCTGTCACTATACGTTTTTAATTGAAAACCTGAGAGGCTACATTAAGTAACCTCTTGGTCTCTGACTTAATGGGTATACTTTTGTGATACCACTCACTTGTCAGATAAAATAGAGCTACATCACAATGGCTTGGTTAACACAACAGAGCCAAGTTTAGACATTACCATTTGGCAAAGAGAATATGCAATCAAAATATTGGCAAAGGATGTTGCTGTGGATTCATGTAGATGAGATTGGAAAGTTTTTCTCTGTGGCCATGAAAACCACAATTTTATTATTATAACATAAACAACTCTAGGAAAAGGATTGGTGGTCATATCTGACTTACTATAGAGAATTTATAGACATTTTTAATCTTTTAATAATTTTTCTTTCTTTCACTCAGATATAAAAGCATGTGACATTCTACCATTTAATCCATTGATATGATTAAACTTAGTCTGTTTTGTGAGTACCACCATGATGCATATGGACCAGATTTGTGGATTTTGGCCACTGGCACACCTAATTGGTTTGCTATCAATTGAGGCTGAGTTACTCTGTTATATTTAGATGAGTGTTGGAGTCTTAGGATTGTTACTTTAACCTCCAGTTCCTTCTACTTACAGAAGATAAAAAGCCAAAAAACAAGATTTCTCAGTGTCTTCTAAGTTGTATATGTAGAATGTATTTAGCCAATTGGTTATACTCGAGGAAGATTTGGAAGGTGAAACAAAGGTGACATTTGCCTTCTTATGGTTGTTGACTACTACTGAGGCTTAATAATATGGACATATGGGGTTTTCCTACAGAACATTCAGTGTCCCACCAGCTTCCTGGGCATGACAGGTAGTTTCAGGGTAAGAGTGGCTGTTTCTTGCTTTAAGCATAGCCCTAGTAGCAGTGTCAGAAGTTACTCCCTTAGTGGATTAGTACTTTTATTCATGGAGAACTTCTAGGGGGTCCAGCATGTACCTGCAGTACAATATTTTTAATGACTTTCTAAGGGCTAAATGTCCTATTTCAAATATCTTCCTGCTTAAAAACCAGATAATTTTGTTTTCTTCCCTGAGCCCAGATGAATACACCAACTTAAGCAGAACTAAGTTCCCTAACAAAAAATACTGAGATTTCATGTGACTGAAGTACCATCACAGAAATTAAAAATACAAATTGAAATGTAGGTTCACATAAAATTATTTTTTTAGGAAAATACCATATGTTAAATATATCACCAAGTGAGAGAAGCAAAAGTCCCAGATGGAAGTCCTGACTTGTGTTTATTTTAGAGGATTTAGTGGAGGTAGATAGATATGGTGACAGAGAATGAGTTGACATTAACTTTTGAGCTTTTGTATGCTCTAGGTCTTAAACCA
Organism: Anoura caudifer; assembly: GCA_004027475.1. Taxonomy (NCBI): domain Eukaryota; kingdom Metazoa; phylum Chordata; class Mammalia; order Chiroptera; family Phyllostomidae; genus Anoura; species Anoura caudifer. The sequence continues at coordinate 98,367 of PVKU01003190.1, forward strand.
TGATTTCTTCTATTGACATTAAAAAATCAACATAAAGTCTTTGTTTCTTTAAAAAAAAAGAAGGTAGGAGGGAGTGGTTGGGGAAAAATGCAGACAACTGTAACTAACAATAAAATAATTATTTAAAAAATAGGAAAAAACAAATAAAAGAAGGTATTTGAATTTTATCTGACTTCAACTTAATAATTCCAATGTGTTCACATCTCCATCTCACATTCAATGATCTTCAACCCAGAATAATATTCTAAGAGAAAAAAAATTGTGTGTACATTGAACTCTCAAATGTTTCTTAGATGGATTCATGCAATTCTAGATTTCTAGTCTATCAAGGAAAACAATCCTTATAATAAATGATCGTGCCTGCCAGGTGACATCCATTCTTCACAATTCCAATTTCTATTTCTCACAACTTCATCAGTAGCCAGACACTATGGTTTATAAACTGATGATAATTTCAGAAGGAATTCTTAGATTCCAGAGGCTGAGAGTTTAAACAATACTAAACTTCTTATTTTCTGAATGTTATCTCTTCACTGACTTGTAGAGGATCCTAAAACAGCACCAAGTCTACTTGCATTATTATTCTGGAATCCATTAAGTACAACATGCATGCATGCATTTTTTAAACTGCATATTTTTCAGTTTTGATGAGTGGTGAAAAAGCTAACTCTTAGATTAGCTTTCCAATGATATTCTTTTATTTTTGCAGGAAAATATAGATTATTCCCCATGTTCACTCAAGAAATCACAATGGCATTTGGAATCATAGATAACATGCAAACTGGTCTCTTCATCTTTTCTGCCTTATCTGTTACCATCTTATTTATACATTTTGCATAATCTTTGCTCTTAAACAGTGATCAACACGACAAAATACTTACAAATTATAATAAACTGAATAGTGTATAGGTCATAGAAAGATATACTTTTTAAAAATGAAATTACAGTCCGGGCACATTCCTGGATCGCAGGACAGTTCCCAGCACAGGACGCAGGAGAGGCAACCACGCATTGATATTTCTCTCCCTCTCTCCTTACCTTCCCCTCTAAAGGTAAATAAATAAAATCTTTCAAAATAAATAAATAAATAAATAAAATTAATTTTTTTAGTCATGAAGAAACAGTTATACTAATAGTGAACATTAAACCAGTAATTGTACTGAATACATAGTAAACTAAGATAAGCATGTAAAATCATCTCTTTCGGTTTTTTTAAAAGAAAAAACTTTTAAAAATAAAACAATAGAAATGTGGTAAAGTTTGTGGTCCTGGTTTAAATGTTGAGAAGTATATTTCTGCTGCTCACTGCTTCACTGAACATAAAACATCTATACCTACTTAAGAGTTTGAAAAAAATGTACAAGGTTTTTAGCTTACTAATTATTTGGCACAATGCTTCTGAACAATGATGAGCAGCATTGTCACCCAATAATTTCTTTGCACTGGAATTAGTGAGAAGACATTAAAATAAATATACTTAATTAGAAATGTTAATATCTGCCTCTGTCAGGCTGCTGTGATGCCTGATGAAAAGGCATGGAAGTGAATGGATTCTGAAAACATTACTCTTCCATTGGCCTGAGAAATTCCTTTGAGACAGAATTGAAAGTTTTAGTGGTTGCTGTTGAGTCACAGAAATGATCTATTATATGTATGGGTTGAATTAATAATGCACTCATGCCTGGCAGGCAGACAGTGGGGATGGATTTTAGTGGAGCTTCCAGGTGAAGGAGGATTTCCTTTGTTTCCCCCATGAACACCCCCGCGTGCTTTTATAAAAGCATCTACCCATTATTTCAAGTTCATGTGGTCTTTTTTTGCCAGGAAATTCCTTCCTTCACTTAAGAAGACAGAAGAGAAAACAAAGAAGAAATATCTGGCAAGGAAAAACAAACACCATTTATTCTTTTATCTGCTGCTCTTTGAGGACATTAATGGGATAATGTGATCAAAAAATGCTTTTTCTTGTATGCCAAAATTTCTCCAAGAGAGTATTTCATTCAACATATGGCTTTGACTTTGCTTGTCAACCACCATTCTCCTCCTGCCAGGTCTTTAGAGTTCCTTCTTTATGCTACTAATTATTTTTCACAAAATGAATTGATACTTGTTGATTCTTTTCCTCGTTATTACTTAACTCCTTGCAAGCTGCCTTCTATTCCTGTCCTAAACTCATAAAGTTTTCTTTCTTCAAGTCAGTCTGCTGTGTCTTTCCAGTAACAAATCACACCATGTTCCATATTGCCATCATTTTCTTAAGCTCCTGTCTCTGGTTTTAGTTTATGCAATATTATTTATTTAGGCTTTTTTCCTACTTTCCTGTCTCTTTTATATTCTGTTTCTTTTCTTCCTCTGTGTCTTTTCCTTGTGTGTTTTCCACAATTCCTACATAAAGTTGTTCCTGCAAAGTGTGCATTTTACTTTGCTCCACATTGTCATTCCTGTGGTAGGCAGATTTCTAAGATGCGACTAACACCCACTCTCCTGTTCTACACACCCTGCGTAACCTCTTGGACTATGAGTATGTTCTGGATTGTACTCTTATACCTGAGTTATATTTTATGGAATATTTGATTTTAAGAAAGGAGGATTTTCTAGGTGGACCTAATCTCATAACATGAAAACTTTAACTTTGGACCTAGATGTCACAAACAGAGGAAGTCAGAGATCTGGAGCATGAGAGGTATTAGAAGCAAGGGAGATTCTTGGTATCGTGCTCTGACTACAGAACGGGCCACATGACAAGAAATGGAGGGAGCTCTCAGGAGCTGAGAGTGGCCCCTCCCTATAGCAAGCAAAGTCAGGGGAGAGTACTCCTAAAACCATAAGAAACTGAATTCTGCCAGGAATGTGAATAAGCTAGAAAGTGAAAATTTGCCCAGATTCCCCACAATGAGAACTCAGTGTAGTGAACACCTTGATTCCAGGTTTATTGTACCCTGAGGAGACAAAAGCAGCCAGGCTGTGCCTAAACTTTGGACCTATGCAAAGATTGAGAGGGAGTAGAAGGAAAGGGAGGAGGTAAAGAAGAAAGGGAATTAAGGGAAAAGTGAATAAAAATAAATGGTTCCAACTGTCTATTACCTAGACAATGTCAAGTTCTTCAGCCAGAATGTTCACGTGTGGAGCCTTCAGTGGGTAAGGTAGTAAAATGCATTTTAAGCAGTGCAGTAGAGTAATTAAGGACACCTATTCTCTAGTTAGCTTGGGTTTGAATCCCACTCTTTCATCTATTTGCTTTGAGTTCTGAGACAAGTTACTTTTCTCTCTGTGTTTCAGCCCTTTATCCATAAAACAAAGATATTAATAATAGCACCAATCTCATCAAGGTTATTTGAGAATCAAATGAGCTGATATGTTAAGCACTTAGAACAGTATCTGTCTATAGGAAGACTACTTGAAAGTGTGACAGAATATACAGAATCTATGAGTATGTGACTTCAGAGTCTCAAGAAATAAGTGAATTTTCTCAAATTGCACATATGCTCAGCCACAATACAGATACTAATGACTCTGTATCCAATCCCCTCATCCTCCCCCAACTTTATTCATTTATTTAATTTTGATTCACAACACCCAATATTCTTGAGTAATGCTAACTTAACTATTGCTCTAAATGTACAGAGATTACTAACACATTGGAAATATGCCTTCTCATACAGAGACTCACCTATCTTTCTAGTAATTGTCATTTTAAAACATTGATTTTCAACCTTACAAAGATTTTAACTTAGCTGAAGAAAAACACAATTTCCAAATGTCACAGCATAAGGTGGGTTTCGATGTAGAAACAGAAAACATCTCACATAAGCAATTCAGTTTCCTGTTCTATATTTCACTTCACCTCTCAGACTTTGAAAGATCGTGTGGAATAAAGAGATAATTACACTAGTCTACAAATCTTGAAATAACTTCTATCTCTTCTCATAGCAAATTTCCCCTTTCCATTAAATTTTAGATATTACTTAATATGGATAATTATCTGAATTTTCCTTTTTTCCCTTAATTGAGGTTTCTACTTTTATATACCTATTTTAAATATATTGAATTTAAATCATTTACTTGGGATTATAAAAGGGCTAAATTTTTATGCAAAGTTAAATTGTAGATCGCACATGCCAACAATATATTCATGGATGATGTGTTCAGTATTCAAAATTGTGAAGCTTAAGTCATATGGTTTCACATATAAGATATTTAAAAACAGAATGTCAGACCAGTAAAGGCCTGCTTTATAATCAATTGTCTTTTTTATTTAAGGCTGATTAGGCTTGGTTTCACTCCAAATTACCTGCATTCATTGGATTTTAAAATAAAATTTCAACTAAAAACAGCACTATAATTCATTGTCTTTCATTCAGAATATCTGTTTTACATTATCACTTTGTGCTAAATAATGCAGCCAGAGACTTACGGGGCATGTCAAGTGGACACTCATTTGTCTAACTCACATACAATACACTCTGTTCACCAACTTGCTAAACACTGAGAGGGGTCAATTCCAGGTCATAAAATGAGTTATCTGGGTTTTCTCTGAATTACATAGAGACAATTACATTATTTTTTAATCTAGATTTTACTTCTTTGGTTTAAAAAAATAGGGTTCAATGTTTTAAGTATTAAAAAAAGGAAAGAAAATGAACATTTTAAAACAGAAAAGGTCAGAAATTACAAGCAAAAGTAACTTTGTGAAGTTAAAATTTGCCTAAGTAATGTAAGGCAAATGTGAATGAAAGCTTCATGGAAAAAAAAAATAAAAAAAAAACTCCCCGTCAATTTAATCTTTTTAATTACTCCAAATGACATTTTAGCTTATATCACAGCAGCTGAGATATTCTGAACTATTTGTGTCAAATATTAATAATCCCTTACATTTTACACTTATTTCTCCCATAAATGGACACATTTTATTGACATTCAGAAAACATGTTCCTAACACTAAAATGCCAATTACTTAGGGCCAAACAAATTGGTATACAAGTTAAAATCTCAATATTTTATTTTCTAGATAGTGAAGTCTAAAATAATTAAACTTAATTCAATCAGGGTTATAGTGAAGAATCAGAAGAAAATGGAAATCTTTTTAAAAAAGACCTGCAGATTCTAATATCCAACACTCATGTGTAAACATTTCTGGGTCCCCCCAGGTAAGTTCCATTGTGTGTCATTAGCACGGTTTAAATAATTTACATAACTTGGGTTTATTATAGTGGTAACTTTTTATGAAAAAATAAATTGTAATCTGAGCACACCTGTTTTTACCAACAATATATTCTTTTAGTATTTAAAATTACAAAGCCTAAGTTATATGATTTCAAACAAGGAAAATATGACAGGAGATTGTTTTGATTTCTTTACTTTTTAATCTCAGTAAACTAAGCTCCTTGAGGGTATAAATCATATCTAAATTTACATTGCATTTCAAATACTTAACCAGTATCTTAATGACCATCTTCACTTAATAATTGTTCCATGAATAAACTATTATGAAAATATAGTAATTATAATAATATATCTTATGATATCCATATCGTTCAAAATTAGCAAACATAATATTTGCAAAATGATTAAGGTAAAAATAAGAAGTACTAAAGAAACAAGATGAATTGGAGTGATAGCATTGAATAATATAAATTAATAACATTTAAAATATTGGTATGACAGCTATCAAAACACCTACTAAAAATGGAGAATAAAATGTCACTAGGAATTATACTGAGAAGAAAATCCCATTATCTATGTTTAGATATAACCCAAACTAGAAGTTTTTCATATGTGATCCTTCTTTTTAATAAAAAAACAGGAAAGATTTTATCATAAAAACAGTGATATACTGATGAGCTCCTCTCTCTAAGCCAACAACACATGAGAGTTATTAACCAATTTTTCTTCTTATGATATATCTCTGCCAAGATAATTTGAATGCAAAATCTAATAATTTTAAGGGAGTTTCCCCACTTGGTCAACTTAGTAGAGAATCAGATACATAAATAAATGTACTCTCAAAACATATAGGAAAAAGGGTGATTTCAAAAAATGTGAATGGCTTTGGGAGCTTGCGGTTTATAGATTGAAGAACTAGTTTGTTTATCGATTGTTTTCTGAGTGTGAGTGTATATAAACTTCCTTTTCTCTGTAAGCACAAAATAGTAATATACTTTTGCCCTCATTCTAGCTATTGACTTTTTTCGTGGATATCTTTGATGCTCATCCTATTACTATTTGTGTGATTAAGTTTATTGTAGCATTCAAATAAAGATGCAAAGAGTCTACTGAACATTACTCTAGTACTTTCTGTTCTTGTTAACTTTAGCTGTATTTTGAAAGAGAAAAATAATTTATTAACTGACTTAAAGACTTTTTTTTTCATTTCTATATGGAGTTAGATGCTATTGAGATGCAATAAAAGCAGTTATCTCCAGGAATAACAAACACTCAATGGTGACAGAATCAATTTTCAGTAGTTTTTTTTCTTAATGCTGACTTGAGATCGATCATTAATAAAATAGAAATTTAAAAATAAACAAATTTTGTATTTACTAGTTGATTTTGTAAATTATAAGTGGATTAAATATTTTAACAAGGTATTAAAAACAACTATTTGCTTTATATGGACAAAAACTAGTAAAACACTCTGCTTATTTTATTTTATTTTATTTTTTGTCATTTGGCCACAGATTTCATTGTCTCCATGAATCACATCCTGATTCTAATAAAATAAATTGGAAGCTTCTGTAATCATCTGAGATAACTAAAGTACTTTATGTAAAAATGGTAAGAGTTATACAAAATGTAATTGTTATAACATGCTTAAAAGATATTAACTCAGAATCATCTTTTATTTGATGATGGAACAACAAAACTAACTTGAAGACACTGATTATAATAGTTTGGACCATGATGTTCGGTAGAATGATCCCTGGTAGTACACTCATGAGAAAAAGACACAAGGTTTAGAATTGTTCCAAGTACCTTTTTCAGTCTTCCAGAGAACTGAAATTTTTTCCATTAAAATAATTTTGTAAAAATTGAAATAAGTGGAAAACCAAAGGAGCATTGTCTGGTGAATACAGTGGATGAATCAGAACTTCCCAGCCAAGCTGTAACATTTTTTGCCTGGTCATCAAACATGGGGTCTGGTGTTATCTGATGGAAGATTATGTGTTTTCCTGTTGATTAATTCTGGATGCTTTTCACCAAGTGCTGCTTTCAGTTGATCTAATCATGAGCAGTACTTTTTAAAGAGTAATTGTTTGGTTTTCCAGAAGGAGATCATAATAGAGGGCTCCCTTCCAGTCCTACCATTTACACAGCACCATCTCTGGGTGCTGGGAGATGGGCCTTCGCTGTGGTTGGTGGTGGTTCATTTCCCTTTCCCCATGATCTCGGCCAATCCACATCGTTGTAAAGTATCCACTTTTCATCAACTGTCACAATTTGTTTTAAAAACAGAACTTTTTAATGACATTTAGTTAGAGAATTGCATGTGGAAATACAGTCAAAAAGGGTTTTTTCCACTTATGTGGAACTCAAACATCAAAGAGATTAACATAACCAAGCTGGTACAAATAATTTTCAATGCTTGATTTGGATATTTTGAGCATGTTGGCTATCTCCCACTTGGTGGCATGTTGATTGTTTTCAATATCTTGATTTGATCACTATCAGCATCATCCAGTGAGAAATCTCCAGCGCAAAATTCCGCAAACCACTTTTGACACAGTTGATCAGTCTCAACATCTGATCCATACACTGCACAAATCTCTTTTTCGCATTACAGTTGTATTTTTAACTTTCTTGAAATAATAAAGCAGAATATGCCAAAAAGTTCTTTTCTTCCATCTTTAATATTAAAATGGCCACACAAACATTCACCAATTTTGATGTATTTTTTAAAAATATGTGCTTACATTTTTAGTAATATGACAGCTGTCACACTAACAAAATAGTTTCAAATAAAGTTAAAGACATCTAAGCACTACTAGAGCCATCTTACAGAAAAAAAACAAACTTCTTGACCACCCCAACTGAAGACTTAGTATTGTTAAATGTTCATACTACCCGAAACATTCTACAGATTTAATGTCTCATTTATTATGGATACATAGTATTATGTAGTCTATGTACAATTCATGAAAGTTTCTTTATCACTGTGAGCATCTATATTGTTTCTAAACTTCTCAAATATAAAAGTATCTTTTAATACTTTTCCATTGGCATAGCTGTCTATACACCTACTCATATCATGCTGGTTTGTTCAGTTATTATAGTTTAATTCTTTAATATCTGATAGGAATGGGTAAACCCAATTAATTTTTTTTTTAAATTTCCCTGGACTTTTGCTATTTGTTTTCCTGAAGAAGTCTGTCTAGTCCTTTAAAAGTAGCATTTTATTGAAATAATATTAAATTGATAACTTATTTAGCAAGGATCACTTTCATGTTGTAGTCTTCTAAATAAGCATATTTTTCATTTTTTAATTTTTTTGTATCTTTAAAAATTTTTTATATAGAACTTGACTACTTCTTGCAAAATTTATTAACAAGCATATTTAAATCTTTGTTGTTCCTAGCATGTAGTATGCTATTTTTTTAATTTTTACATGTTGGCTGATTCTTGTTTGAATTCTATAAATTTATAGTTTGGAGTTTTTCAGGTAAAGAATTGTCATCTTCAAATAACAATATTGCCTAATACTATATCAAATTTTATAACTTCCATTTTTCCTTTTGTTTTGTTCTTATTGCCTAGAACTTTCAAATATTGTTGATTTGTTTTCATTCTTTTAGTAGCAAACCTTCCACAGTTTTCTCATTAAGCACAATCCTGCTTCGGGGGGTTCAGCCAATGTATATTATATAAGAAAGAAACTATCCTTTTATTCCTACTTATTGAGATGTTTAATTGTTATCATATGTTATTAAATGCCTTTTTTAGAGCTATGTCTCAATTTTTTATCCTAAGAACATTGAAGAAAGGTATAGATTATCTATACCTTCTAGGTCATCTTTGATAATTTATATTTGCATTAAAATCATCTTTTATTCCAGTTTACAAATTGATTTTATGAAGTTGAACAAACAAATGTCTTATTACTTAGAATTTCCTATATATGTGACAACTTTGCACTTTTTACTACTTCTTTTATATAATTATGTTATCTTCCTTTCCATCTTGATTTAATATATTTAACATTTTGGGGTTTTTTAAAAGATTTTATTTATTTTTAGAGAGTGGGAAGGGAGGGGAAAAGAGAGGGAGAGAAACATCAATATATGGTTGCCTCTTGCAGGCCCCCTGCTGGGGACTTGGCCTGCAACCCAGGCATGTGCCCTGACTAGGAATCGAACCTGCAACCCTTTGGTTTGCAGGCTGGCACTCAATGCACTGAGCCACACCTGCCAAGGATAATATATTTAATATTTAATATTTTATTATTTCATTGTATAAAGAAGTTCTTTATACCTGAGTTCTTTACACAGAAGTGGGTTTACTAGCAAATAATTAAATTATCTATACATCTGTTATTTTACCAGCTTTAAATAATTATTTGCATGTGTAAAAGATGAGGAAATGACATTAACTACCAAATTTCTCTTCTTTTCCTGACATTTCTTTTTACTTGTATCTTTTCCAAAGTTTTAAGTTTTATGATATTCATATAATAATTTGTAAACTTCAACACCATATTCAACTTATTCGTAGTCACACACAGCTCTTGCAATTGTTTCATCATTGTTTTAAGATGATCTGAAGTTCAGTTTCAAGTTAAACAAAAGTTTATGTGGAATACATGAGCAATATATCCCCTGAGTTATCACAGGTTCAAACATGTCTGTCTGTTACCTTCATGTTTGAATATAGTTGTGTTGTGTAAATGTTATTGTTCCACCGTATTAGCAGGGTCATTTCCAAGGTAAGAATTGCTTTAAGGATTTTGTAGCAAGTGAGTTACTTCTCTCAGGCAACTGAATACATTGCTTCCAGTTCAATCACTGTCCTCCATCCTGCCTTACAACCAAAATTATTCATGCAAATAACGCTTATCTGTAGGACTGGAAATAAAACCAAGTCCAAGGAAGCTCCCACTGCTGTGTCAGTGACCTACTTTCCATGTTATAAACACAGACCTGTCACTGCAAACACAATCTTTGCTCGTGCATCTTACTTTGGAGAAGTGTTGCCTAAGGCAGTGTAACCTGGAGCAGCACCTTGTACCTTCCTACACTTCTGTTTGACAGTCCCTGCATTGGGGATCACTTCCTATTAACATGCAGTACAAGCGTTTCAAGTCTGCAAGGATTACCAAAGCAGAATTTTTCTTATTCCCATTAGAAATGTTGGGTAAATTCCAAGACAAAGAAGAAATATACAAACCAAACTATATATTGTTAAAATTAGAAATTATAAAATATATTTTTGTTATGGTTTTAAAAAGTCACATGCAATGCTAATAAATTATTTTATTTTAAAATGTTTGGCTTTTACAGAATAGTTTTCAAAGATATCAGATAACATATTTCATTCTATGTGGCACTAAGAGAAAAAGAACAAGTAAAAGAGAACTAGGAAATATCAAAAATAATTTCATACAGATTCATTGTGTTCAGGTAATTTTAAAAGGCTGCATATTGATTAATTTGTATAAAATTAATTATAGTATATATTCTGCCCTTTATATTTAAAATTAAATTTTGTGCAATTAGTGATAAGAATGGTACAATGTGGTGTTATATTATGTACATATGTACATTTGTACACTACTCTACAAAATAAGTCAAATATAATGAACTAGTTTCCTTTATCCTTTTCATATTCTTCTAAAATTAAACTTTTCATTGGTTTTATAAAAATAAAAATTTATATCCTAAAGAAAATCTCAGTTCATCAGTACCCTTATAAATCCAATTGCTACAATAGTCCAACAAATTTCTTTTTCAAAATATAAATAAACCATTTTAAATTTATATATTTCAGAATACATAGATGTAGCTTAAAAACATGTAAGTCGTTGGTTTTGTATAGTTAACAGAATTTCACATTTACTCTCTATGAGATCTTGTTAAAAGCAGGTGATTGACAGTAGTGTTTTATGGCTACTTGAAACAAATACATGTATATTTCAGAGATATAATCAATGTCACTTACCGAATATGGTGAAACATCAGGAAATCCTGCAGGAAGAGCAGGAGGGCTATATAATTAAGACACGTATTGACAGAAATCAGATTTCTGCATTTCACAATGTACTTACTGAACATCATTAACCTAAAACAAAACTCTATTTTGTTGTGAGAAAAACCACATAAGAGTTATGACACTTTCAAATTATTTATATTGTACAACCATAGAAAAGTAAATATATGAGATCAAAAATAAGAAAATTTGAAAATATGTTAAATTATATTTCTCAAGCATCAATCTATGTTATGACTTGTAATAGGATATTTTTAAGCATCCTATTTTGGGGGTAATTCCATCTATTGATAACTCCATCTTACATTAAAAACATTAAAATACAAAATTACATTATTTTCATTAGAGCTTACCATTATTTTAGATATGTGTTAACTTAAGAAAATTTTTAAAAATTCATGGATATCAGAATTTAACTTATACATGTAGTTTAATGGATCTTCATGCCAAATAATAAATATAGCCTACAATGTGTAAGGTTGGAAGCCTTCATTGAGTTATTTCCCCACCACTGTACTTCACTTTGTGTTTATATACAGTGAATGTATATTGAGCATCTACAGTGTATGAGGTACCATGATACCTGTGAGAACTGAAAGACAAGCAAAAGACACAACATCTTATATTTTTTAATGTTAATTAATAAAATATTTTTATAATTCCTATTTTTAAATTAAAAAACAGACATAATTTACATGTAGTAAAATGCATTAATATTGTATGTGCCTCTTAATGCATTTTTACCTGTGCTTATTTTTGTGTAACCATCTTCCCAGCTGGGATATAGACTATTTTCAGCATCATAGGAGTCTCTCTCTTGCGTTTTAATAGTCAGTACAGAAAGCACAAAACCAGTGCTTTTTGCTATTGGGGTGCCACTTGCCAAGCAGACCTATGACTTTGTTAAACATAACTGCCATTTTACTCTTCTGAGCTTGTCCCCAGGACTAGAAATTACTGGAAAGCAAGAACAGAATGTGACTAACCACTCCCTACAGCCACAGGCAGAAGATAACATTGGAATAAACTGCAGCTTCTGAAAACCCAACCAAAACCTCCCATGTTACAACGCCCCCAACAACCCAAGGGCCACACAACAACATCCCCCAGCCCTTTTATAATCCAATTATAATTCAATAAAAGCTCAAAGCCCCCACCCTTCAATCTCCCACACCACACCCCTCTCCTCTCTTGGAGAGTGAATGAAACTTAACTTTCTGCCCTTTTTTTCTCTTTGCAAATTCTTACACAGCTCACATCATCAACCATCCTAACAAATACCATTCATGTTCAACTACCATTCTGCCCTCTTTTACCACAGAATAATTTCCTGATTGTGAGCTTGCTTCCACTCATGCCAGTACCCTTGATGAAGGCCTGGTAAAGGTACTTGAAGGTCTTCTTAATTGATTGCCATGGTTTAACAATTCCCCTGTTGCTAAACCTTGGCCTTATCCCAGCACTTTTTGAGAACTATTACCTCAGTCCATTAGGACTTGAGCTGAGCCTAGGGTTGAATTTGCACACGTCTTCTAGCTAGTCCCTGACCAGTACTTTTAGTTGCTTTCCAGAATTTTTCTGCTATCATATTCTATGATGTCCTCCACCCCCATTTCCTCTTTTCTGCATATTGAGTTTATACATGAAATAGAATATTTGTTGACTGTCATTATATTTTTGCCTTAGAAGGAAGCTAGGATAAATATCTGTAGTCAGTCTGCCATGTTTATTGAGAAAATTACACAATGCTCTATTTTATTCAGTCAATTTATATATAATTCACTTACAGTAAAGTTCAACCATTAGAGGATATATTTAAAGTAGTAATTCTAAATTCAGTAAAAGTATGCTTCTAAAAAGAGTATGAAATACAGATAACAGAGTTTCAAAATGAAAGATGAGAGATTGTTATCACCAGCAGACTGCAACACAATAAAAGCTAAAGAATGTTCTTCAGGATGAAGGAAAGCAATGCTATAAGGATTCAAACATGAAGGAAAGCATGAAGAGCACTAGAAATGGTAAATAATAGGATATATATAAAAAACATGTAGCCCTGGCTGTTGTGGCTCAGTGATTTGAGTGCCAGCCTGAGAACGAAAGGGTCGCTGGTTCAATTCCCAGTCAGGGCATATGCCTGGGTTATGGGCAAGGTCCCTGACAGAGGGTATGTAGGAGGCAACCACACATTGATATTTCTCTCCCTTTCTTTGTCCCTATCTTCCCCACTCTGTAAAAATAAATAAATAACATCTTAAAAAATAAAATAAAAAACATGTTTAATTATTAGCAAACTTTCTTTAAAAGACTTTTTAAATCAACAGTAATAACTCTTGATTTATCTTAAATAACTTTTTAAATCAAGAATAATAACATTGTAAACCATGGTCTGTGTCTTAGATAAAAAATAATAGCTATGACAATACTGAGAAGGATGGGAGCTAAGTAACTGGACTTCTATAACTATAACATTCGACTGGGAAATGTGAAGTGGGAAGTCATACAATATTTACTGGAAGTAAACTCCTTTGACACAAATCCTTGGGTCATGCATCATGGTGACAAGTGGTCAAAGCCCATGCTGCATGGTTACACTACAACAAGGATGACTTTCAAAGTGCTATGCTGAGGCAAAGAAGCCAGATGTAGATACCATGTAATCCCATTTATATGAGTTTCTAGGAGAGGTATAAATAAGTTATTGTGATCGAAGGCAGCTTAGCGGTTCCCTGTGGTCAGGCTTTGAAGAAAATTGAATAAATAAGGGCATGAAAACCTTCTGGAATTGTAGAATGTATCACACATTAATTGTGGTTGTAGTTTAAAAGTGTATATATATATATATATATATATATATATATAGTTGTTACATCATATACTGGACAATTAAAATGTGGGCACATTATTTAATGTAAACTATAATTTTAAAAAGTTGATTTCAAATAACAAACTCAGAACTATATTTCATAATTTGTCAATGGTATGAATGCACTGAGATGCGGAAAGGAGGTTTTCAACAGCTTAAGAGCTGGTAGCCCAGGTGAGGGAGCATTGCCACAGTCTAGAGGTCAGGTTCACCTGTGGTGGAAAAGATAAATACAGCTTAGGAAGAGAAATGCAAAAAGATAACTGAGGATTTGAGTGCTTTGCTTTTGTTGAACTTCTAAAATGGGAGAGCCAAATTCTTGGAATATTTAGCCACTAATATTTTTATCTGAAGCTATCATAGTATTGATATATTTCACAAAAGAGTTACTAATAGGCAAAGAAACAAGCATATATTGAAGCAAATTTAGAATGCAAATTATACACTTACTAGCCTATAGTACTTACAGAGCCAATTTATTATAACTGTTATAAAATGCGAAAACACATGAAAGCAATACTTCTGAAGTATGCATTCACCATACCCAAATAATTCTTGACATATTATCACCCTTTTGTTGAAATTACTGTGGATGTTTGGCTCACTGTACTACAGGTTTTGAGATACATACTTGAAAAATACAGGAAATGTGGGAAAAGTTTATATAAATTCTTTGGTATAGTTTTCAGCAGTCATCTTTGTGACAGTAATGAAATAATCAAGTTCATACCCTGCTGAAGGCATTTAGACTTAACTATATTGAGCAATGGATTTTAATTATGCTAAAACTGGACTACTTACCTTTTCAAAATAAAACTAAAATAGTATTTTTCACAATGCAAAACTTTTGTCCATTAAATGTAAATTCTCTCTGGCTCCTTTTTAATTTTGTCCAATTTGAATTCTCTTTCAGCAAAAGCAAAATTCTGTTAAAAAAGAAACAGCTGGAATTGCTCTAAAAGCTAAAATAGAAGTATTTTTGACAATATCACTATAAATTAAGGTTAACTATACCAAGAAGGCAGAAGTAGCAAACATGGAGAGATTAATATTCTGATAAAAAGAGAAAATGTCTTACAGAAAGGAAAGGTTAAGGGTTAAATGCCATAGTATTTGACTGTTGGCCAAACAGCACTCTGTGGTTTATATCTTACTTCAGGATCTGAATTGTAACCTTTGGTTTTGACCCCAAACAATACAAATAAGTAGGCTGTGTTAACACACAATTGAAGTGAGGAATTTTGAGGGTGGGTGCATTTATTTTTAAAAATATTTTAATGCTAACAGTGTATTGTGAGAGTTTGAGGGAGTGAGTAGGGGCATGCACTTCCGGTGGGAGAATAGTTTATTCAACCATCACAGGTAGCAATACAGTAAAATGTATCAGGATCCTTAGCAATTTCTTTTTCAGGAGTTTGTCCTAAGAATATTGCAAAAAGATGTAGAGATACTGGATCTTGGAATAGTCTTTGCTCTGGTAAGATGTTAGCAAAGCTGACATCTTTACAAAATGTGTATGAATGTGTCTCACTTGGAGAATATTAATCTTCTTGTGCTTAGTACTTCCCAAGGCATTAACATTTGAATTATTTCTCAGTGAAATTAGAAGATTATGTTTATAAAATATAATCTCCCAGACTGTTTATTGTAAAATCCTAAGAATAAAAAGTCTGTAATCAGTTTTGAAATTTTAGGAATAGAAAGCTTGTTATCATAATGCTAAGTATATTTCTAATATACTTTAGTCTGTTTCAATATCTGATACAAAAATGCATATTTGCAGTTCTGACATCCACAAAATTTCTATTTGAGTATATTCACAGGTATACTTTTTATGATGTACAATTTCTTTTCCAGAATGCTATGGGTTATATGGAATCATTGTATTTGTATTATGATAAATCGGAGGGCCAGAATTTCTAGAATAGTTTGGATGCTCACACTCAGCACTTCCTTAGTGCTCTCTAATTACCCTATTATTGCACTGATCACATTACATCCTACAGTAATCGCTGGCCTGTCCACCCTTGGGGATTTTAGATTCTGTGAAGGCAGAGGACACTCTTTAAGCACTGTATCTCAAACAGAAATGATGGCGTCCCATAAATACGAAATGATTAAAAATGGAGCAAATTAAGAACCAAAACTCTTAACACTATTTCAAATAAACATTATTAATTCCTTCAAACTAAGCAACCAATAACAAAATAATACATGATGCTTTTGAATGATGAATTAAATTGCCTTCTTTGAATTTGTGGCTCCTTCATTTCTGTTTTCTGCATGTGGTCTGACATCAACAGTTCTCAGTGAGTCTCTCTAATGAAGACAGCACTGTTACCGTACTGGCCTCATAACTGAGGGTTGTGAGCTGTCTGCCTAACCCAGAAAATTGTTTTGTAAACAAGAAAGAACAGAGTAATACTTTTCTTGATAACATTCCATATAAAGGCATTGACCTATAACTAAAGAAGAAATCAGAAAATAAAATAAAAATACATAATGAATTCCATATTTTCACTCCTTTCCATTGCTTAATAAAAATTATGAACTTTAATTGCTTCAAAAGAGATGTTACAAATTTAAAATAATACTTCATTATGAGCAGTTTTCTTCAATATCCTCAATGTAACTGAGAATCTTGAATTTCCCCCATTTTCAGAAGAAAATTAATCTTTGACTAACTTGGAAATGTATTTTTTAAATGTGATTTCTCTTCTGATAACATTAAAAAAATCTTATTCCTAAAAGGATCATCTCAGTGTTTACCTGTACATATTTTCCCTTATGCAGAATCTCAGACATAGAAAAGGAAAGTTACCCGACGGAGGATAATGGCTAATGACAACTGGCTGGATTCAGACTTCGGGGGTTGGTGTTCTGGGTTTGTGCTGGGCAGCTATGTGACACAAAGCAAATTAATGGAACTCTTTCTTATTTTTTTTTCTTGGTGAAAGGGGATAATTACTGAAGCCTAACCATAGCATTATTGTGAGTATTAAATAGCAGTGTTAAACATTTGGAACAATGCCTGATATACAGTAACTACTCATTATGAATGAACTCTCTACTATGGAAATCCCAATTCCTACTCAGGTCTTTTACTCAGGTCTGTTTTCCTAATCCACCATGGCATATGCTCTTTTTTGTAATGTTTAATAAAAACAACTACTCTGCTTTCAAAATAGGCACTTTGTGAGGGGCAGAATTATTTTTTATTATATGTTACAATAATCTTCTTATTGCTATGTGGTCAAGTGCAGTTGGAGGAAAGGGGACAGAAAATATCATGAAAAATGCATACATTAAAATTGATTTATATGATTGATGGAAGTTACAAAATGGTAAATAAGTTCCTACTATCTTTGATGTTTAATCTTAAACTAGGTCCTATTAGTCAACAGTATAAGAAAATGTATTTAATCAGATAGTAGCTTTCTTAAACTTACAATTCTGATAATGCATATAACTGTAAAATGCCAAATTAATGACTGAATGATAACCAGGTAAACAGTTATCTCTTTTGAACTAATTTTTTTGAGTAATGCATAACTAAAATTAGTTACTTCTTTTTCCTTATTAACATTTTGGAAGGGCTTTTTAAATGTTCATTTTTATCATTTTCCTCCTCACTAATAGACAACAATGTAGAAAAACTTCTATTTTTTGTTTGACCATACAATTTGGTTAACATACTGGTGCAAATTCCCAAGATCACCCCTTATATCCCATCAACTGATTAATGGGGCCCAGGTAAAGCCACATCTCTGTCAGCAGCCCATTCTCATTGCCAATCCTATCATGAATTTTGATGAACTGGAATTTTCCCTACTTGCAAAATAAGTTCACTGGCCACAGTTTCATGGAAAATGACGAAGGACAGGAGATTCTGTAATCAGGGATGGAAGACTAACGGCAATAGCAACTGTCAGCATGCTTGTCCTGGTCCTCTACCATTCCTGCATTGTCCTGCAGGAGAGGAACCTGGGGCCAAAGACTGAAGGGCTTTTGTTTGTTTGTTTGTTTGTTTTGCTTTGCTTTTTTTCATCAAATATTGTAGCATCGGTGAACAGACCAGCTGCCTCCCCTTTTAGAGTAAACACACATACAATCACCTTGGGGTCTTCTTAACCTACTTATTAGCCTCTGACAAACTGCAGGAACATCTCTGTGTAAAAGCCTTGTAGTCCGGCATATTCAACCAGAACACGCAGGGATGCTCAGGGCCATTGTAGACTTACTCTCCCAGTACACACTACAAAAATAAAACTAAATCAGCAAAAGTATGGTACTAATAAATTTAGAGACTGAAGGCAGAAGAGTTATCAATAACTGGAAAACAACTTTAATTGCAAAGCCAAAACAAACTACCTATTCATTACCTGTTTCTTCCCTCTTGTCTCAACTCCCTTTTGACCTTGGCAGAGTTCTGAATGGTGATCTCTAGTTGGGGAAGAGTAAACAGGAAAAAAGAAAATAATCCGCCAACCCTTTCCAAGTTCCTCTTGTCTTTGACCTTAGTTATTGAGGAAACATGTTTTACTTTAAAAAGATTAAAGTATCAATAAATAAATTAAACTGAACATTTTAATTTACCAAGTAAAACTGTATTTATGTCATAAGAATGAGTAGAAAAGTAATAGGATCGACCTACATATTCTCATGTCTATCTAGTTCTATTGTAATGTGGCTAAGAATCTTCTAATTACCTCGGACTACATTTGTCATGTTAAATCTGTTCTCACTGTTTTGGGGAGAGGGTTAATGTGAATGATAACAATATTTTAACAACTGACTAGAATAGGTTTAATTCATTTAATCCATAAATGTATCAAAGATAAACAAGGGAGGGTGTGGTCAAAATTATGTAAAATTGAGTTATGTCAATCCAAGTCACAGTTATTTATTAACTTAAAAACCATAGCTACCTAGAATTTTAATCTATAATGGGGTCCTAGAGTTTATATAATTTAATAATTTCCAAAGATGAGTTGTAGCTTCATGAAATGTGATTAGTATTGGAGCACACAATTAATGGAAAGTTGTTCTAGAAACAAGACTTCTGGCATCCAATCTAAATATCTTTGCATTTTAGCATGACTCATGTCAAGTATTCCAACCTACCCATATAAGAAATGCACAGACAAAACTAAACAAAATGAGCAGGATAATGGTCCACATAATATATAATTTAGGAATGTACATAAGAATTAATAATTTCCCCTTCTATTGCTTTCTTTTCTTTATGGCAGGCCTCTATCAAGATGATGATACTTTGGAAAATCAGAATTACATTAAAATTTCCTGCAGAGTGAGTTATTTTCACCAATTTTTATTAATTCTCTGGGACTTTAGATAACCTGGGAGCAAAGGAATGATAAAGTCTTGTTTTTGATCTCATAGATGGCAGAGAGACACAAATTGAAAAAGGAGTCTTTTGTGATGTATTTAACTTTGCAAGTGAATATATTTGGGGTAAGGCTTTAACAGAAATCCTGACGGAAAGAATGTTGAAAGAATGGCACCCTGCCCAAGGAGGATCAATAGCACGTTGCTTACTTCCAAGGGCTCAGTCACTGAAAAACAGACCTGGAGAGAATATCACTCACCACTCACAGTTCCAAAAGCCAGCTCAGCCAAGTTTTACTTTTATGTGCTGCCTGGTGTTGCTATCCTAAAGGTAAGTGTCCTACATAGTATTTCCTAAACAGCTTGTAACTGAAATCGTGTGCAATGCTAGTTTTTGTTAGTTTTATCCCATGCCCAACCCTCCACCTACCCCTTGCTGCTGGCAGGCAGGGAGAACCCTCCATAAGCTGCAGGCACATGGCAGGAAGTGCCTGGGGTGTCCATATCCATCTCCTTCAATGGCTTCTGAGATTGTCATTCTGCAAGGTCAACAGGCCTCTCTGATTGACATCCCCTCAGCGTGTGGAAGGTCAGAGCACACCCAACAATGAAAAAGATCACTTTCTACGAATCTGGTGACTAATGCCTAATGATTCCAGGAGCAGACGTGTCTAGAAAATGTGTGACTCTACATTTAGGTGAACAAAGTTTTAAAGATAAGTTTAACCTGACCATAAAATAAATTATTTCATATGCTTATTCATAAATATATTATTTTCCATATGCTTATTTATATCATGGGTAAGATAAATTATGATGACACATTTGCTGTCATCATCAGTAAAGTATAATATTGCCCTGGCTGGTGTAGCTCAGTGGATTGAGCATTGGCCTGTGAAACAAAGGGTCACTGGCTCGATTCCCAACCAGGGCACAAGCCTGGGTTGTGGGCCAGGTCCTCAGTAGGGGGCACATGAGAGGCAACCACACATTGGTGCTTCTCTTCCACTCTTTCTCCCTCCCTTCCCCTCTGTCTAAAAGTAAGTAAATAAAATCTTTTTAAAAAGTATAGTATCATTAACAATGTTTGAAAGAGCCATTGAAAACCAATGTTCATGGGCAGTACTACAAAAAATGAAGATTCATGAGTGATGATGCAACTAGTGTTAAATAAATGATATTCAGAAACTGTAGAGGCAAGATGTTTTGCACTGTTTTGTGACACTGTGAGTACCAACATTATTGCTACCTTTTACTCTTGGAAATATGAAATTAGCCAGGATGGTGCGTTTAATAATAACTATAAAACACAGTTCCTGGACATTAACAGGAAGAGATACTGTCTGGACACCACACAACAGCCTCTATGTGCACCAGTTGGAGAACAAACTGAATACAAGAAGGTTCTACATGGAAGTGTCTCTTTACTCACTACTGAATATTCATTGATACTTCATCAAACCCAACATGGCATTATTTACGTTGCAATCAAAATGCACAACCAGCAATCCTGCACAAGCAGCCATAAGTTTAAAAGGAAAACTCTAGAAGAGTATTCCCAGAAAATCAAGCCTCATTGCTCCACTGCCTTGAAGCATTTGCTACTTCTCTTATCTCAGTCCAATAAAGAGCGATAGGAACCAGCTGCTTGCCATTCCTAATCTCCTCTTTTAGCCAGGGTTTTGTGCATATGGCCAGAGGAAGGAAGGGTAGGAAGCTGAAACTATTGAGTTTAGTAGTGAAACAACAGCTTTAACAAATAGTGTGATTTGAGGTATATCTATATGCAATGAAATCATAGCCTCCAAACACACTCCCCAAACTATGTGCATTGAGGCACTCTCTCAAGAGCTGCAGCAAACTCATGGGAGATAATATTTTAAATTTTCTAGGAAAACACAATACTCAACATCTGTCAGACACTGAGGGAACTGAACTATTACATTGGGCCACATTCCTTCTGGTGACATCATAACTTGCTAAACTGTGTTTCTTGCAGTGGCATGATAAAAAAAAATACCATAGGCAAATCAATATGAAATAGGAAATGAGCTTGGAAGTGCTTGAGCTGACTTAAGGACTTGAAGACTCAAACAGGTGCATACATCCAATTTGTAAGTAATTGCAGTTACTTGAGAATGAACTAAAAACATTATTTTGTTCTTTCACTTTATGTGTATTTTTTTCCAAAAGCCTACTAACTTATTAAGACAGAAATACTTACTAAGCTGTTTGGTGTTAGCTCCTAAGGAAATGGAACAGTTAGGTATTTCTTTTGGCCTAGTACATGGTGGAAAAATTGCTGAGAGTGTTATGAGTCCAAATGTTTGTGTACCTCCCAGGCTATGGAAGATGAGCAACTGTTTGGGATATCTTTTTTTTTTAAAGATGACTTACATTCTCTCGACCTATTATTTTTTTGAGGAAACCTGAATGTGTATGTCAAAATTTTTAGGTTAAACTGACCCATCTGAATCATACTGATGTTTTTAAAATTTCAGTGTTTATTTAGGCATCTATATAGTGATTATTACAAGGCTAAGGTTTACTTTATCAACATATTATGCATGACACATAGACACAGACAACAGGGTGGTGACGGCCAGAGGGAAGAAGAAACAGGAGCTTGGTGGAGGGGACAGAAGGGGGGAAAATGGGTACATCTGCAATAGTGTCAACAATAAAAATAAAATTAAAGAATCCAAAATAAATACATATAAATTTGTCTCATTTTAAGATTTCAACATGTGCTCCAACTTTGAAATTGATGATACACAATTTGTACCCTGCTAGTCTCTAGGAAATAAAAGTTAATAGAAAAAAATATATACAGTAAAATGTGAAGCAATTGAAGTGCATTCTTAAGGCCAGGCCTTAACCAAGCAGGTGACAACCCTTAGAATATTACAGTTTGATTCTGGCAGATTCTTCATTGCCACCTGGATCATCTGACCTTGACAAAGTAGACTTGCAATTTAAGTTTAATCCTCTTGGGGTTTGGTTTTCATGTAATTTATGTTACACTGCTTGTTGCCTGGGGTAAATAAATCATTGTTTTAAGAAGTAATACTACTAGTGCAAACAAAATGAGTTAATAGTAATGAATAAAAATGAAAAAAACAAAAAAGCCCAGTAACAAAGTTTCTCTCTTGGTTTCATTTAAGCCCTCAGTGATTTTAGCACATTTTTATGTGAGATAATAAAATGAAGCAGCCATCCATTTTTCAAAATACATCAAAAAACAGTTTTGTTAATTAAAACATATTTTCATGATTTTGATTACAAAACAACTCACATATTTGTAAGTAAAGATCACTGTTTTACACCATAAATTTAAATAGCTATCTATAAAGGTGATATAAACGTGTAAAACCAATGTATATTTCAAATGAGAGTTTGTAGTTAAGGTTTGGACAGAAAAAAACACAATGAAAAGCATAATGTTCTATACTTACCTATTATATCATCTGACTCAACAATGTTCTTTTTGGTTCGACTTTCTGGTGAATGGGAGTTGCCTTCATTTTTAGGCAAAAAGACGTTTGAGAATGTAAGGGGCTGAGTAAAAGTGTCATGTGAATGTGGCTTTTCCATGTGGAGGAATAATCCTGCAGATTTTTGCTTAGAGATGAGATAGTGTCAGACTGGTATTGCAATATTCCATTATTACTATACATATTAATGAAAGATTATAGACATGGCTCAGGTAGAAACCTGAAAAACGGTCATCTTTCCAGTGATGTCGTAACTATGGTGCTGACAAGGTCTTATGACGTGCATGCTGCTCAGTGTGAAGGACACCTGAAAATCTTTTAGTTCCTCTTGACTAAATAGCTTCCTTTTTCTCCTCCTGCCCTTTTCTCCTTATTCTCCTACTACTTCTAAGAAAGAAACCTATTAAATGCAGCCTTAGTGGACTAACCCTGGTGTTCGGAGTTAGACTGAGGTATAAATCAGAAACCCATGTGTGTAGTATTGGGAAAGTTATTTAACCTGACGACAATTTGAGCATAACACATATGGTACAAGTTTGTATTCTGAAGGTTTGTATGTAGATTAATTCAGATAACGTATGTGGGTTTTCACTGGGATGTGTTTCTTTCACCTTCCATGCATTTATTTCCTAGCTCTGTCCACTTACTTAAGGTATGTAACCTGCCCAAGCCTCAATGTCATCAATTATTAAACTGAGGCTAATAACAATACCTACCTATAAGGTTATTTTAAAAACAACAACAAAAATATATATAGCCAAGGTAAAATACAAAGTACAGTGCCTCCACAGGAAAAGTAACGTGTTAGTTATTATTATTACTACTTTTGTTATTAGTAGTAGTAGTGCAGCTTCATTCTTCAACATGCTTCTTTCAGAGTGTATAGTATACAGTGATCCCCTCTATGCTTGGTAAAATGAATCCATTACAAAATTAATTGCTTAGTTAATAGAAGTAAAGATTAAACTTGGCACCTTTAAGTATCTAAACATTTCAAAAGAATGTTTGAAATAAATTAGACTTTAATGAAAAGACTGCGGTTCCAATGTGTTTTTTCAAATGAACTGGACGTGTTACGGCATCTGGTCTCCCCAGTAAAAGTGGCAGATCCCAATGAGAACAAAGTAAAAAAAAAAGGGGGCTTTCTATGTGTCTGCAAAGGCAGCCAGAATAATTTAGGAATAGTTCTCTACCCACTGGGAGATTTCATATACTCATCACTTTCTTTTAGTCTGATATACAGGCAGTTCCTTCTAATACTCTTATTCTTGGCTCCCTTGAGTGATTACTTTGCCAGAAATAGGGCCATAGCTCAGTGTTGCCAGATGGACCACGCTCAGCACACTCTCAGAAGAGGGCTGAGCCTATTTACGACACATGTCGTGGCCGAGGTGAGTTAGCAATTTCCCTGTAATTTCACAAGAAGTCAAGTCCATAGTGGTATTCAGCAATTGTTTTGAAGTGGAAAAAAGTTACAGCTTACTTTTCATAATGTCAGATGACAGGACACAGTGCAATGTCTGACAACCTAAAGTCCATTGAATGAGAGAAACAAAAAGGAAGAATTTAATATAAAAACCATGTTCTAATCCAAGAATAATACATTCAGAACTCCAAAGTTTCACACTTGAAAAGGGATCAGCCCCAAACTTTGGACCCTTCTACTTTATTTATTTTGTAATTTAAATACTTCATACAATGAAGCATATATTGACTAATTAGTAATAGCAGGCACCTTGCCTGTATTTTGTCCATGTTCATTATAAACAGTGAGATTGGAAAATGCAGTATAATCTTTCCGATGGTATTTTGACAGCACTTTGTCAGACACATCGTTGCAACAGCTGTCTGCATTTCAAAATCAATTTTACTCAATTGAAGTTATAAAGTTTTCTATTAACATTTTCCTTGACAATCTAAGACTGAAGAGCACTTCTGTAACCCACTTCTCTGACCTAGGATTTGAGATAAAACAATTGTGATGTCTGTGGGCCCCGGGGAGGTATTTGTGATCTCAGCCCCTCAAACTTCATAAGCTATAGAGATAAGATGAGCAGTTAGGCAGTAATGCATAAAACAGAATTTTGTATACGAAACCCATGAAAGCACGTCAGGATACACTGTTGACATACTTGCTTCAAAATCTTGAAATATAACTGAGATCATGAAAGGTTTGTTTTGAAATTACTTCCCAGTGGTGGATTTCTTATGTAGATAGAAAGCATGCAATTGTGTTTAGAGTCTAGGAATGTCAATGTGATTATATATAATACTTAAAATGGAATTTTAAATGTGATTTCTTTGAAGATAGAGATCATTTATTGCTCGTATATGCATACACATGAAATACACATAAATATGCAAGCACATGAAATAATTCCTGATCAAAAATAACAAATACACCAAGCATATTTATTGGATTCAACTAAATTGAGATGCACCACTTCACCATAGGGTAAAAAGAACACTAGATTGGAAACCCAGGGCAGTGACTCTCAGACTGGCATGGGCAAGAATTCCCTGAAGAACTTGTTAAAATGCAGTTTTCTTTTTCAATTTGTTCTCTCTCTCCCTCCCTCTCTCTCTCCACTCTATACAGATATGCATATATTTTCACTAAGACTAAAGTAATACCGCAAAATAAAAATTCAAGAATAAGCAGGAAATAAGGAAAAAAGAAACAGTAAAGACAACCTTAGGCACTGAGAAGTAAAGTGTATCATCTCATAAGCTGCCAAACAAAATATGTATTTTTATATCTATTTCATTTAGACTTGAATACAGGACATTGTAAAGGTAAAGAAGAGGACATGCTGGAAGCCTCCATGTACAAGTCAGGGGATGTTTTTACCCTGGACATTTCACCCTCATTCAAAACACTATCACTACAGAATTCTGTATTCCTGTTCCTGAGGGAAGAGCTTCCATCAGAATTTTTTCTTAGTAGTCTTCTCTGTCAAGCCCCATGTGGAGCCAACCAGTGAATAATTTGAGCCAGAGAAAGGGAAGACAGTTAACAACAAAAGGCAGCAGAGGCTTGCGACGCAACACCGCTTCCCAGTACCCACCCTCCAGGACTCGCACAACACGCGTTGCACCTGGACTACGAAAGCTTAGTCGTGGGCTGAGGTTATTTTACGAGAACTAAACTTTTCATGCTTTGTTTGCTTTGCAAGTTATGTGAACTGACTACTTAGATCATGTGATAAATTTACTTTGCAGACTTTGTAAAACAGTGTACCCTACAGGGATTTATGTTGTATTCTGATGATTGTCTGGTTTTAGAAATCCTTGTAAGTCCTGAGCTCACCAAGTACAACATACCACATCAGCCTGCTGTCAGGTGCTCCAAACTAGGTTCTGAGATGTAGTCAGCAGTTACAGTTGCTTTATATGAGCAGGTAAAAGTTGAATGTGAGCAAAAGTTGGCTTTTGGTTAAATGTTTTATGTGATATAATTATTAATTTCAAACTTATCAAGTGAATATCTCATACATAAGCATGCATATTTTATGTTATATTAGGTATCATTTAATTAGTTGAAAATGTTTGTGGTACATTTTATAGTCAGTAATTTCTTTCATTTATTAAAAATTCTTATTTAAGAAAAAAAATTACCATTCCTTAAACACTGGCTAAATCTAAAGATTCCAGTTAACTGTACCATGTGTGTTTATTTCAGCTGCTTTACTTTTTCTCACAGCTGTTGTGACCTCTCAATCTGTCTATCGATCTATCCCGATAAAGCCAGTGCAGTTGTACCACGGACAGATCCCAGACTGCACAGGGAAGTGAAACTAACAGAAAACCACGTCACTGCACGGAAAGGCATTTAGGTGGGTGAAGTTCTTACTGAATTCATTGGATAAAAATGTCTTTCAAGTTAAATTGATATTTAATTATTGTATGAAAGCTGTTGGTGAAGTTGTAAACATTGAGCCAGTGAAAATTCCACCACTTGTTTTTCATCTAATTAGGAATGAAAGCAGTGGTGAGCAGAAATGACCACTTCAAGGTAGAACAGGGAGTGTGGGAATAGGGCGGAGAGAGAGGGTAAGACAGATTGTGACCTCCAGCCTCCAGCTGCACAAAGATTTCTCCAGTTTTGAATGAGGACAGTTTGAGTGAACATTAGCAGAACACAACATAATTATATTTATTACTCTACATATCATTACTGTAACTATACAATAAACTATGTACTTATTTGTTTTTTTTAGGATTTTTAAATCTTTACCAAATCCTAGTAACTGCATAAAACAATTCAGATATTTTTAGTAGCTAGATCTGTGGGCCACTTGGCCCATAGGACACATCTGAGATTCAAGAATTTGTTGTGTAAGTTAGGGAGATGAGAAAAGCAGCATCCTTTCTGGTGGGTTTAGCCCAGTTGGTGTGTATCTGTACTGAATAACAATGGATGTAGCACCAGGCTGAGACTTAGGTAATCCATCTTCACCTCTTAGTGCTGCATCTAACCAGCTGTGAATCATCTAGACTAAGGCACATAGGCTGGGCAGATAAGTTTTCTCCTATTCCTAGAAGTCTTTGACATTTCTCTTTATGAGTTAGACTTGGTCAAATCATATGGTTTCTAGGGCCTCAGTTTCCATACATATATAAAAAATATGTGTGTGTATATATGTGCATATATATGTATTTCCATAAACTATATATATACACTTTATATATACTCATATGTACATTGAGTATAATAATGGCACCTAATTAATAGGGTTGAGGAAGGAATGATTGAATTAATATATGTAAAGAAGCGAATGGTGTCTGGAATATAATATATACACAAAAACCATATCAAGACAGAATAACAGGGTGGCCCAGAGCTTAACTCCACTATAGCTTGACTGTGGATTCAGATCAAGAGACCCCACGTTCCCCTGTTGTGACAGGACTTCTCCACACCTCAGCTTTCTTAGATGTGAAAAGGAGACAGAAGTCATACCACCTCATCGAGATACTCTAGGGGATTAACTGAGAATGTTTATGTAAAAGTTTCAGGACAGCTTTGTAAAATGTATTTTTACTTAATTATCATTATGGAATAATTACAAAATTATGCATTTCACTTTTGACATAAAGTAGTTTTGGTTGTATTAAAGTAGTGGAATTTGAAAGTTGGCTTAGCATGTTTAATTATGAGTAAAATGGTTAAAAAGAGAAACCGGGTTCTTGAATTAGTGCTCAAAAGTGAAAGTGAATTCTTCAGAAAGTTTAATGTACAAGGAAAACTATGTACAAGGCATGTTGTTATTACTATGTCATGATATCATGTTACACATCCCCCAAACATAGAACCTCCTTCTAGAAAGAATCTATAGTAGTGTGATATGATATGGAAAGCGCAATCTGATTCTGAAAAGAAGAAAAAAATTCTAGTTGCCATGTAAACATACAAAATATGTGAAAAGTGAGGTGATTGATTGCTCATTATGAAAATTTTTATTTTATATTGTTTACAATCATGTAATTTCACTATGAAATAGAAATAACTGATTTCTGTAAAGGAAGGTGGTTTCAGTCATGTGAATTCTGTGATTCTAGACACTGTGCATGAAAGTCGACTAATCATTTGAAATATTGTAGAGTAAAATATTGTCTCAGAAATGTTCACAAGATACAGAGATCATGAAGGAATCATCTAGCTTTGGCTGGTGTGGCTCAGTGGATTGACTGTTGGTCTGTGGACTGAAAGGTCCCTAGTTCCCTCATGCCTGGGCTAAGGGCCAGGTGCCCAGTTGGGGGCACCCAATCTATGTTTCTCTCGCACACTGATGTTTCTCTCCCTGGCTTTCTCTCTCCCCCCTCTCTAAAAATAAATAAGTAAAATCTTTTTTTAAAGGAATCTTCTAAGTATTATGCCCTGTTTCTCTGCTTTTTCCATCTCCTTCTGTGCTTTAGAAGCCTCTTGGGGCAACAATTAAGTTTGGGCTCCCAGGCATTCTGCACAGTCTGCTCCACGTATTTTCCTCTTTCCCTTTGCTGTCATCACCAAATCACACCTCACAACAGCTACTTACCATTAACATCCTAATCCAGGATCTCTTATGAGTGCATTTGTAAGACCCACTCGGTTCCTGGTGGCCTGCTTAAAATATGCATATTAAGCTTTATGCATATTTTATATGTTTTGTGCTGGTCTTTTTGTTGCCCTTTATATCTAAAAAAGAAAATATATTCCACTGGTAAACTGCATTAATGGTGTCAAATGACAGTTTCCAATGGAGGGAGAATGTATTCATGGAAACTTTTTTTGGAAGGCGTTCATTTTCCAAAGTATTCAAATGTAAATCACCTAAAGTGATACCCATACTCTTTAGCATGATTATGCGCAGCATTGTTTCCTGTTCGTAGTTTTCCTCATCACGCTATGTGTTTCTTGTCCATCTGTTCTCCATTTTGTGATGCCGATCCAGATGGGGCTGCAGAGATTTACAGATGGAGATGAGAGCAAGGTAGTCCTGTTACATCAATCAGGGTTTCATGTTAGTTTTAAAATGAGAAGAGTGTTCCAAAAAGCCAAAAGGAATATCTTCCTATAAAAAGACAAAGTGGCTATTTAAAACTTCTTTTGGCAGTTTTGTTTTTGTGTGTGTATATGTGTGTCAATTATGATTGTTTAATAGTTCATCTTTAGGCAGTTTTAAGCACATTTTTTTTCTGGGATTGATTTTGATTCAGAGCATAAAGAGAAAAATAATTATTTTGCAGAAAGTTTTTTTTCTAATACAATGTGTCTGATACAGCAGTGAGTTTACTAACAGGAGAAATTTTGGATGTGGTATTTTGAAAACTGATCCTCACTATTACATGCAGTATTCGGCCTATTCATACTGGGTGGTAAATTATACCTCCTGGCCTTTTCCATCTTTTGGCTCTTATAAAATGCAAGATGACCCACACCTGGCTTTTCAAAGCAATAGTTAATTGAACACTTGCAATTAATGCTAGCACTGAAAATAACTATGTTTATTTGGTCTTAAATTTTGAACTTTGCAGTTTTAAAGAATATATTAATAAATTAATGATGATGCTATCAACAAAAACCTTTTTCAGGAAATTCATGTAAAGTACATCAGTTGATAAATCTGCTCAATTTGCTTTGGGTGAAGGCATTTCCGCCTGAGAGATTTGCCATAACACCTTTTAATCCTATTTGCAAAATTATATTATCTTGGGCAAACCATAAATTAATAAGCCACTATTTTTTTCTATGTTTAATAGTGTGAAGACAACATACTTGATCACAACTAATATGAAAGGAAGTGTCTTAAATAAGGTGTGCCTAATCAAAATGGACTCATTAACCAGGGTTTTAAAAATAATTTATTTCCCAAATTTAGTTATACTTTGATATCACTGAAGCCATTTATATTTTATTTGCAGGAAACATAACAATAATATGAGAAGTGATTTAATTATAAGTGACTTATTTATGATACATCATAAGTAAGCATCATAAATAGTTTGTACATATAACCTAATTTTTTGTTCCCTTTTTATTGAATTTATTGGAGTGACACTGGTTAACAAAATTATACAGGTTTCAGGTGCTTGATTCCACAGCACATCATCTGTGCACTGTATTGGGTGTTCACCACCCCAAGTCAAGTCTCCGTCCATCACCATCTATCCCCCTAGACCCTCCTCCACCAACCCAGCAATAACCACACTGTTGTCCATGTTCCTGAGTTTTTTTCTCTTTTTTTTCTTTTTTGCTCTACCCCTCTCTGCCCCCAATGATTGTTTTTAAGGGAAAAAAATTCATAAACCTAGTGTTTCGAGGAGTAGACCAAAGCAACATACCATAAGTGTGTGGCCTATATAAAAGATATTATACGTGTCTTTGAAAAGATAGCATTTTAACTCAGAAGATACATGTGCTTTTCTAGAGCAAAAAAAAAAAAAAAAATAGCATCTACAGTTCTTGCCAATTACATAATATTCCCTAAAAACTTCAAGTAAAATTTAAACTGTATTTAGTTATTCTATAAAGAAACTTGCACTTCTATTGTGTTCACAACCAATATTATCTTTTGCAACAGTTAGTGCTAATTTAGTACAGATTTTTAAAATATGTTTAATTCTTACTGCAAAGATTTTACATGCATAAAAATAAGAGTATAAGTTTTATGCCTCTTTATTTGCATGTGTTCCTTCCAGAACCCTGGCAGAGACCCTAGCAACATATTCACATGGTCTAACAGCTTTACTAAAATGTACCAAGGTAAGTTACTAAAATCACTTGAGATTGTTATCTCTTCAACTTCTGTGTCAAGTAGCATTGGAGTAGCATGAACATTTCTTGAATCTGCTTAAGAAAAAATATGGGATACATTTTGTTCAGGTTTAGTAGAATTTTTTTTGGCAATCACTTTGTGATTTGGCAGTGACTTCTGTGGACAGTTAATTTATTGCTCACCATTGCCTCGTAGGAATGTTTTCCAGAACTGCTGTGCCAACTTCTTCGACACTGTGGCATGGAGATACAAAAGCAAAGTTCATAGTGAGTTATAAACAAATTGTCCTGTTTCACCCGGGGTTTGATGGCTGTATGGAGTGAGGAAGATACAAGGTGCAAAATGTATGGAGACAATTGATGATCTTTGTAAAATATTTTTTTCATTGACTGACTCTCAAGTTAAAACAAAGTTTTTTCTTTCAGTCATATACTTAACTGTGCCCTAAAATCTTAGAACACAATAATAATATAACAACAACAACAACAACAACAATACAGCAAGTTTTTCTCAGCTGTGTTAAAGATAGCTGCAACTCTTTCTCTACAGAAACTATTAAAAAGGCATTATTATGTGAAGTTAAAATTTTAAGCCCTGCATTGTAGGGATAAATGGTATCATAAAACTGTGTCAGGCAGATAACTAAATTAAACACACATTTACATCATTTTTCTGGATTTTTAAATGTTTGTGGTATATGTAGGCTATTGATATTTTAATTATTGTGATTTTTTCCCATTCTAGATAAATCTTCATTGTCATACTGAAATTTAAATTTATATATTTTTATTTTTAAAGAGAATCCCCCAAATTGTGTAAACTATAGACCTCGTTTGATTGATCTGCCTCACTTTATAAATAGTAATTAATCAATATCCCTCTTGATTACACTATGATTGAAAACATGTATGTGAAAAACCAGTTACATCTGTGATCTCTCTAATAATTTATACTTGCCAATCAATAATCACAACATTCTCACAAGAAGAAAGTTAATTTTAATAATGATGACTATTTACCAGGTACTATTTTACCTATATTTATTTATTTGTCACTGTAATTTCATAAGATTTTCTCATGATACCATCATGAGAAAATAAATAAATGAGAAAATAAATAAATAAATGAGAAAACTGATGCACAGAAAGGATCAATGATTTGCTCAAACTCATGTATCTGGAGATCTGAACTCAGACAGAATCCTCTAGTAACCATGGAACATACTACCTGTCAAGGTATCCTCTTTCATATAGTAGCGGATGCTCAGATTTTAGACATGCCACCAAGAATAAATTAACCAGTTTAGCTTAGCAGCTCTTATGTTGTTTTGTTTTGTTTTGTTTTGTTTTGTTTTGTTTTTCTCTCAGAATTGGAGAATGGGATCACATGGCACAATTCAGAATCACCTAGGGGCCTTCTTCAAAGCCCATGAGGGTTGTTAGGGTTAGGTCTCTTCCCCATGGGACATTGGATTCAGGGTTCACACTGTATATATATTTTGAAAATTCTGCAACACCTTTTATACAAGTAGATTAATAACATGAACATTAAGAAGAGAGTCTGAAAAATTGAGAGAAGTCAAAATTCTTCATAGAAAGAATTAACATTTTCTTTTTTTACTGTTTCCTCACTTTGGTGTCTCCACAGTGATATGGTAGTCTTAATTTGTAGAAAAGGATGAATTTACACCTACCATCCTAGAGAAAATTATCCATAGCACTTTAAACAGTCTTGATTAGACAGTGAGCTCTCAATAATGATTCAAGTAGTATCTGCACAACCTTGAAACCTATTTCAGATTCAAAATTTATGAATTAAACAAGCAACAAAATATGGTATATTATTTAGGTATAGGTGTATATGCCCCAGGATGGGTGGATAGACTTATACATTTTCTTTCTATGTTCTTAGTGCTAATCCAGTCCTTAGAGTCTTTATTTGATTACCCACAACCTAGGAAAGTGCCTTGAAAGAAGACATTTATTTTTGTCTGCTTCTTTGATGGCTCAAGCCTTATGTAGAACATAATAAGCAGGCAGTTCATGTTTAACCAATGAGTGAATGCTGGCTATTATGTTCATTAGGTGTATCATTTAGTATTTAGTAACTCAAGTCTCCCTCAAAATGGATAATCGTTAGACATATTTACCATGAAGTAATATGAAGAGCCTATAATAACTGCAGTCTGCTCTTTCCATTTGAAAATTCCAAAAAAATTCCAGTGTTGTTAAAATTATGTAGAACTTAATAAATTCTTTAGTTATTTTTAGATCAAAGAAACATAGTTTAGTACATGGAAATGACTACTGTGAAAATTAATAGCCACATAGTTAGTTAGACCAATGCGAAGAAAATTAATTCACTGCATTCTCAGACCCTATTACTCTCCTCTCTTTTCCATTTTCCTGTCCTTTTGCCTTGAAAACAACCTATTGTTAGCACACTTGTAATACAAATCCTGGATAAGTGTCAAAAACAGGGTGCAATTTCGTAGCCCAATGACAACATCATTTAGGCTATGTCGGTTTTGAATACTTCTCATTAAAATTCAATGTTAGAGTTATCATATGAGTAAGACAGTGTGTTGGTATTAATAAGATCTTATGATTATAAGGTTTCCTTATTACTAAAATTCTTGACTTCTGATCAAGTTGGATATGCTTCAATTACTTTCTTTCATGACTTAGTATCAACTTTCTCTTGTATATTTAATTAAAACTTTGGTGTTCTGCTTTAAAACTCAACTTCCCTCTTGTAATCAGAGCAAAAATGGTAATTATTGGAAAGTCCATCAAGCCTTCCCTTAGGCATGGCATGGAGGCCCCAGGTTTCTTTAATCATCATTTATTAATACCCTAACTCCAAATAATTTCATGTAAGCATATGTATGCATATAAATTCAACATCTTACTCAAAACCTTTAAAATTTTGCAAGACATAATATTATTACAAAGAGGGTATGCCATAGGCAAATGTGTTTTCCATTTTTTTGGGACCCCTGATTTTTTCCTTCATATTTAAAGTCTTTCAAAACTCTTTCTACTTGTTCCTCTACCTAGTGCCTAAGGGCCCTGCTGTGTGTTGGCTAATAATACTTTCTCATTTGTGTTAGTGTTTTATAGGTGCCAACTCTAAATTTTGTACTGTTTCAGCTAACAAATTTCCACAATTATTTATTTTACCTGTAGTCCCAAGGCAAAATTAATGCAGTTTCTAGTATTCTAGCAAGGTACCCCAGAAAGTAATTTTCTGGTTAAAGAAGTCTTTGGTATTTAAGTAATTAAGACAATTTTGAATGGTTATATGATGAAATAAGAGAAATAAAAATAATACTACCTTTGAGCTTAAAGGGGGAATTCTAATTCTGAGAGTAATTTTTTTTTTCTGTCTAAGTTTTGTTGTGATGTAGAAAAGACTATGTTCTCAAGGTAAATTACTCTGGCCCTTTAGTTGTGAGCAAAGTGTAGAAAGCATAAAAGATAGCCAGTCCCTATGCCTGCTGAATTAACCTGCTTTTAGAGATAGAGGAAAGAAAGAAAGAAAGAAAGAAAGAAAGAAAGAAAGAAAGAAAGAAAGAAAGAAAGAAAGAAAGAAGGAAGGAAGGAAGGAAGGAAGGAAGGAAGGAAGGAAGGAAGGAAGGAAGGAAGGAAGGAAGAAAAAGAAAGAAGGAAAGAAGGAAGCAAAGAAGGAAGGAAGGGAGGAAGGAAGGAAGGAAGAAGGAAAGAAAGAGGGAAAGAAAGAGAGAGAAAGAAAGATCAGGGGTTAAATATAACAGTGTGGGGCTTTCAAACTGTAAAAGTGAAAGCAATTGAGGAAAGATCATCATTAGCATCAGTTAACAGAAGAAAGCATGTGACAGTATTCTGTGGGGAGTTAGCTTCATGTGTTAAAGCACCAGGGGCCAGTGGGCACTTTTTAGTTTTAGGTTCTATAATACTATGATTAATTTCTGGCTTGTTTTTGGAAATAAATATGGTTTATTTTAGGGCCCACAGAGCTTCATTCCTAGAGTTGAGTTTTATGCTGCTCAATATTTTCAGGCAGTGATTGTATGGGACATGATATGTTTAAATGAAATAGCAGAATGACTATAGTTTTGTGACTGTGTGAAGTCAGACGATCAATAAAAAAATTTATTGCCAAAAGGGTGATAACCAAGTCACAGCATTGCCATTTGAATTTCTGGATATGCTTTAATAGAATTGCAATTATACCCTTAAATTTATTTTAAATAGAAACACCATTAAAATACATGAAATAAGGTAGGTTTGTAATGGTATAGAGTAGAAACAAAGGTATCATTATTTTATGATATAACAGAAAATAAATCAGATTAAAATCTTAATATTGTGAGTTTTTTTAAGTTCCCCATTTACTCACTGCCTGCCATAAATGGGCTCTATTTATTATTTATAACCTCACACTCAAAAAGCATTTTGCAATGTATTCGACTTATCTTTCATGAAGTTTGACATGGTGGTCCTAATATAATAGATGAGATCATTGAATTATATGGCTAGCCTGCATAATTGTTAATAATCATTAAAGATGAAGAGATGCTTAGGCATTTGAAGTTAAAGTAGAAAGGGAAAATACAAACAACAGCAAAAAAGAGTGGGAATGCAATACATATCTATAAACAAAAGACACAAAAAGCAATAATTCTGTCTACCAGACAATGGGAAAACATACTGTAATCATGGAATGAATGTAAGTGTCAGAGCAGGGATGTTTTTTATGAAACCATTAACAGTATATATGCAATGTGTGTGTAAAGTGATATGTTACTACTCAGTGTGAATATTGCTACTCCTTACTATTCTGCTATAGTACAGTGTTCAAAGGAATGTGCCTAGCAAATGTATTTGAACATCAGCCCACTATGTAATTCCTAAAATTTTAAATTTTATTTTCAAAATAGTCACATGTATTTTTATTTGTGATTTATCATTCCTTATTTTACATTTGTTTATTATTAAAAATCAAATACTATTTTTCTGAAATATAATTAGCATATATTAGTTTCAGATGTACAAAATGATACAATGTACATGTAAATTCTGAAATGATTACCACACTAACATCTACATACACAGTTACATTTATTCATACGATGACAGCTTTTAAGATCTGTTCTCAGCAAATTTAAAATTTATAATACAGTATTATTAACTATAGTCACCATTACATTAGTTTACATCTCCAGGGTACTAGATGCTGCTTTTGTTCTATAACATGGCAACTCTGGAGAGAAACCCAGTTGCACAAATTAAAAGCCAATTGAAAAAAAATGTCACTAGTCACTGGTTTGTCCTAGGGTGACTGATTGTCATGATTTACCCAGGACAGAGGAGATTTCTAGGACTTGAAACTTCCAGTGTTAAAACCAGGCCATTTCCCGGAAAACCAGGAAGGTTGGTCCCCCTAGTTGTGCACTTACTTTTCATCGCTAAACATGAGATGGGGTTTCAAACGTAAATGTGGACAACGAACAAGATATTGGTAGTCCGCTTGGTTGTACATTCAATTTGTAGTACTCCTGCTTCATAAAATAATGGCATTGAAGAGAAGAAAAAGAAAAAAAAAAGAAAGCACAAGACTTATGATGAAATATTATAGAATAGGGAAAAGATAACATCATGGGAACATATACAATTTCTAAACAAGTGGGCAAAAGGGAAACATGGTATGAAGTTTGGGCAGGGGCGGGCAACTAAAATGCAGGAATCTGGATTCATATAAAACCTGAATAAGAGTCAGACAGAGAAACTGTTTCAGAATAAGACAGTGTGATTGAAGAGACAATGACTTGAGATGCAACAAGTACAAGTTGAGATTAAAAAGAAATAAATAAAAGATTTGAAGAACAGTGGAATATTAGCTCTAACAAATTTTAAAAAATAAAAGAAAAATGTGTCATCTGCAGAATGGAAAATTTAATCTTATGTAAAGGGAAAATATGATTTCCCCAAATGTAGAATTAAAAAAAAACAAACTGTAAAAGATGAGACAGGCAGGAGAAAAACATGGCTGAAATCCAGTCCAAGAATTGTTATCATAGAATCAGAACAATAGTCAAACAATATTCATAGAAATTTTTCTGAGTTAAAATGCACTTCAGTATACAGAATGATGCACTTGTTTGGTTCACATAAAGAAATCACACCTGTAAGCATCTTGGAAAATTATTGAAAATTACAATTTTTATTGTGCAAATGTTTAAATATACAGAAAGGCTGATAGCATAGTAAAGTGAAATTTTTATATATCTTATCTAGTTTCCACAATTGTTATGATTTTGCCATAATTGCTTTTTATACATACAAGAGTGTGTGTGTGCGTGAGCAGTTAAAGCTGCACAAGAACCTAGTGGAAAAATATTTTATTACAAAGGTATACAAAACCAGCTCTCTTCACAATTCTGTTTTGTGAGTTACATTGATGAAAGACAAGGGAACAATGCCTTCAGTGTTTTAAGTGGAAAAGAACATCATTCAATTGTTTTGTGCCCAACCGAGTGCTCTGTAATGAACATGGGGAACAGAAAGACATTTTTATGTAATTGGCATATCAGAAAATATATCACCTGGTGTGCCCATCAAAAAATAAGTAAAACAAAATTCGTTTAAAAATGTATGTCAGGAAATTTAAAATAAATAATATTAAAAATTTCAGAATGAAACTTAGATGGGAAATGGACTGAGATAAACATGGGAACCAGTCATTATGGTTAACACTGATGTAGATTTCCCAAAATCAGTCTTTAAAGAGAATGTAGGTTCTAAAAATAATGACTACATTTTGAAAGTGAGGGTTTATAAAATATTAAAGTTCATTAGTAGAGAAATTAAAGAAAAAGTTCAATAGAGTTCAAGCATACTATAATATTACATTATATAGGAGAATAAGAAGATACAACTTTATTTTCAAAAATAATATAACTTATGGAATTCTTGAAAAGTAATTAAAAAACATAAAAAAACCAAAATTATTAAAAAGTGGCAGAAAATACAAAATAAACAAATGTAAATCTCTATGACAATAAGTTTATTAAAGAAGAAAGTTACCAAATAATTAAGGTGATATCTTTCATATATGTTCATAATTAATTATGAAGAACACATGGACAAAACCAAGGGGGGCATGGAAGCAAGGGAGGGTGGGCGGAATGGTGGGGGTAAATGCAGACAACTGTAATTGAACAACACTAAAATAAATATAAATAAATAAATAAATACCTATTTGTTGATCTCAAAAGAAGAAAATATAAGAAAGAATTCATTCATAACAGAAATAAACTCATAAAATCACTAAAGAAAGACTTCAGGATATAATATGAAGGTCTAATAAATACCTGCAATCTTCCAGAAATGTAATATTTCATGACTAAGAATAGAGTAGTGAAAGAACTTCTAATTTAATTTTAAAAAGAAATTGAAGAACTCTGGTGTGAAGAATGTTAGAAAGGAGAGAATACAGGGCATTAAGTTACCAGATAGCCTTGAACAAAGAGAAGGAAGTAGCTGGATAGTCCGTGAAAGTTGACAACTCAGACACAGCTGAACTGGGTAAAAGCACAGGAGCAGGAAAAAAAATTATGAAATACGTCATATGGATAGCTCTCCAACTTGAAGTATTTATCTATTTTCCAAATAAAAATATTAAAAATTTTAAATATATTTTTCTTGTTCTATACTCCTCTGGGAATAATATTATTTAAGTTTCTAAGGTGCCCGTACTTGGTTCTGTTGTGCATAACTTGAGCAGTGGTTAAATGTTCATATTATTATTATTTTTCTTTTTGCTGAGTTGAAGAAAGACAAGTGTTATATCAAAGGGGGCCACTAAATTTGGAAAGAAACTGAATGAACTAATCAAATGTCAATGAAATTTTTAAATGTCAGCTACATTAAAAGGCTCTATGAGGTTTAAGAAAGAAAAATTTATTTACCCACCAAATACAGAATTATTTCGGCATCATTTGCAACAAATAACTAAAAACAATAAGATTAGTGATTTCAGAATCTAGAGAGACTATTTTGTTACAGAAAAGCTATATTCACACTAAATAACATTTCATATTATAAGAATAAAAAAGTTTTTAAAGGTCTTAGTATAATAAATTACTTATTTCATTAAAAATTGTTGTAGAGATAAGAATAAATTTTAATAACTTCACTGGTGAATTGAAGACCTAAATGTAAAAATTAAAACTATCAAACAACTCTAGAAAAATATGTTGGCAGTAGGAAATTTTTTTCTAAGCACAGCATAAAATCCAGAGAACCCAACTAAATTGTCAAATTTGACATTATAAAAACATAAATAGTTTATATGTAAAAGGATTGTGTAAACTATTGAGAAGATAAATAATGATATAAAAATATTTGTAGGCCCAACTATTAAAACCCTTAGTAGGTAAAAAGTATTTCAAATCCATAAAAGAAAAGTAAATATCCCAACACAATACTTCATAGATTGTGTCTTTGATGTACTGTTCTTATACAGATTTAAAAAGCTGTTCAACATTTCTTGTTAGTTTTTATACATTCAATTTTTTGTTTTTCCTATTATACCCCCTAAAAACTCCTTTATTTGGTGTTTAAATTTACATATGGAACTATCTTTCTGTAGTGCCTGTCTTTTCAATGCTTCAGTTAGACATTCTCAATGATGAGCGTGAGGGAAGAGAGCTGAGCTAAGTAATTTGGGAAATTATTATAGTCTGTAAGGTTAAAGAGAAACAGAACTGTACATATGTACTAAACTCTAGTTGATAAAAGTGATTCCCATGGAATAGTGTTCAATAATTCTGAAAACACTTCACTGTACACTGGAACTGAATAATTAAGTAAATGGGTGTTGGATGGTAGGAGCCTGTTGGGTTGGCCATTTTCAGATAAGAAAATGGAGGAATCTAGAATTATGCACATGGTAATGGATCAAAATTGGTCACATCAGTGTGTATTCAGATTTACTTTACTATAAGTATAGAGTATTATACACAAAAATGTTCATAGATATGTATATGTACCAGAGGTTGGTATACCCACATATATATTTTTTCTTTGGCAGTCAAAAAACAATGCCACACAGTAGCAATGATCATGCTTAACAATTAGAATTTGTAACTCCTTTTTTTAATAAGTGAAACTCAGACTTTTTGGTGAAATGACTGATCCTAGAACCAGGAAAGAAACATACAAAATGAGTCTGGGACATCTTACAGAGCCAAAAAATGAGGGAGTAACCACCCTCTAACAAGATAGGGGCAGGGGAGGATCAATTCTCATTGCAGAAGAATTCTGAATAATTTGTGTTGTCACTCTGTCCTTAAGGGGATAAGCATAACTTCCCCCTTCTCTAAATGTTGGCTTTTACATGCAGACCTGCTTCCAGAGAGAGTACGGTATGGAAAGAGAGGGCAGCAAAATAGTCACTTTGCAGTAAAGAAACCTGGCAAAGGATCTCAAACAAGATAATCAAGGTTAAGATTAACTTTGTCATGTTGATAGTATGTACACTTGACATGATGTGATGTGATAAGAATATCACTTTGCCTTGGCATTCTTCCTTCCCAAAACAGAACTTATTAAATCTTAGGAGTTTTCAAATTTTATTTATGATTTTGCTGAATGAGAACAAAAATTATCTGAATATAGAGTCATGTAACTTGGTTACTTGCACTAAATTTGTTATTCATTTCAATGGAGATTGCAATTAATTAAATCAATTTAGTTATATCATTTATTTCAATTATTTTGGCCTATTCATCAGGATAGTCTATGTAATATACAGCATGAATTAAAAATCACAAAATATTTTATTTGAAATATAAATTTGTATTATTTTTAACACTTCATAATATTGGCTAATGCATTTATAAATTATAAAATAAGTTCAAAATATGCAGTCTTAAAACCAGTATTTAGAAATGCAATCTATTCATTTTTTTTGTTCTTCAATCCATTCATTCTGCCAGCTGATTTTTTTAACTTAATATACTTTTAGCCTTAGTCAATAGAGTTACCTTAACACAATTAATGGGATTTTTCTAAAAAATCATCTTGAAACCATGAGAAATCATGTCTTTGGATTAATTTCTATTATTTTGTACTTTATTCATATATTTTTAAACTACAGATTAGAAGTATAGGAGACTGTTCTGCGTGGTGTGGGCCTGGCTCCCACTCGGAGAGGCATAGGACCCACGCCCATGGATAGGTTCTCCCGTGGGGAATCAGGCCTGCAGTGTACCTAGGCTGCTAGGAGACTTGCTTTTGCTAAAACTCCCTCACCCTGAATTTAGGCAGCAAACACTCACTGCGAAGTAACTTCCTAAAATCTGTGCTAAAACTTCCAAGCACAAGTGTAACCTGTTCAACCACTTTTCCCTTTTCATTTGCAAATATCCTCCTTCTGTGATGTGATTAGCAGCATCCTCTCCTTTGTTTTCTGTAAAAGGTAACCACCTGAAGCTAACCTGTGCATAATTAATAAGGGCCTTAAGAAAGACAATAAAAGCTCATCGAGAAGCAAGGGCCGAGGCTTTTGGCTCCTCTTGAGAGCAAAGCCGCCTGCCCTTATTCTCCACAGGATTCGGTAGTCCATGTGAATTTCTTTTGTCTCAGCTACAACGTTGTGGACCCCACAAGCCAGGGTCCACGTCATAGAGGCACATTTCCTTTTCAAAATCTAACAGTCTTTGCAAATCCCATGCTATCACTAGGCGATGCCACCAATGGATGAGTTCTTAGAATATGAGCATAACTCAAGTTTGCTTTAGAAACCACAGATCTGGTTTTGATTGAACATAGTAGAATCAGCCTGGTGTGTTCCCTTAACCTGGTCCAATTTTTGTCATTTTCTGCATAATTCAGAATTACATTAGTATTGTTAACCAGGACCTAGAATTATCTCTAAACTCTTTAGTTAATTTTTTGAACATACTTTCAAGGAATGACTATTTCAAATCATATGATTCATTTTATTTTTAAGGAAATTGTGACTGAGAGAGGCTGAGTGACTTGCCAGTAGTCATTGGGAGAGAGAGGGTAAGGAGAGAGGAGAGAGAGAGAGAGAGGTCAGCACAAGAAGACTGTTCAGAAAAAATACTAGTTATATGAGCCTTCCTGAATCCTGAGCTGTTTTTTTTTCCGCACATGTCACAGCACTGCTAATTAACACATGAGAGATTTGTGGGTCATGTATACAACTAAATACCCAAATGTAAATGCTGAAAACAGAGAAAATTTTTCATATTGTGTCTCTATAAGGCTAAAAATTATAAGGCTTCTATACTGGTAAACTTTTAACATGTGTGAAATATAAACTGCTATGTGATATAAAATATATTTATTTTAATTAATAAAATTTATTAATAAAGTTAATTTTTATTATTTATGCCAAAAATAAAAAGATTTTATAATAAAAATGGAATAGTCCCATTTCTTACAAGCTGTATTGCCTAAACTATGTGTGGTAGCTATAAAAATAGACAGTGTATTAGCTATGGGAAGCCCAGTGACCTCTACCTCTGGACCCAGAGGTAGAACCTCCACTGTGGTCATATCAAAGCCATACTCGCTTTCCAGGGAGTTCGTAGCCTGTAACAGAACAAGGCAACGTACAGATGGAGCAGGCCCATTCTGGCGAGATATGGCACTCCTCCTCAGAAGACAGCCTCATGATTTCCCACCATCCTTGCTGCAGCAATGGGCTCTTTCAGTACGATCCTTCTTATTCCTTTTCCCCCTTCTGTAGTCCTTGGATTATCATTAAGGTCTGAAGGCTCTCCCACCTTTTCCTGTCCCTCCCCCATTAAATCTACTTCATGTTTAATTACATCTTGGCATTTCTTCATAAAGGCATGAACTAACACCCATTTGCTCTTAATAGTTTTATCTTGAATTTTTGGTATTTATAAAATCTAGAAAAATAACTTAATTTTTCTGATTGAATAGCACTTCAGTTTGACTTAATAAATAAGACACTTTGAAAGCATGATTTAAATATATTGCACTTATTTTCATCTAACCAAAGCACATTATTTTTTATACAAAAAGGAAAAAAAAACACTATCAATAAACTATGAAATTGTAGCAATGATAAAATGTATCTCAATTTCAGAGATACAAAAATATGTTTTAGAATTGCTGAAAGTGACCACTATTGCTTCCATAATAAGTAAATATTTTTCAATATAGATACTATGTAGAATATCCTTTACATCTTATAGCTGCTTTTGTGATGAATAGCCTTTTTTTGTCTTGAAGAATATACATTAAAAAAATCCTTTGCTAACTTAGTTCAAACATGTGTATACACATCTGGTTGTACATAAGAAGAAACATAACAGTTTAATTATACATGCTACATATAGTTTACTACGAATGCCCTTGAGAAAAAAATAAATAATTATCAGTTCTATTTTCTCTGAAAATAGAACTGATAATTGGATTTAATGAGGTGCTTTTATAATTTCCAGAATTACTTTTCCAATTCATTACCTGACTTCCACTGGAGTTCTAGGGATAAATTAGTGTTTTTATCATCACTTTTTGGGTGGGGAAGTTAAAAAGTTAAGTAACTTTATAAGGTCATACAGAAAAACAATCATGGCCAGGTATCTGGAGTCCACGGTTTTGACCATTTGACAGTGTTGGCTTCTTATAAACGTCTTATATTACCTTTGCAAAAACTCATTTCTAAAGGTAATTAGCTATAGAAAACTATGCTGAAACAACTTTTACCAGTAAAAATTTTACCAGTACTGTAAAGTTTTGTTGTTTTTTTTTTCTTTTCAGTGTTAAAACTCAGAGAATTGAGAATGTTAGTTCAGGATAAATTTTCTGAACTTTGAGTGTCTTGGCTTTTGCTCATTTGTAAAATGTCATACTGATTATTTAAACTTACTGGCTATGTTTCTGACAGCTGTGCTATGGCAGCACTCTTGGGAAAAACCTTTGGTAACATTAATGAGCTCTGGACAACTACCATGACGTTAAAACCTTAGGAACAGTGAAATTGCCACCCGGAAGCACCCACGCAGCTGCAGCACAGCACCACGAAGCCCATCGTATGTGTGGGCTGGGAAACGTCACTGCAGCAGGTTAGGTAGACACTAATTCAGATTTTCACGAGCAAGTTTCTGGTTTCTTTCATTTTTTTTCTTTCTGTCAATCATCTTAAATATCGCAATGGAGAATTCCATGTAGGACTTTATAGAAAAGCCTATTTAAAAAAATTATCTATCCTCTTTGCTCTATCCTCCTTTATCACTTTACTTATTTTTCAAAATATAATGATCTTCACTCATTCATTTTCAAATATGTGTGGAAAGAGTTCTTCAGCAAATGAATTGCACTGCTAAGACTGGATTATAATCAAAAAGAACATGTTTGTCATTCCTTCCCTGGTTCTTTGGAAATCTCCAATCTTCTTACAGCCTTCATATGCTTTCCCTCAATGAAATGTTATCAAAACT
This sequence comes from Anoura caudifer, assembly GCA_004027475.1. Taxonomy (NCBI): domain Eukaryota; kingdom Metazoa; phylum Chordata; class Mammalia; order Chiroptera; family Phyllostomidae; genus Anoura; species Anoura caudifer. Next base: position 143,016 of record PVKU01003190.1, read on the forward strand.
AAGGCTATTTGGTCCATTAACAAATATTTTCTAAGTATTGGTCAAGTTCCCAAATTTTCCTGCTCTCAATATAACTATTTCTTCAATTTTAAAAAAAAGAAAAACAAATATATTGTACTTACTATGTTTACATGTTGTGTGAGGTCTTTAATTCTAGCCTTCATTCTTGAGTCTTCTCATGCTTCTCCTAGTTTTCCAGAAACTTGCAAACTCATGATGTTGTATATTTACTATGTTACCTCCAAATCTGTTTTCTCCTATGTAGCTTCTCAGTTAGTGGCGCCATTATCCATGTGCACACCAGAAATTAGGAACTAAACCCTGACTCCCCCTTCACCCTAACCCTGGCTTTTATAATCAATTACCAAAGCGCTTTAAATCTGGCCTTGTTAATAAACACCAGTTTAAAATTTTCTACTTTCTGCATCTCTGCTTTTACTGAGGGTCTTATTTTCTACGTAATGTAACAGATTTTTAATTTATCTGTCTTACTACTTCTAGAATATTCTCCATTTTGCTACCAGTTTAACCTTTTTTAAGGGTTTATTTAATCAGTGCTTCACTTTTTACCACAATTTTAAAGTATTTTTTAATTTATCTATAAAGATCTTGCTTATTTCCCATATCCTGCCCAGTTACATGTGACTATCAAATGCTCTCCTTTACCAATATCCAAAATTGGATATTTTTTAGAACTGTACGTCTTTATAGATATGTGCTATTTTTATAACTTTTTAATGACGATGCTACAATCTGATTCAACTGTCAAAATATGGTACAATATTTTTATTCTCAGTACTAAGCTCTAATATTTAGCTAACTATTCTCATTTGTCTCTGATATAGCGAGGATAGCAAATGTGAGATGCTATAACAGATACATTAAAATGTCACCTCAGAGGTTTAATGAGACAAAGTTTGTATCTCAATCTCACCAAGACCTTTCCTTCAAGTAGACTCAGAGTTCCAGGTTCCTGCTGTACTGTGGCTCTGGAATCTCCCTAAGAAAGCCTTGCAGCTCATTAGCAAAGGGGACAAGAGGGAGAAAGGCAATTGTCTTTTAAGTGTCATACGGTTCACAAGCAGGCATAGTGATACGGCACTCCAACTACCCGCAAGTTCTATTGTAAATGTATGGAAGCACATGGAATATTGTTTACAATACTTGCTGACCTGCCTCAATAAGACTTAATCACAACCCTACCTGTGTTTCTTTGCTTTGCCTGTGCTTGTATAATTGCATGTGTTACATTGCATTGCAATTGTGTGCTAACATTTCTCTCTTTTTGTCACATTTAAATGTGAGCTTCTTGATAACAAAGGAAGTTCCTGCTTATCGTTGTCTATACTGAATCATATCATGGCAAGTAATAGGCGATAATGCTGTCAGAGTGAACTAATGCATACTGATCCGATGCATAGGTATGAGCAGGGCCACATGCACTGAGGCAGGTAAATACATTCAATGTGCGGGAAACAGCTTTGAGACTGAGGGTAACAACTAGGAAGTTTTACAGTAAAGAGGCTTTCTAATTTTCAGGTGTGCAATCTTATGTGAAATTTTTGGTCTGCTGCACCATGCTTATTATTTAAAACTCTAGTCAACATAGAAATGTAACTTCTCAGAATTAACTTGCGCCACCATTTGGCAGGAATGTCACTCCACAGTGCCAGCACCGCACCTCGATGTGAACACATAATAAATCCCTGCCAGAAGGAGAATAAAATCCTTTCTTCATCAACCACACGCCTTATATTTTTATTGCATTTGTGTTGTATTATGTATATCTCTACTGAAATTTTAATCTTAGTCATTTACTATGTGTGATATTATCTTACATGTCAGAGAGGCCTCCTTTTTTTATTAAGAGCTTAGGTGTCTGGAAATTACAAAAAATATAAAAAATCTCCATTTGAACTATTGACCTTTCTCAAGGCACGTGGAACTCAAAAATGATTGGCTTCATGATCTTCTTTTTATGATGCTCCCGGGCAGCAGCTTTTTATATCCTGACTATACCACATATGACAGTAAGATTTTTCTCTTTGTGGGATGAAGAGTTACATGCTTCAGCATCTTCTAGTGTCATTATAGAGACAAACTGCTGGTTACTGCTGTCAGCACACTGGAAGTGAATGGGGTTCTTTTATCATTAATTCTTTTGAGGAAATTGCTTTTGACATATACATTTTTAAGTTGCAAATACTTCCTCATAAACACTTCCATCCTGCGTTCTACAGTGCCAGTGTTCATGTTTGAGGATGACAGAAGCTCAGTGGAATCCGTTAGCAGTGGGATGATTAATCTGCTCGTGGTATGTAATGCTGGGGAGACACTCTGGGTAGGAGACCAACATGAGACTCTTGCTGTGGTTGGAAAAAAGTCACATGGACTGGAATTAGACCACTAGCAATGTAAGTATTTGAAGCATTTAAATCCTTGACCAACAAGTGTTCTGAGGAAAGAATTTGGGGGAAAATAATATCCTAGTTCTCCAGGCAAAGACATAATGGAAGCAATAGGAACCACTCCAGAGTTCAGGGTTTAAGTATTGTCATATGAAAACTGGCTCCAGTAACAACTAGCTAGAAAAACAGGAAGCTAAAATCTCCCTCCCCCTTTACTGATTTGGCCAACATATGAAAGCCTTTGTGGATCAACACCTTGAAAGGTTGCAATGGAGTCATAATGATCAGTTATGTTCAGCCATTGCTCCAAGAGCATGCATGCACGCCATGTTAAGTGTCTGTGTTGGATCCAAGGCACAGGTATTTAGTTTTAACATGTTTACTTCAGAATGGGCCTTCCTATCGATTAACTAAATCCTGAGTCCAGGATTTAGTTAAAAAAGTCCAGACTTTTAGTCCATCACAGTGAGTTTCCCTCTTTGGAGAAGGAGAGTTTTGACATCCTTTTCTTCTCCTACCAGCAGACGTCAGTTGAAGGATACATAAATCCACTAAACAGGTAAGCCTTTTACATTCCCCTTAGAATTGCTTTTGATCACTTAAATCTCTTGTCTCTACTCAAAAGCATTTGTGCTTGCCTAATGATAGGTATTGGGGCAGTGTTTGTCACTTAAAATGTTGTTACATTTTTTCCATGGGGCAGTATTAGTTTAATTTATATTGATATATCTGAAAGTAATAATTTTAGTAATTCTCCCAAATAAACATCAGCTGAAAGTGCCTTGTTTTTTTGTTTTGTTTTTTTGTTTGTTTGTTTGTTTTGTTTTTTTCAATATAGAATGGAGATCTCTAAAAGGGACAGTGTCAGGACAGGGAACAGACCTCTTTCTACTTATTGCATGGAACAAAACTGATTGATTTTAGAGAATTAAATTTTCCCTTACATGAAATAACTGGAGAAGCTGGAGGCAGAGAACTGCTATTGCAATAGTCGATCCAGAGTTATAGGCCAGGTGTTACAGGATTGTTCTGCGAGGGGGTCCGGATATTGTTACCAAAGCAAGCCCCCTCCCCCAGGGTCTTTCTATACTATGGTTCTTCTTGCTTGCTGCCAGGTGTTAGAAATGATGGCTCTCAAAGCCAGAGCTTGGTGAAAAGGAAAAGAAGTATTTATTCGAAAGTTATATAGGTTTAGGGTAATGGCAGAATGTCGCCCAGCACCATCAGCTGTGTTGAAGCGATCTCCAGTTATTAATCCAAAACCAGGTGGCATTTCCTCATGGTCCACCAATAAGAGTCCTTTCATCTCTTTTCTTTCTACGTGGTCTCGCATTGTCCACGGGGCAGCCAGTCTTTAGTTTAAATCCCATACCAGAACCTCCTCCTAACCCCACTTCCGACTCCTCCCACAATCGGCTACACCTGCCAGCACTCTGCAGTTTCTGCCTTACTTGGCTGCCATAGTTACTCCAGGCAGATGTGGCCTTATGGTGTGGAGCAAACCATCTCGAAGCTCTGGAGCAGGTGCTGTAGCCAGGGGAGCCACCTCCCAGTTTCATCATGGGTTAAAGTCATGCATACCTTCCTGGCCCCAGGCAGGCTGGAAGACCAGTCTGTTGTTATTGATAAGCAAAATAACTCTCAATCCTTGTGTTGCTGCTTTTCCCAGCCCCTAAGCTAGATTTGTAGGGGGTATTCTGTGGCCTCTTAGCCTACACCAATTACACAGGGCTCAGGAACTCCTACTGCCAACATCTAGGCTACTACAACCATCTCCTGGCATCAGGATACCAGGTAATGAAATGCTGGGTTCACCAGTGTAACGGCTGCTAAACACACACATCTCCAAGGACACCATTAGAAACAGAAATACCTCATCTCTGCCTTCCAAAACTAACCTGAGTTTATAAATTGCTGAAACTAAAGTTACATCCAGAACTTTAGTTTAAGGAACTACGGAAAGGTAGATTCTAAGTTTTTCAGCCTCTGGTTGCAAGAAAGTATGGGAAAGTAATTTTTAAGAACTTTTTCAGCCAATATTGGAAAGGAAGGCACTATGCTGAATGGCAACTGAGCATCTTTAGCACAGTTAGATAAACTATACAGAAATTAAAAGGTTCAAGTACAAGAACAGGGAGAATTGTACAGGATTATTTTAAAGAAAGCATATCCTACCTAAAGTTACCTAAAGCATATCCTAAAGGTAGGATATGCTTTTTTTCAATTAAAATTTAAAAATCTAAAATATTATACATTTATATAACAACTCCCATTTTAATGTTTATATTGAATGGTATTTAAAAAAATAAATCACTAGTTCTGGCTCAAGAAGTTCTGTTTTGCTGCCTATGCCTTACACTATGCCTATGTGTTTACAATAGGTTGTCAGCAACAGATAGAAAAAAAATACTTATTACTGATTTTTATTTTCATGATTAAGAACCTTCAGTTGAGGTATGATTATTGCCAATATGGCTTTAAATGAAAATAGATGTCCTTTTCCTCATTTGCTCTATGTAATGACAGCATGTATTATTGTCTAAAATTATTGTAACATTTAGGGGTTTGACTTGATATGAAGTTTAAAAAAAATAACTAACTCTTTATCTACATGATTTTTTCTTAATTACAATATATATCACCTTATGTAATTATATTCATATAAAGAATAATACCTGAAAACTGAGAAAAACTCAGTGAAAAGACACCACAGCAACTGCACTCTAAAAATTATTGTGAAATGTTTGACGTAACTAACTAAAGCATGTAACAAGAGGATCTTTCTATTTCTTCTGATATCTGAACTGCCTTTGGAGATTATCAGCTGCTATGTCATGAATTTTCAGCAAAAATATGACTTGTGTTGTGAATGTAATTAGAACCAGTGACCATAAAACATGCGTTTTGAAAGTATATTTTGTTACAGAATTTCTGAAACATTCCACTCCTCTAAGGATTTTATTAATTGAATCTATATGTTTCTGATCATTTTTAATTACATTTTTAAATAATGACAAATGTAATATCAATCAATTTTGTTGGAACAGTAAAGCTTTTTGGTCTTATTGAAACAATTGAAATTTTTAGTTTTATACTGGGGCTTGGATCTTGAGCCAAACACGATCTTTTGGTTATCATCTCTATATTCATCTCACCTACAAAGATTTGAAACAGATACCAGATATTGGATTTTTTAAACAGAAGATGTAAGCTGACTTGCCTTTTCTGATGTGACATTGAATTTATCCTTTCTTTCCTTCACTTAGAGAAGTAGAAGATAAGTAAAATCTTAACGTAGAACTATTATAACTCAATATTAATGATTATAGTAGGATCAGTAAATATTTGAAAAAAGAACTTAAAACATATTAATTTATTTGTCTTCATGTATGTTCCTTCATATATCCTATTATGAGTAAAATCTGGGTCATTTTATGGGCAAGGCCTTCCATGTGGTTAAATAACTACATAGCCTAATGTCCAAATTGGGACATTTTTGAGAATGAAATGGGATTTGTTTATAATTATACAGGATAACAGGCATGAACTAAATTTATTTCCTGCAAACTTGGACACAAGTACCCCTACATACTGTTCATGTTACATTAATAAAAAGGTCTGTCCTTCCTTCAAAGCAGACCTGACAGTTGGCCTATTTATACCTAGCATGATAGAGGTACCCTTTTGAGTCTTTTTCTTGAATGGATTTTTCAACTGTCAAAAAAGAAAATACCAATAGCACCCTGGCTGGGTGCTCAGTTGGGTAGAGTCATACCATGTACCAAAATATTATATGTTTGATTCCTGGTCAGAGCACACATCTAGGTTGTGAATTTGGTCCCCGGTAGGAGGGTGTATGGGAGACAAACTATCAATTTTTCTCTCTAAAAATTACCTGTTATTCATAAAGAGAAATATTTGGTCCAAACAATTTTTTCAAGATTATTCTTGACATAAAAAGCAATATTAGCTTACAAATTAAATCTATTTTTATTGTTTTACACTAAAAATTTAGATAACAATAAAATTGTGAAATATTTTCTGCATCCTTAAGAATTCTTGTTGATTTTATCTAAATAGAGTTAATTTCTGCTTCTCATGTACTCAGATACTCCCTGCGCAAAGGCACATGAAGGAGTATCCTACAGTTTGACAGTCAGAAATACTAACCCAATTAGACTGTGAACTTACTGAGGGCAGGAGCTGTCTTAATTTTTCTCTCTTGACCACCCCTTAGTACAGTATATATAATATATGCTACATAATCAATAAAGCATTTTTTAACTTTAAGCTTTTAAAAGTATCCTGAGGTACACATGGAGATTACAAAGATTCTCAAGGAAGTTTCTGTGCACCTTCCACTCACTGGACTTCTCCTAATGTTAACATAATTCTGTATATACCATGGTGCTCTGGTCACTATTAAACCACTAGCCGTGGCAATTCTATTAACTAAATTAAATACTTTACTATACAAATTTCACCAGTGTTTCAAATATTGTCTTTCGTCTGTTCCAGGATCCAATTCAGGACACCAGATGGCATTTAGATGACCATTTAATCTCCTCACACCCTGGATAATTTCTCAGTCTTTTGTTTGTTTGTTTTTCATGACTTTGACAGTTTTGCTTAAATGAATGCATTAATTAAACAATTAGTTTATTTTGTGTTTGTATGTAGAGCTGTATGATACAAATTATGTGCTTAATCTATGATTGCATTATATTTGTTCTCTTAAAATTTCTGATGTATATTATGTAATAAGCTTAATGACAAAATAAAGGCAAAATATAAATAAGTTAACATTTTTATTATGATTGTAAGTTACAATCAGATACATAAAATTATTTCCAAAAAAAAAATCATGTACCTTTCCAAAGAATAAGAATTAAGAATCAATAAACATATATTGCTGGTAAAACAAAGACAAAATGGATTAAGATTAAGAGCATCTACTTGGGATTCAAAAATAGTTGGATTTTGTTACAGACTTGGCCATTTGCTTTCTGTGTGTTCTTTGGTGAGTAATTTAATCTTCCTGAAAATCAATTTTATCTTCAACTAAGTAAAGATAATATTTTCACTCATCTCATAAATTTTTATAAAGATTAAATTATATAATTACTGTACCTTATTAATAATAAACCAAAGGAAAGAAGCTAAAAAAGAGATTAGCTGTAATGATCATTTCAAAATATTTATGAAGTCTTATTAAAATTAAGCAAAGTAGAAAAGATCTAGTTAATAGACAACTAATGGAAAATTATGTGTATATTCTCAAGAGGAAACCAAAGACAATTAATTCACTTGTTATTTGTTGACATTTTTATTTAATATTTATTAGAAAACCATGTAATTGTAGTCTTCTAAAAGTTTAAAGTTTCTTTATAAGTCATCTCAATGAAGAACTGTATTTTTTTAATTTTTATTTATTTTTAGAGAGAGGGGAAGGGAGGAAGAGAGGGAGAGAAACATCAATGTGTAGTTGCCTCTCGCATGCCCCCTACTAGGGACCTGGCCTGCAACCCAGGCATTTGTCCTGACTGGGAATTGAACCAGCGACCCTTTGGTTCACAGGCAGGCACTCAGTCCACTGAGCCACATTAGTCAGGGCAAGAACTGTATTTTTAATGTAACACACGCTAATGGACATTCCTACACATTTTTATAGTCTACTTCGAGACTGAAGACCTCAGTAAGAAATAGTCTCTGCCACAACCTCTACCATTGCTCCAGGCATATTTTTTCAGCAAACATCCACTATAGAAAAAATATATATTTTATATTTCATAAATAAAAAATACAGTATAATAGATTTTTTGGAAAAAAAATTCCTTTTCAGAAAGCAGAAAAACTGTTTTAAAAACTATTTTAAAAAGTTATTTTCATGGCGGTTCAGATGTGTCTTGGATTCATTTCTTTGGCTGTTTCTATTTTCAGTGGAAAGTAAAGTCCTGGTTTTATGTATCAATTTTTCTGTTAGATTTTCTTCTATCAAATTTAGAAAAAGTCCTAACAAGTGTAATTAATAAGGAAGACACAGTTGTACTGAGCATAAAAAACAAGCTAAAGTAATAATATTCTAGCATTTTAATATGACTTACATGTTTCAAAGGTTTTAAAAATATTTTCATTTTATCTTAAACTAATTTGCAAAGTAAGTCAGAAGAATAATACTTAATTGAACATGTAATAGGAAAACTGAGCATAGATGTAATAATGTATTAATTTTGTTATTCAGGGATTTTCTAACAAAACTGGTACTAAAATCTGGTTCTCTTGAGTCATGCTTCCTTTCTTAGTCCTTAGGCCTTATGAAAAAAATCTTTTAATGAAGATGAATCATCTGGAATGGTGTAAGTTCCCACTACTTGAACACACATGGAGATCTCACTAAAAGCCTTTTTCTCTTCTATAGACAAAACTGATTATCAGAAACAGCAGGGTATATGAATCAAATAATAAAAGATACTCCAAATGCCAGCATTACCAATGGAATTGGGAAAAATTTAGTCATATTTTGCTTAAGAACTTATGCAAAAAGCTATTTTTTGTACAGTTTTTCTGCACAATTATTATAGGTTCCCTTCTAAAATCAGTTAAGCAAGCAATCAAGTGCTCCTGAAAACACAACAAAAACTTAATGAAAACCCAGAATACTACTAAATGTCATAAGGCATACAAAAGAAGCATAGTCATTGTCTCTTCCAAAAGAGCATAGTAATCTACTTGGAGATATAAGACTAATATCTATGCAATACTGTCATTAAATACAAAAAACTAACATCCAACAAAATAGTGAATTAATATGGCTTATAATATGTCCTCACAGAATGACATAAGCTAAGTGATCAGAAGGAATAAAAATCAGTGAGAACATGAGAAGGCCTGCTGGAAATTTGAAGAAAGTTGGGTCCGGAAAACTCATCAGAATTTGAAGAGGCAAACGAAGATATGGGCTATTATTCTAAGCTAAGGAAAGAGAATAAAGTATAATGATCTGGGTAAAAATTGGAAATGTCAATGGGGATAAGTTAAAATGATCTTAGAATGTCAGAGCTTGGAGGGACTTCAGACATCCTACTGCTGTCTCCTGTGTTCTCAGGTTGGGTTCCTGACAACGAGAAAGCACAGGTGACTTGCCAAAGACAAACAGCTTGTTAATGATTGAATTGGTACAGGAATCTGGGTCTCTTGATTTTCACAATCCAGTGCTCTTTTAAATAAACAAGCTAAATTTACTAGTTCACATTTAATTCGATATGAATGGAGCAATTAAAATTATAGACTAGAAAGAGGAGATTGCCAAAAATAGGGCTGAAAAATATGTTGTTGTAATTATTGTTAACCTGCGAGAGTTTCATCATGTTCACTTATCTTCCTGTTTCTGGCAAGAGACAGCACTTCTGAAATCTAATGTGGCCTTTTGCAGTCACTTGGCATGAAATGACCTAAGGAGTGCCAGAAATATCATGAGTGAGACTGCGCAGCAAAGTTTCCACCCGATTTTTGGTATTAAGATTCAAACACAGTTGGGTTAAAGCTCTGATGAGAGTTCCAGACTTGGAAGATAAAATGCACATGTGTTGGCTGGTGATTGTGTCAGAAGGGCAGGCATAGGTTACAATTTGATGTTTCAAATCTGATTCTTTTATTTTGGTGAATAAAATGTGTCTTGAGGTATAAAGTCAGAAAATATTTTATTCATTAATACAATGAATAGTAACTAATAGGCAAATATTAATTTTTATGTGCCTGTTATTTTTAAAATAACACTTTAGGATAATTCAAATTAAATAAATGGCAAATCAAAGAAACCAATCAAAACTTTTGTAAGTGCAATGAATATTTCTTTATTGAATATTTTCTATGTGCCAGAAACTTTCTAGGTGATCATGATAGATCAGTGAACAAACAACAAAAGACCTGTCCTCATGAAATTTATCAGCAGGTAGAAATTCATATCCTACATGAAGATTTATCTTCTATGTGTTAGGTAAAGATTTAAGTAGAGAATATGAAAAGATGAAACAAAATTGAACCTTCATTTAGGAACCCATTAATGTAAAGGAGAAGGCAGACACAAATAATAATTACAAAACAATGGGATACCACCTCCAATGGAAAAATGTGCCATGTTAGATATAAAATAGAGGATTGAGGGAGTAAGTGAATAATTCTGTAAGCAGCATACAGAAATGGTTCTGTTAAGAAGTGGATTCTATATGGGTAGTGTTTAGAAAGCAGAGGTGGAGCTTACTAAAATAAAATTGAATACTTTAGCAAATATATAAAATCTGGCAATTTTGAAGGGGAGATGATTGGTTATTTAAATAAGAAAAAATATTCTAAAAATATATGTATTTCTTACTTTCTTTTAAATGGAATGTGAATAATTTTTTCCTTCCTCTTATGTAATCATGACAGGCACTGTGATGGAACCCTTTATAAGAAGTATTATTTAATCAAATTTAATGTAAATTAAGAGTGTTATGTATCTGCATAGTAAAATATAGTTTATTAAATAGTATGTTAGTGAGGTAGAACTAATACATGTTAAAAATTTGAGTGTTTTTTGTTAATGACTGCTCATGATTTCTACCTTAAACTGAAGGTATTGAATGAACATATGCTGTAATACAACCAAGTTCATATGCAATCAGTTCTCCCATTAGTTTAATTTCTCCTCAATATTGAAATTGAAATTTTAGCCAGCACACTAAAAAGTAGCCAAAGAAACACAGTATTTTTTAAATTTATTTTAATTGTTGTTCTTGTACAGTTTTCTTTTACTCCCATCCCAGCCCACCGCCCCAGCCCTCCCCACTTCCCTCCCATTTCCACCCCCCTAGTTTTTATCCATGTGTTCTTTCTACTTGTTCCTGTAAACCCTTCCGCTTTTCCCCTGATCTTCCCTCCCCTCTCCCCTCCAGTGACTGTCAGTCTGTTCTCAATTTCAGTGTCTTTGGTTATATTTTGCTTGTTTGTTTGTTTTGTTGTTTAGGTTCCTGTTAAAGATGAGATCATATGGTATTTGTCTTTCATTTCCTGGCTTATTTCACTTAGCATGATGCTCTCCAGTTCCATCCATGCTGTTGCAAAAGGTAGGAGCTCCTTCTTTCTTTCTGCTGCACAGAATTCCATTGAGAAACACATTATTTTTTAAAAATTAGTAAATGTAGATAGCAACCATATCATTTTAAAGGTTGATTCAAATAATTAGAAATTGCTTCGCAGTAAAAAAATGCAAACTGCATTTTTGCATTTTCTATCAATTTTGGCAGCTAAATATAACTTAAAATAATTTTGGAACTTCACTAGTTAACTCAGTGTCTTGATTAATTTTCAGTGGAAAGCTTCCCCCCCAATGAAAGATCCAAATTAACAATAAAAATAAAGGTATCCAGTGATCCTACCACCTCCCTGCTCCAATGATGGAGAAAAATGCCTAGTGAAAGAGAAAACAAGGAGAATAGACTTTTAGTGTCAGCTGTGGGTGAAATCTGTTTAAAATTGTGCTATCTAGCCCTTGCTGGTGTGGCTTCATTGACTGCAGTTTCATCCTGTGTATCAAGGGGTTGAGGGTTTGATTCTGTCAGGGTATATACCTAGGTTGTGGATTGATCCCCAGTTGGGACCCTTGTGAGAGGCATCCAATCAATGTTTCTCTCTCATGCTGGTGCTTCTTTCTCTCCCTCTCTTTAAAATTAGTATACATATCTTTTTTAAAAAATTAAAATTGTGCTATTCTATAAAATCAAAGATTTATCTGCAGTTCTCAGTGCAAAGACGCTGGAGTTCAGAGAGTAAGTGTTGAATACAATCTTGAAAGGCAAAAGATTATCATGTTAGGGGTAGAACTTAAAAAAGGACTTTGAAATAATTCATCAAATCTGTGCATGATTGAAAGAATTGAGGAGAATGTCTGAAGTTGCAGACTACAGTACATACATGAAAGCAGGTGAGTCCAGGGGCTATCTAAGCTTATGCCTTTCCATGAACAGCTATTTGAGCTACACTGAGAGGAATGTAGACCTTAGGGAACAGAGGCAGATACATGTTTTTCAGGTGTTTAAATAAATTCATTGTTTCTTTTTTTAATATGAGGAAATTCTGGGTAAAGGTAAAAGTCAGATTTCTAAGAAAAATGATTTTGTTTTTCTTCTTGTATCAGATTACATGCTTAAATCATTCTAAATATTATGTTACAGTTTATAATTTTCTTTTTATATAATAATTGGAATTGTTATATATATATTTATTTGAAAGGACTTTTCTAAGAATTATATCCTTTCTTTATAAAATGGCTGAATCCTTTTGGATTTCTGTCCTTTCTCATGTCACAGGGGAGCTTTAACAGATATATTTGGACTTGAAGCTCAGTTCTGTGCCCTTGGAAGTTGAGCTAGTTCAAATTATTATCTCTTCTAGATTATCTCTCCACTTATAAACTGGATTTTTGTGAGGCTTGAGTGAAACAATCTTCTTTAAGCACAATTAAATTTTCTCTAACAATTCTACTAAAATAAAAAGCACATTTTAAATGCCTATCTGATATTCTAGAGGTTTGTTATACTTTATTTTTATTTTTGAGACATATCAGACCAAAGGTATTAAAAAACAAAACAACCTAAAATACAAATATGTACTCCCTACTATATAAAATACCAGGTTTTAAAGGAGTCACAGAAATGTTACACATACACTCTTCCCTAAAATAATATTGTAATCTATTAAAATATTTTAATATATAGTTAGAGATGATAAGCTAGGCTAAAGTTTCTGGATAATGTAGATTTTAGTCAGTGGCATGCATTCTTATACACTGTAAACTTATCCTGGATATAATATCTGAATACAGATATATAAATATGTATAGCTGGGAACCCTTTATCTTCCATCACTAAACCTCCTTGGATGGACTCAGAGAGGCCAAACCTATCCCTGCTGTAGCAGACCATAGTGCGGTGAAGCTGTATGGTGCCATGTACCCAGCACACACAGGAAGCAGGCTTTGGAGAGACAATGTTCTTAGAAATTTATACCAGCGATTTCAGGTATTATTTTGAAAATTCAAGAGGGAGTTTACCAAACAGCACCCTAGTGACTGCTAAAATTCCTTCCAGTTCTAAAAATTCCATGATTCTATGATTCTGTAATTTAGCCTATAAAAACACTTTCCAAAAAATCATATGAGCCATTCAGGAAATAATACCACAAGACTTGTCATGTTTATGCTTCTGCCTTTTGGGTGGACCACTATTTATTTTTATAGTTTTCCCCTTTATGGACCTGAGTAAGAGAGGGAGATATCAAAATATTGTTCTTATTATTATCAGTTCTTCTTTTATTTGCAAGCTTAGAATTCATTTGGTGGAAATCGTTAGATTTAACATAACTCTAGTTTGTGTTGGACAAAGGTTGGTAAGTAAAATAAAATACTGGAAACAAAAGTTCTAAAAAGATTCCAAATATTATAAACCTTTATTTTCTATTTTATTTTAAAAAGCATTTTCACAAACTGTGACTGGAGTTGGATTATTACTTTCTCTGTATATTTGAAGATGCCATGAAGGGAAATTAATGTAAGTGTATTTAATTTAATGTTTTCAAAGCTATAGTTGACAATCAAATGATGGAAGAGAAACATATTGAAGTATGTGATAGCAGCTTCAACCTCTAATTTATTACATCTGCAAGGAGTAAAAGTGCATTCAGTTATCAAAGTCATTGAATTTTTGACTCAATGGTAAAAATTGTTAAAAATTCTTAGTTTTTAAATTATCTCTGATAATTTATAATTATTCATGGAAAATTGTTCTACGGCATTTGAAAATTGCATACATATGTATTTTTATGTTATCTATAATATATATACACACAATATAAGTATTCTGTGTATATACATGCAGATGATGTGCAGGGCTGGGCAGAAGTAGGTTTACAGTTGTGAGGACACAAAACAGTTTATTTTTATTATTTATTAAGTATTGTATTATTTTTTAAAGGTTTTATTTATTTATTTTTAGAGAGGAAAAGGGAGGGAGAAAGAGGGGGAGAGAAACATCAATGTGTGGTTGCTTCTTGCGTGTCCCCCCACTGAGGACCTGGCCTGCAACCCAGGCACGTGCCCTGACTGGGAATCCAACCAGCAATCCTTAGGTTCTCAGGCCAGCACTCAATCCATTGAACTATACCAACTCTGGCAATTATTGTATTATAGTCAATATGAACAGCTGTAAACCTACTTTTGCCAACCTCTGTATATACAGGGTTTAGCAGAAGTAACATCTGCTTGAGTATGGTTGGTAGGGTAATAATATGGGTGTAAAAATTTATAGTTTTAATGGGAACATTGCACCTAAATGTCATGTGGTGTGCTTGAGTGTCATATCATTATGTTATAGAAATATATGTTTATGATTTTGTAATAAAAGATTTTGTAATAAAAAGGGGTGTTATTTGTGCCAGACCCTGTATACTGTGTAAAACATGCATCTATTATGTTATACATTATACTATACAAACACATATATTATTACTATATATGTCCATATAAATAGCAAATTAAGCTATAGGGATTTTTAGCAAATAATACTTAATACATTTGAAAATTATTTTTACATATAAACATTTTACTTTCAAAAACATAAAATAATTGAATAACTGAGAAAATCACAACCCTGAAATGTCCATTTTACTTGTGAATTAAGAAATTTCTTGAGAAAATTTAAGGCTTAATCAATATAATTCACTCTCAGGTTTTTTTTTTAATCTTGGGCACAAAATTATAGCAATGTTATCAATAGTCCCTAGAGAAGCCTCAAAGATGTTAATATGTTTCTGAATAATCAAAATTTAAATACATTATTAATAAATATGTAAATTGGAGAATATGATATCAAAAATAATAAAAGACAATATGGCATTTCATTGTGGCTGGGCATTTTGAAATTTTATGAATATATTCCTGAAACTCTCAGACATGTTGCCTTTGAAATAAGGCATTGTGCATTTTACTAAATATATGATATTTATCTTAATTATTTTGTGAAAGAAAATGTGATCATGTAAGATAACTTTTAAACTACATATTATAAAAAGTAATTGACAATCATTAATACTGATCAGGGTCATTTTTTATTTGTTTGTTCTATGCCAAGTTAAAGTGTCAGATCAGACCACATTAGATTAGGGCCCTAAAAACTGTGGTAAGGAACATCATTCTAGTATTTATGCCACAAGAGGACTTAATTGTAGCATCTAGAATTATTTTTCCTTGGGCACTAGACTGTGATAAGAAGCTCATGTTGGTATACCCATTTGTCCCTTTCTTTATTCTTTAAAAATTTCTATCATTTTTGGTGTGTTTCTCCCCAGTGATGTGGCTACTCCTGCAGAAAATGCCCTTGGATGAAAAAGTTTTATTCGTTGTGCTTGAAATTCCAGGAAGAAAGATGGGATGTCATCCTTCATCTTCTCAGTTGTCATTTGTAAATTTTAAAAGTTATATTTGGCTTTCTATTGAATTATGTATCAAAGTGGTTTTCCTGTTCAGTCTAGCAGGAATCTGCTGAGGAAAAGCCATAACAGAATCCCGGAAATCAATGCAGAACATTTTGTGTCAAAATTAGTTTCTGTCTTCTTGAAATACATTTTGCCCAAAGGAGATGACTGCTTAAGGCACAGATAAGGAAGCAGCAGAGAGATATCTCAGAGGTTTGTTGGCATCGATTTCTTGCTTTTAGTTTTGGTGTTAACTGGCTACACCTATCCTCATTCACTTGCTCTTTGTTCTCGTCTTGCTAACGAAAATATCTGGAATTGAACGACTGACGTTCCCCATCTCATTAGGGGTGACCTCAGTCATCCGAATATAAAAATTTAATACATATGTTTCTGATATTTACTATTAATTCAGAGAAATGTTGCTGTCTCTGAGCAGTTTGGTGTCCAAGACTGCTACAGAAAAAAATGGAAAGGTCATCCACCCCCTCTCCTTTTGGTTTAAAACTCCTTTATTGGCTCCACCCTCTTTCCCCAGATGTAGTTTTAGTTGTCATAAGGATGCTCTTACTTCTCCAGGGAGATAATTCTATAATCCAATTACCTTGCTGTTTCCCCAAAATTTAACTTTGACTTCTCTGTGGTTTCTTCTACATTTAACCAGCTATACATATTTCTAATTATTATTTTCCTTATACCACTTTAAGTCACTTTTTCTCTTCTATAGGATACCCCATATATTGTTAAGGTAAGGAACATAACATCTTTTATCGTTTTCTTTGCTACATTTCAAATAATCATTTTAGTCATCAATGAGTGCTGTTAGGCTTAAATGTGTAATAGACTTTTAGGACTTTGATATGGTTTTAAACTGAGTCTGTATGAAAGGTCAGGGGCAAGAGTGGGGTGACTAAGTACAGTGTTATGCTCTATGTAATACAGACAACATTTATATGTTAGCCACACTGATCCATTCCATCATGTTGACTGAGTCATCTGATGTTAATATTATACTGTGATCCTTCATTAATGTATTAATGAAAGTAAAACTCTTTAGAAGTTTTCTTACAGCACTTTAATTCTGCCATCATATCTTCATCATTCTGTATGCATTCTGACAGCCCGTGTACATGAAGTATATCTCCATCTTTAGATTATAACCTCTGTAAAAATAAGACTTTGCCTTAGCCATATGGATTTTACTATTATTTAGAGTTTCCAAAAATCACTGGTAGATAAATAGAAAGATAGATGATAGATTGTATTGTCTCTATTCAGAGCAATCGTGTCCAGTAGGGATATAACAAATACTATTCTTTTCCATTTAACAAATGTGGGAGCTGAAATTAAAAAGAGGTTAAATGACTTATATAATAGAAGAAAATGTAATTAGTAAGTAACAGAACAAAAATTAACATTAAGCCTCCTGATTCATTACCTAGTAATCATCATAATCATTATCAACTTTATTAAATGCTTTTCATATGACAGATAGCAGACAGTAAGTTATATATAACTACATAAACAAAACATTCTCATTATTCTATTATAGTGTTCTTTTCTTGGTCCAGTATCTATTATGCCATTAAAAAAGGCAGAAATCCAATAAATATTTTTAAGTTTGATTATTTAGTTACCCGCCTAGCTTTTCTAGGAAGAAAGCAACATAGCTATAAGGTTCTTCGTCAGAGTGAATGCACAATATTTGTAATTTCAGTCATTGAATGGTATGTAGATACACAAACTGAAGGTGGGAAACAGATTATCAAGTATAAACCATGTTTTCACATTAGGTTCTAGCCACAAACAAGTATTTGCCTTTTCAGGCTCTTCCTGAAATTTTAGCTCTTTTGAAACCTCATTGTTCTTCATGTTCTTTGGGAAACATCTTTCCATGTTTCCCTGATTGATTCCAGGACTAAAATACACTCTGATTATCTACATGAAACTTTTGCTAATTTTTCTTGGCCCAAGATCTCCAAGCTCTGAACATCCTTTTGCCTATCACTGCCCCCATCTCCCTCCGTCATGGAGCCCCTCCCCACTGTCAGCTCAGCTACTCTCTGCGAGAGTCTTGTGTCTTCAGCTTGTGTCTAGAGTACTCCTGCTCCCTTTAATATTGAGAAATTGTTTTTACTAGTTGTTACTTAAATCCCTGAGACCCTAGCAGCTTATTTTTTATAGAATCTCAGATTTGATAGATAGGAAAAACATTATAAATGTTACAAATAAGGAACAAATAAGTACCAAAGGAATTACAGAAGTGTCCAAGTTTACGTGTCTTGGAATATCTTTCCTTACTGGTTTTATATTTCTACTTATCCCCATCTGCTTTTCCTTGAAGTTGATTTTTTTTCCCTAGCCACAATATGTCTTCATTAGCATTTCAAAAACTCTGGCCTATTATAAAATCACCACCCACAAATTATGTTTGAATTACATATACACTGTTATATTTAACATGAAGAGAAAGGGTGCATATGTTTAGATAATAATTTTGACTAATATAGTTTTGAAAAGATTGGCAATATTTGATATCATAAAGTACTTTTCTGCTTTATCCATTTTATTCATTGATTAATCTTTTTTCAAGTAACTGGCATTAGAGTTTTTACTTTGGTTTTAAAATATAAGTCACATATGAAAATCTTAAGTCATAAATCTTAATTTAATATGATGGGCAATGTCATAACATGAGATTCTTATATTTTCCCATGTCATTTATACAGTTTTGCATTAAGACCACTGCTTTCACTAGCCCATTAATCATGTTTCAATGCAATTGTTTTTAACTGTAAAATGGAAGGTTTTTATGTTTCTCATTATGATGTTTCAATTAATTTTTATTTTCTATGACAATGAATAAAATGAATACTGGATAAAGTAAAAATTATTTCTGTATAACAACCTTCACTTTATTTTGACCAAAATGCTTCTAAGACTATCCTTTATCATCTGCAAATTATAAGAAAAAAAAAAAAGAGGTATACTGCTTATAATTACACTAATGTTATCAGTGTCAGATTTGCACACTTTGGAAAGTAGTATAATATCAATTGCTTCATTTTTTGGTGGGTGCTATTCTATTACAAGATATCAGTACCTACATTTCTCAGAATTTCACATCTTCATCTAAAACCTTCTCTTTCAGATGATAACAATCTACCTACTAGAAATGACATAAGAATTATCTAGTCAGACCCTATTATTTTGAAGATGAGGAAACTGAGGTCCAGAAATACAAGTTCACAGATTTGCTAAAGGTCACACAATTTTTCAGGCACCAAAACTGGAACTGTCCTTTCATGCTGCTTTTGAAATTCCCAGAAGAGTTATAGGGATTTCTGCTTGCGCTTATGTTCCTGCCAGTGTCATCCACTGATTTGAGTGCTTAGAATTTGGATATAAAAAAATTGAGGCTTTGAACACATTTGTCCTTCTGTCCATACTACAACTTTTGATTTCCATTGTTGTTTTTATTTTTTAATTATTTTAAAATCTTCATCCTGAACAATATGTAAAGAGAGAGGATGGGAGGAGGGGAAGAGAGGGAGAGATGAGAAAGGAACACCAATGTTGCCTCCCATCCGTGCCCTAACCAGGGACTGCCAACCACAGCCTGCGTTTGTGCCCTGACCTGGGATGGAACCCGCAACATTTCGGTGCATGGGATGGCACTCCAACCAGCTGAACCATCTGACCAGGGAGTGATTTCCACTGTTGTTTGTAAATCGGGTGCTGTGGTAGGCACAGAAGTGGTCCCTAAATGGTGTCTACATCCTGATCCCTGGAATTTGCAACTACATTGTGGCACTGAGGCACCAAGGTTTCAGGTGGAAGTAAGGTTGTAAATCATTTGACCTTCAATTAGGGGTAACAGCCCAGAGTAACCAGGTGTCTGCAGTATAATCACAGGGTACTTAAACGTGGAAGTGGGAAGCAAAGAGTCAGTGTCAGATGATGATTTGCCAGCACGCTGGCTGTGGGTGACTGTGGAGATGAAGAAAGGAAGCCTTGATCCAAGAAGGGTTGGCAGCCTCCAGAAAGAAACTCAGCCCTGATGGCACATTGAATTTAGCCTCATGAGGCCTATTTTGACATTCTGACCTCCAGAACTAACTGTAAGTGATAATGTTTTGTTGTTTTAAGCCACTTGGTCTGTGGAAGTTTGTTGAAGCAACAGAGGGAAACTAACGTAGCTGGAAATCCTTCCTCCTAACTATTAAAATTTGAAAATCTGAATTATGGAAAATGACTCACTGGTGTTGTATTCCAAGGAGTCTCTTTCCCACTGGTGCCAATAGTAGTTTTCACAAAGCCTACACTTTGCTTGGTGGATGTGCAGTGAATAGGTTTTAATTGCATTTTCCTTGTAGAAGGAAGAGGGCTCTGGGGCATGTTCTGACACTCTACCCAGGCAGGGTAATTGTAGTCAGCTGGGCTTCCACTTCTCCTAGACCTGTATTACTGGAGTGTGGAGTATAGGTCTCCTAGACCTGTATTACTCGGGTGTCATGGAGTTTTCAAGTAAAGACAAATGGGTCTTTGCTAAGTTCTCCATGACATACTACAGGCATCATCCCTCTGGCTTCTGTTCCTTCATTTATGGATTGAATATATAATACCTCTCCGTTCTTGTACAATTAAACTATGGAACATATGTGCAATGTCTTGCTCAGAAACTAATAGATAACAAACATGTTAAAACCAATATTTTGTTATACATACGATCCCATTACAGAGAATCCAGTTTATTCTTACCTGAGTGCACATGTTCTCTAAGAGGGAAAACAAAAAGGCAGTTTTATTACAAGGTCAGTCTTTTGCTCTTGAGTTAGTGATTATCAAAATGACTAGGGGAAAGCCATGTTTTAGCCTGTTTTTACCGTATCAAAGATTTTCATTTTTTCCCTCATATATGAACAAAAGTAATACAGAGATGTAGTATCATCTTTGTGTATCTTAAAGTGAAAGTAAATTTGTAGAAAGATATATATTTTTTTCTTTTTGGAAAGACAAATTGAATCAATCCTTATTTATAGGATAATTAAGGAGTACAATTAAGTACTTCAAGATGGCATTGCTTCAAGTTCTATTTTTGGAAGCCAGTATTTTGATGTCAGCATTGATTTGATTAAATCAGGAGTTTTTTTATCACTGTTTACTTCAGTAACGTTCTTGTGGAGTGATTCCCAGCCAGTATCAATAGATTACCCAACCTGTACAATAAAAGTGTATAATAAATAACACCAATTTGACTTATCAGAGCACAATCTTAACATAATTTCCATTAAGAAAAAAACATGTGGTTAGTTTTGCAGATGCCAGATCTATCCTAATGTTCTTTTATTCCTGTTCTCCAAAACACATCAACATGCTGAGTCCTCAAACAACTTTGCAACACAAACAATACTTACATTCTGGTGAAGACTTTGGCATTTTGTCTTATACCGAAAAGTGTTCACTCACCCCGCTGCTCAACCTACGTCCATCAGCCAAAAACTTTTGTTCAGATCACTTGGCATTACGGGTAATATCAGTGTAGCTTATTCAGTTGTTTCTTTAATAGCCTTACAAGTTTACTAATTGTATTTTTTAACCTGTCAACTCTTGTGAAATTTTTATAAAGTCCAATTAGAATGCTTACTCATAATGACATAAAATTTTGCTCCTATTTTTCAAACTTGTTAGATTTGTTGTTTTAACCTGCCTGAGATGTTGATGAGGTTGAATTAAATACTAGATTTTAAAAAATGGAATGTGTAGTCCATAAAAGTATAATTAGCTGTAGTAGCATTGTTGTATCTTTGACGTGTTTTAATAAGTATGGAGATTGTGTGTATATATGAAGCAGAGCTTCACAAAAGGGTGGAAAGTAAAGGTCATGGTCATAGGTAAAAAGAATACTGTTTTAATCATAGCAATTATATTATGATAATTAAATATTGCTTATTATTTTCCCAAGCTATATTCTCACTTTTATTAGGGTCCTGATAAAATCATGTACATCTCTTAAACAGCTGTCTTACCTATTATTTTCCTTCCTTCTTCTTTTTATTTGCTGTCCATATACATGCCTAGATGTATGAAAGAATAAGAATCTGAAAGGGACAAATAGTGCATGAGGGGATTAGAAAATCCTGTCTCCCCCAAAAATTGCTTCATCCTTGCTTCTTGCTGTCCCTATCCCATTTGCCAAGTGATTGAGGGAGAAAGGTGTTTCTAAGTGTTGGAAATAAGTGTTCTGAGGTACTTATGCAGATACTAATCTAGATTAAGCACAGTCACACTCTCTAAATTCCAGTTTAATAAGCACATACTAACCTGGCTGACAACAGGGGGTTGAAGGAAGCTACACGCACATTTCTCATATCAAGGGTCTTTCCCAAGAGAAATTTTGTTCCTGCACAGTAAAGTGATTGAAGCTCAGATTTCTTGTCTAACTCAGTGTAAGAAGAAGGGAGCTGAATCTTATTTTATTTGCCAGAAAGTCGAAGGCTTTTTCTGAAACAATTCACAATTCATAGATTTGCAACTAGGTCCTCGTGATTAGAAATTGTCATATGCAGACTTCTAATAGCAAAGGAGGGAAAGAACAATAATACTTAGTTGAGTTCATTTCTCTCCAGGCCAAGAATCTGTGTTTTGTTAATAAGGAAGATGAGAAAATGAGTATCGTGAGATTACAAACAGTTTCTGCCACATTTCTCTCCCAAAAATTCACTTGGTTACTGCTGGTGCCCCATAAGAAATTTAAATGAGCATTTTCAGAAAAGACTCAGAAAAGTAAAAAGAGGTTAAAAGAGTTAATTTACTCTCCATGAGGCCACCTTTCAGATACTATTTATTCCAAACTACATATTAATGGATACATGGTATAGCAGGGACTTTAAATAAAATTGCATCTGTATTTTCTATTAACTCATTTGTCATCAACTATCACAGGAAATTAAGTGTAACTTGTTCTGTTCAGACTGAAATTCAGAATATAAGAAATATGTTCATCTAAGGTCTCTCTGTAGTTATTGCTCTGGGGGTAGGGACACTAAATATTCTTGATTTTTTTTTTTCATTCCTAACATCTTTCTTTGGAGTTAGACATATACAGTAGTGCATGTATACACCTGTGTTTAAGTCAATACTGAAAATAATCTTGGCATTTAGCTATTTCTATTGACTTGTTTGAAGGTGATCTAAATAGTTTTTTCTATATTTAACAACTTTTAAGTAATTTGATTCTCATATCATATGCAATTCATTTGGCTGTTTCTGTCCCAAAACCTGATGTTTAAATTTAGGATAATTTCAATCTTATAAATTTTTACTATATTTCGTAATGTAAGTCAGTGGTTTCCAAATAAGAACAAACATTACATTTATCTGTGTATATCTTAAAATTAAAATACACATCTTCCAGTCTAGCTCCTAGTAGATTAGAATGATGGAGAGCTTACTCAGGAGTATGCAAATTCCAAACCCACAACTTACTCTCTTGTGTACCCCTCATTGGAGCCAGACATTTCTGGGTTAGTTTATGTCCAAACATGGCTCCAAAAGTAAAAATATCAGACAAAAATCTCCCACCATGACTCCTTATTCTTTTCTTTCCTAGAAATAAGAAGTACAATCTGTTCTAAGAATGATCTTTGACCAAAAAAGTCACCTTGTATTTGTAGCTTAGCAGAATCCTATACGTTTCATGTTGTTTCTAAAATACAAACTCTTATATGTAGAATTAGAGTCACTAATTATATATTGCATATCTAATATGTATAATCTTTCCAAATTTTATAAAATTATTAAAAGAACATAATGTGTATGTTATGAATTTTAAAAATATTAAATGTGGTTCTAAAGATAAAAGTACTGCAACAGATTAAAAATTCTCTGATGTGAATATCATTAATAATCAGGGAAATAAGTTCAATCACAAGTATTAAAGAATACCTTCACAGCAATAAGTTGGTACAGTGGTAATGGAATAGGGTGCCAATAGGCTATGGGCTAGCATTGGCTCTCTATGTCAGAGAGTCAATACTAGCCCCATTTTTTTTACTAGTGCCATTTTACAGTTTAGAAAATTTAGACACAGGTAATTGCAACTTAACCAAGGCTATAAGTAATTGGTTTAGTTGAATACTAAGCATAAAATTAAAGGTATTCATTTTTTAAATCAAAAATTCTTTGTGTCAATCTTGCTTCCCACTTATTCATTATTTCCAAAGTTAAAGTAAAGCACTTTTTTCTCAGATATACCTTGAGGTCCAAAAAATATACTCTCAAGCATAGCCTTGGGCATATTATTTTCTATCAAAGGGTCCAATAAATATTACTTACCTAACAAGTGCTTAATACTTTGCTGCATAAAAAATTTAAATGTATACATGAAATAAGAAAGAATTGCTATTGACTCTAAATTGAATACAGAGAAGTCATTGAAAAATTATGTATAGATAAATTAGTTGAAATGGTATTAAAATCTTTTGAATTTTCTGCTTCAAGAAATACTCATCAAAAGCACAAAAGAGTCTAGAGAAAATCAATTATTTGAAAATAAATAGCCATCTTTTGAAAGCATGACTTAGAATAAATACAGGAAAAGTCTCCTGAAGTAATTTCTTACAAAAAATAAGTGTGTCACTGGTTTCTCCTGCTGAAGATAGAATAATACCATTATTCCATGAGTAAGACAGAGCTAGAGTAATTTGTATGGAATATAATTAAAAATAATAAAAGTTATATTGCAAGAGAAACAGATTAAGGAAAAGCAAACCTAACAGGGTCTCAAAGTTAACAGAGCAAAGTCCAGTGCTGGAAGCAAATGAACCTAGGTATTTCTTCTCACAGATTATAAGCAATAGAAATTAGATGTGCATATAAGTCAAGGAAATGCTGAAGGCAAAGCAAAGCATGCAACTCTATAAATGACATCAGATCAACACAGAATTGATGCATTAGTAGAACAATTACTTCTACTGCCACCAGTGGAGATTTGAGATCCAGATAACATATCAGTATCTTCACTTCATGACTCTGGAAGCTCCTGTCAAGAATCCCTGCCATCTCATTTGTTACTACTGATAACTAATCCTTGATGTCTAGAATGTTGGGTTATAAATGCTGAAATGATGTAAACACAATTCTACCTCACACGCTCCTATCATCTTTCTTACCTGTGCAAGAAGATGACTCCTGTCTCATTTTTTTAAAATCTCACACATTCACAAGATTGACAGAAATAACTCTACATCCAAAAGCCTAATGGCACAGTTGTCTTGAAAATATAATTTAATGCCCATTTCTCCAATCTAGGAGTGTAACAATGAGAAAATCAATTGAGAATAACCACCTCTATTTTAACTATTTAAAATCAATAGCAATATTTCATTATCAGATCACCTAATATATTATTATGAAAGTTCTATATGTTCTCTTATATTCCTTGTTAGTGTAGTTTGTGTTTGCCATTTTTCTTGTACAAGAAAAGAACAACTTAAGAATGATTTTGCTTTCTTTGAGAAAACTTCAGGGAAGAAACTTATCTTTTAATAGTCAGATCCAGGAATGGTAACATTGACCCCGACTATGCATGAGAAGTTACAGAAAGATGCCAACTTCACCGTATGGAAAAATAGAATTAATTACATATAGATTTTTAAATCTAATATTAAATTTTATACTCAACTTTTTATTTAGAATTGAACTCAAGAAAAAATACTCTGGAAGAAGGAATTTAAAATAATTTTATAAAGTTCAATAGTCTGGGTAATATTTTTTAATGTTAAAGTAAAATTACCAGTAAACAGGAGAAGAATAAAATATTCAAACCCATGGTTTAAAGATGTTGACAATATCCTTTCAGGGATTAATCTTGTAAACATTTATTCTGTAAAGCCTAGTTCCACAAACCAATATGATGCAAGTCAAACTCCAGGTTTATTTAATAACAGTGAGGCAAGAAAGGGGTAACCATTTGAACAAGTTTTATTTTTGTTCAAGCAACAGCTCTATCATAATGAAAAGTCCTTCATACTAACTAAAATTTAGTTGATATACATGTTATTTATATGATGTCATTAATGTCCAACAGAAGAAAGATATGAAAAATATGTCAAAATCACATCAATCATATGAAACCTATTTTTACATCATTTTCTGTTTAACCTAAAATGCCAGCCATCCAAATGAATATAGTTTCCAAGAGAAGTGTGCTAAGATATAAAATTTAATTAGAAGCTTCTTTGGGGCATCTAGTATTTGTTTATGTCTGGATCTTAGATTGGTTTTGGAAATTCTGCAGTTGAGTTAGAAGTTCTGGAGCACA
This sequence comes from Anoura caudifer, assembly GCA_004027475.1. Classification (NCBI taxonomy): domain Eukaryota; kingdom Metazoa; phylum Chordata; class Mammalia; order Chiroptera; family Phyllostomidae; genus Anoura; species Anoura caudifer. The sequence goes on from PVKU01003190.1 coordinate 169,254, forward strand.
GGGATCTCAGTTGAAATCCCTTGTTGGGTTAATGGGAAAAGTGGGAATAAAATCTTTAGCCATGTGAAAGACACATAAGACACAGAGACAAATATTGCTAGGAAACTCTTAAAGCAAATAATGTAGATTGTATGGGTATAATTAGAATTTCATGAGAACAAGGATTCACTTCTGGGGTCAGTCTGATTAGACTGAGTGGTTCTAATAATCACTTTCCAGAATTACTGCTGAACTCAATTTTTCTATATGTAACATACTTTTGTCTGCAGGTTTCTATCCTCAAATATGGAAAATAATACAAAATGACACATTTAGCTATATAATAAGATCCTTTGAAATTGTAAAAAGCTGTTGATATTTTTTGAAACAATCTTTTGCATTACCAGTAGCTTTAATATTTGATATTACAATAACTCTTTTCATTGATTTAAATACAAGTGTGAGTCTATCATTTTATATAGTTACCCTGGGCGAGGGGGAAAAAAAGCAAAAGTTGATCAGGGTCATCAAGAGAAAACTAGTGTTGCAAAAGAATTGAATGTTTCTTCAAGGAAATATTTGCTCAGGAGTTTAAGAAAGAGGGCTGGAATTGGGATGAGAGGAGCAATCAAAGGAGGAACACAATACTCTTAGACACAGGATTACTTGTTTCCAATTAAATTTCCTTGGAGTGAGAAGGAGAAGGCAGAGACTTTATTTTCCATTCATAATTGTTATTTTAAATCATTAGTAAATTGAGCTTAGTACATAAAATATACGAATAAAATGAAGATTCAGTAGATGAAGTAGCAGAGAGAAGTTATTACCTGTTTATATTTTTAAAGTAGTCAAATTAGTGCTTGAGCTTAGGGGAATATACTATTTATACGACTCCTATTTTTACCAAAACTTGTATAGGCCCTGAATTAATCATAAAGGGATCCAAAGGAATCTTAGAAACAGGAAAGAGAAGCTCTAAAAAAGGAATATTAGAATTGCATAATATTTTAATTGTTTTCGCAGTGATAAATCTCTACTTTTGATTTGATAGAAACAGCACTGGCCTGGGAGTCATAATAAAACTACGTAGTTCTTTTTTCTGCTACTTAACTCTAAAATTCTTGAGCCTGTTTCCAGCTGTCCTGGAAGGTGCATAGCTAATGAAATTGGACTAAGCAATTGCAAACATCCCTTGGAGAACTTAGAGTCTTTACCTTTACATAACGCAGAGCATCAGGATAGTGAAAAAAGGAAATGGAGGGAAGGCCAAGGGTATGGGTGCAATGACAGCAGGGTTAGAAAAGGGGTAAATACAGGACGTGAAGCTGGGATTGGGATCGCCATAAAGGAGGCTGCAGTAATACATCGTGAATGGGAATTGCTAAGAGTTTAGGGTGGTAGGTAATAAAGACATAATCAAGAAGTAAAAATGAAAAGTCAGTAAGAATGAAGGTAGAGCAGAAGTCTGGAAGCAGCTACCACATTTGAAATGCTTGTCCTGGGATGAAGCTATTTTCTATGGCCCATGTACACAGTGCTGTTCTGACATATTACTGTTTGTTTCTGGAAACATCTAAACTTAGAGTATTATGTTAAGTTTTTTTCCAGTTGGGAAAAGGCTGGATCTAGTGTGTGGATGCTAATCCTGCAGGCCTAAGAAATCTTTTGATTCTCAAAGACTGACTAAATATATTCATTGTAAAGGTCTAGATATATCTGTATGACTACAGAGATTAATGTTGGTTCAAATTAGAATAAACTGCATTTATCAGTTTATTATAAGAGTCCAAATGATTAAGTTATATGAATTCAAAGTTACATGCTTTGAGTCAGCTCCAACTCTGGGAGGTCCCAGGAATGAGTGGTGTCCACAAGGCCCTGTCCTCAGCGGCCCTGCTCAGCTCCTGCAGGCTCACGCCTATGGCTTCTCTTATGGAGTCCATTCACTTCATAGTGGGTCTTCCTCTTTTCCTGCAGCCTTCTACTTTTCCTAGCATTATTATATTTTCTAAAGAATATTGCTTTCTCATAATGTCCCTGAAGTTATATAGCTTCAGTTTTCTCATTTTCGCTTCCAACAATGTTTCAGACTTAATTTTCTCTAGGACCTATATGTTCATCTTTCTGGCCATCAAGGACACCTGTAGAGCTCTCCTCCAGCACCTTCTTCACTGTCCAACTTTCACATCTGTCTTTAGTAATTTAGAATCTGAGAGGGTAGATGATCTTAGCCTTGGCCTCTTAATGATGCATTGTTGCTCTGAGTGGTCTTTACTAATTCTTCCATTGCTTCCCTTCCTAATCGCATCCTTCTCTTGATTTCTTTGCTGCAGTCTTTTTGAGTTTGTGACTGAACCGAGGTAAGCAAAACCTTTAACAATTTTGAAATGTCCATTGTCTTCGTTAAAGTTGTCTATTTCTTCTGTAGTCATGACCTTTGTCTTCTTACTCAAGTGCAGTCCTCCTTTGGCACTTTCTTCTTTCACTTTCATCAGAAGTCATTTTAAATTGTTGCTGCTTTCCACCAGTAAGATGGTATCATCTGCATACTTTAAGTTATTGATCTTCCACCAATTTTCTCCACTTATTCCTGTAAATCTAGCCCAGGTTTTCATGTGATATGTAATACATACAGATTAAACAAATAGGGAAATAAAACACACCTTGTCTGACACCTTTGCCCATAGGAAACCATTCTGTCCATACTCTGTCCTGACAGGGGCTTGCTGTCCACAATACAGGTTACACGTCAGGATGATCAAGCGTTGAGGCACATTCTTTCCTTCAGAACAACCCTTAGCTTTTCATATCCACACAAAGGCTTTACTGAGGCTTATAATATATAGAGTGACCCTTTATTATTATAGATAGGTAAATTAGTGCATGCAAAGTTCATAACGGAAGAAAAATAAAAATTCATTTTTTTTAAAAAAGAAGCAGATTTCAGAAATGTGTTCCATTTTTTAAAGAATCATATTATAAACATATTTATTATGGAAGAATAACAGGGTACTTCCTCAATAATTTGGATGAGACTTAACATTTGATGGCTTTTTTTTTGCTACCTGCCACTTAGAGATTTGGGGCTGGCCCCCTGCCTGCAGCACTAATAATGAAAAGTATCTGAAGTTTCCTTCTCAAGGTGGATGATGCTCTTCTTTGATGACAAAATTCCAGGGGACCTCTTGTTATAGTTTGCCCATGATATTTTAAAATGTATATATTTTCTTTTTTATGCATATAACTTGTCAAAAATTTCCTGTGCTAAAGAATACTTGGGAAAAAAAGATATAGTCTTGACTCATGCCTTGTCTACAGGGTTCTCCTATCGAAGCTAGCTCAGACAGAGGTACTGAGTATTTGTTTTTCCTAAGAGAACAAAAATGGATCTATGGAATGCAATTGCTTCAACATTGATGTGTTACATTTATTTCCATATGCTGTAACATATGCTATAATAGTATAAAATAAAATAAACATTTAATGACATGTCAACAAAATTTAATCAACTTTACTAAAACTTGAAACACTACTTGGAAAATGTAATTTTAAGCTAATAATATCCTTTTTTTTCTAGTTAGTGCAAATGAAAAGACCTCAGCCAAGTCAATTTTTATCTCCATTTTATAATTATTATAATTAACAAAAATACAAATTATAAAGATAATCAATTAATATATTGGGAAGAATGAGAAAGAAGTTTCTAAGACTTATGGTCATTTCCACAATCTAGCCACACCTCCGAACTCAGAGAGTAGGAGCATGAACACTGCTAGGATAAAGATCTGTTATATATAAAAGGTATTAATTAAATTCCAGCAGAAGAAAAAGATATAGACCATGGTATTTGTACTGACTTACATTTGTGATTTCATAAACTGATACAGAAAAGTATATTATTTTTTTTAAATTTGCTTACTTCATTTTATTATTGTTATTGTTTTGTTGTTATTTCCTTTAACACTGGATAGACTTAATTATACATTTAAAATAAAATATTTAGTAATGTAATTTTGTTTCAAATGCAGCACTTATGCTTTGCCTTGGAAAATATTTTAAAAAGGCCTTTGACTGAATTGTTTAATCCATTCACATTAAGTGCTATTATTTATATGGTTGGATATATATTTGCTATTTGTAAAGATGTAGTTTTTTTGCTCCTCTGCACTCCTTTTTCTGCTATTGTATTAATTATATATTTTCTAGGGTGACATTGTAATTCAATTAAGAATTTTCACTTTATATTTCTGAGTTTTATTATTGATTGTTCTAAGGCTTACTATATGCATCTTAGCTATCAGAATCTACCTCAGAATTATACTAACTTAATTTCAGGTGCAGAGAATGCTATTTCTGTGTAACTCTGTTCCTTCCTCTGGTTTTAGTGCTTTTCATCCTATGTATTGTATTCATATATTTTACAAGCCCAGCGATAAATTGTTATAATTATTACTTTATATAAATTTATGTTTTTTCAAGGAAACTGAGAGAAAAAAGAGAAAAAAAGTGTATAAAGTTTGCTGATTAAACTTTTTACTTCTAATTTCTGATTTTCTTTATTTCTTCCTATATCTTGCTTACTATCTGGTCATAAATGCAGTTTCCTTAGTCAGAGCTATGGAGTTCTTAGCGCCTCTGCCCCAGGCACAACGTTTGTGCCACTGCTTCTCAGCAACCACCTTTCCTGAAGTGACACCCGGCTCTACCAATGGGGCCTTGGTTGCAAAAGTAGCCCTTGACCTCAGTCTGCCTCTCAGGGTAATGGAAGCTTTGCCGCCCCAAAGGCGAGCTGGTGCTGGGGTGATTAGGGCAGAGACTTCTCAACCAGCCATATCTTTTCACCAGTGTGTTTAGACAGTAATTTAATACAATTTTCAATATCTTTAAATTTAGGTGTGGCATTTTTTGTCTCATTACGTTATTTTGTTTTTTTTCTTTTTCTCTCCTTCTTAATTATGTGAATATTTATTATTTCATCTAAATTTATCTCATCATTTTTCTTTATCTCTTTGCATAGTTCTTTCGGTGGTTGCTTAAAAGGGTTATGATTATATGCTTGTATTTTCACATCCTACTTAGAAACAACATTTTATTACATGCAGAGAGAGAAACTTTAGCACAGTACTTATTCCTTCATCTCTCCTTGTGCTGTACTTGCCACATAGTACCTCTGCATACATTGAAATTCCATCAGATAATGTAATTTTTCATTCAACCATCAAATCTATTTTAAAGAACTCAAATGCAGATAAGTAGCCTATAATACTTGCCCAGGTATTTAGCATTTCTGCTGTTACTCTTCCTTCATTCCTAATGATACAAGTTTACTTCCCGCTGAAAATTTTCTGTTAATGAAGTCGGTTGCAACACTTCTCTTAGTTTCATTTTATCTCAAGGTATGTTTATTTTTCCTTCCTTCTTAAAGGATATTTTCACTAGATATACAAATCTAAGCTAAAAGTCTTGTTTTTCACTCAGCTCTTCAAAATTTTTCATTTTTCCTTTTATTGAATTTTTTGGGGTGACACTGGTTAACAATATTATACAGGTTTCAGGTGCACAGTTCCACAACACATCATCTGCACACTGTAATGTGTTCTCACCACTCCACCTCAAGTCTCCTTCCATCACCATTGATGCCCCCATACCCTTCCCCGCCTGCCCCCAGTCACTGTCTCCACAGCATGGATGGAACTGGATAGCATTGTGCTAAGTGAAATAAGCCGGTCAGAGAAAGACAAGTAGCATATGATCTCACTCATATGTGAAATCTAATGAACAAGATGAACTATCAAGCAAGATAGAGGCAGACCCACAGATAGGGAGCAGGCTGACAGCTATCAGTTGGGAAGTGGGGCTGGGGGCTGGGAGGTGGAGGGACTGAGGAGAAATGAGAGAGAAAAAAAAAGTCAGGAACATGGACAACAGTGTGGGTTCTTTCAGCAATTCTGCCTTCATCATTTCTGAAGTAAAATTCATCAACCTTCAAATTATTATTTTCCAACAATCAATGCAATATTATTTTTGGCTGCTTTCAAGTTTTTTCTTTGTCTCTAATTTCCAGCACTTTTATTATGACTGATGTGAATATAGTTTTCGTTGGGTTTATTATGTTTGGGGTTAATAGTTTCTTGAGTCTAGTTTATGTCTTTCATAAAATTGGTGATGTGGTCAGCCAATATTTATTCAAATATTTTTCCTGCAATAAACTGTTTCTCCTCTCTTTCTAGGGCAATTCTGTATTGTTCAATATATTCTTTAGATTCTGTGCATTTTTAAAATGTGTTTTGTGTCTGATATTCATATTAGATAATTTCTTTCAATCTATCTTTAATTTACTTTCTCCTCTGTCATACCCATTTTGCTATTAGGTACATGAGATGTTTTATTTGGGAGCTGTTATCTTTAAGTTATAAAATTTCCATTTCAGTCTTTATATATTCTGTTAGTTGTCCAAGCTTGTCTAGCTTTCCATTCACTTTAAATAATCACTTTAAATTATTGTAACAATTTTTATTAGCTGCTTCATAGTCCTTGTTGAATAATCCCAACATCAGTGTCATGTCATTGGTGTACACTGATTTTTGTATCATATTTCTGTTGATAATTTCCTTGTTTTTTGCACAGAGTGCTATTAAATGCTTCTTAGACATCTTAAGCTTTGAGTTATGAGACTCAGCTTCTAAAACCTGTAGATAATGTTTATGTTTTGTTTTAGCAGACAAATCCTTGATTTATACAAGTTCCACCCAGCCATCTCTGGATTTTGTTTCCAATATTGTTTTTGTTTTCTATTTCCAGAATATGCTGCACACTGAAATAGTCAGGGCACTGGGTGGTTGTCTCTCAGTTTAGCTCTCCAAGTCTTTTGCTTACTTTTGAGGACAGAGGTATGCATGCATGCGTTGGTGTGTGTGTGTTGTGTGTATAGGGGTGCTAATCTCAGGAGTTGGTAAACATGTTTACAGGTTTCTTTATTTCTCACATTCTTCCCTTTATGCAATCTCTGTGGTACCACCCAATTCCCTGAAAGTACCTTTTTCGTTCCCCAGCAAGAGTGCTGACACTTTACTCAGCCTGCACTACTACACATTTTCTGTCCCTGTACCTGCATCCAGGGACAAATGTCAGTTGGACAGCAAGAGAACAGACCAACAGAGATTTGCCCCCCCCCCCACACACACACACAAGGGTCTGTAGCTTCTCCAATGAGAGAGGATGGTTCACTTACCCCAGACCTGTAGATGGGCCATGGATTGTTGCAGCCTTGACATTGCTGCCAGGAAACCTCTTTCTCTGTCCGCGGACTTGAGCTGGAGAGCAGCTCCTGGAGCGCTGTCTACAGGTGCCAGCGCCCTCTTCCAGGTAGGGCGGGATCCGCTGATTCGAGTCAAAGGATCCCGGAGAAAAAAAATACATAGGTGACCTCATCTTTGGTTTGATGTTGTGTCTAATTCTGGTCTTTTCCTAAAGACCTCCAGCTACTATTTACTCTTTGGAGTTCGCATATCTGCCATGCATTCTGTCTAGGGTTTGTAGCTTCACTGAGTGGACTTAACAGCGTGACAGTAGGCTTGTTTCATCTCACCCAGGACCAGAACACCATCGATAATATGTTATTAAGTGTTAAATAATATTAATATTAAAAATAATGCCTTGATAATTGGCTAATGTAATATAGTTTAGACACATAGTTTTTATTAATCACAACTCTGACATTCCTGCTGAGTAGGTCATCCTCAAGGTAAGGCAAATAAAAGCATCCTGATAATTTATACCACCATCCTACTAGGGAAGAGCAGTGACTTTTGCTTTGATATTTTTATGTTCATTTAAAGGAAAACTGTCATATTTCACACTTTCACATTACTGACCATCTCTGAAAATAATGGGAAGTATCTTTTTCAGATGTGATTTATAATATGAACAAAATCAGAATAAAGTAGAATAAAGTTTGAGAAATACATTCCTTATACCATATCTTTCCAATGTCAATTGTCCTGAGTTTTTATAGAGTCTGGTTAGCAACTATTTCTTGATTTAGGATCTAGATATCTGCTTGGAATATTTAATTGAAAATATGTCTTTTTAGTTATCTGTTGTCAAGCATGGGAATTAATTACAAATAACAGACTATAGTTTTTGCCTTTCATTTAATAATAATATTTTTTAAAACATGTTTTGACTTCTTCCGAGGATAAAACGGAAGTACTTGGATCAAAACCAACCTTTCCTTAAGACAATGCTGTAAAGATGACTTAGTATTAAATGCAGACTTAACAGAAAGCCCATTGTGCCAGAACACAGAACATAATAACATGACCTCATTCTGAATCACTTTTGAAAGCTGTTATTATTTAATATACAAATTATGTATGAAAAAATTTCCCATAAGAATGTGAGTTGGAGCAGCAGTGAGTCATTTTGGACACCTGCTTGATATGAAAAAAAAATAAAAACCTACCACCACTTTGAAACATATTACCTAAAGAAATGCAACTTAAGATTTCAAAGGATTTAAATTCAAAAATTGAATCAGGCATGAAAAATTAGACTACAGTTACAAAGAATTAATGGAAAACCAAATTAGCATGGTCCCAAAGCATTATTTCAGCTAGATTTTTACATTATTTTGTGCTGTGTCAACAATTTGGATGATTATAATTATCCACAGATCCCAAGATGCAAAAGAATCTGTCACGCACATTCCATACTATCTATAATGCCGAAATTGAATGTAGAAATGCTCAATGAGGTAAAAAAAAATCCACCTTTATATTCAATACATAATCTCTTTGTGATAGACCTTGTTAAACAGTTTGTCTATCAAATGGTAAAAGTGGCTTGCTTTAACTAGGGGCATTATTTTAGAGTGTTTTGGCAAGCAGACCGTTGTGAGTGTATGTGTGTGTGTGTGTGTGTATGCACTTACAAGATCCGATAGAGAGAATCTTTTAATGCTACAAATCCAGTGTTCCTTCCTACTAGATCACTTTTTGTGGGACCTAGTGTCAATTAACACTAATAGGGAAACTAGCTCTTTTCCTATACTGAGTGCAATCTATACTGAGTGCAGTAATAATCTAAACAGACTTTTAGTGACTAAGGCAAAGTTAAATGCCAATCCTGAATTAGGATAGTTCTGAAAATGAGACATTTCACATCACCAGAGATATTTTTGGATAATTGCTGGAGTGTTTTAATTGATTCACATCATTTTCTCCTTGTGTTATCTTATCTGGAATATCAAATAGGTATTCATATGGTATGCATATTTTCTATTGTTTTGACTATTGTTTTTACTATCTTCCTTGGCAGGATAATCCAGAGTTTGGGTTTTACTTGTAGGATTTTAGCATACTTTCTGAACTTTAAGCAATTTAAGCTATATAGTGACACAGCATTCTGAAATTTGGTGTCTCCTTAAAAGGCATGTGTGTTTGTTTGAAATGTGCTATATACACATATACTTACTTGCTATAAGAAAATCTCTTCAGTGGTAGAATCTAACAAAATAAAAATATGTTTTAGTGATTAATTTGGTTACATTTAAAATAAATCTACTTACAAGAAAATCTACATGGAGAGAATTTTGGTGTGTGAGTATGTATGAAGGTAATAAATTATTTACCTAGAAAATGTAATACTTATGGTTGGTTGAGATTGCTTGCTTTATCCTAGGAGTTATCATTATATTCCCAATCATTTATTTATATATAGCTCTCATGTAAGCATAAGTTCTAGTGGCAATCAAGTATATAATTGTATGCTTGGTATATATATATATAATTGTTCATACTTATTTCAACAGTCTTGCATACATTTCTAGATAGTAGTTTTTATTTTTAGCTAACATTTTATGTTATAGATCCCATACTAGATATTAGATACTAGAGTGCTTCTTTTGCTGACTTGAGCTTTCTATCTTTGTCATAAAGCCTTAAAATGATTTACCATCTTTACTCCATCATTCCACTGGCTCATTTTCATACACTATTGAACTCATTTTACATGTAAACACTGAGACCAGAATCTATAAAACTATTCCCTTCCATCTCCAGTTGAAACTCCATGTGCCAACCTAAGGACTAATGTAACTACAGTAAAATTGTTATCCAAGTATCAAAAATATAGGTCATCAGAAACAAGTTTCAAAGGATTTTATCCAGATGGATCTGTGTCAAAATATTTAGCTGGAATGCATGAATAAAGTGACTCATGTTTTTTTGTAAATTTTTGACTATTTTTCAAAATGACTAAATTATTGGCTAAATCATATATTACATCAGACTTAAGTACATGATATACACATATGCATATCACTTCTTACATTCCTTCATATTGAGATAATCTAATCATATGAATAAAAGTTTATGCTACAATTATAGCCATGAAATAAAGTTGCATGATATATTAAGTGGTTACATATATATGGGCAGTAAACTACTGATTTGATAATATTATCAGTGTTGAAATAGACAGTAATCACATTATTATTTCTATTAACTAGTTTTGAAAATAGGAGTCAAAAATTAGGTCTCATTTTTAAATATGCAGTCATGGAATCCTTTAAAAAAAACAGGCAGAGAATCCTGCCTTAAAAACAAAACAAAAAAAATTACTTCAATGCTGAATCAAAGGCACAGCAAAATTGTAGAAATTTTAAAAATATATTGCGTTGATTAAGCTATTACACTTGTCCTGATTTTTCCCCTTTTGCTCCCTTTCACCTTCTACTCCCCCAGGCCGTCCCCACACCCTTGTTCATGTCCACAGGTCGTGCCTGTAAATGCTTTGGCTACTCCCTTTTCCATACTGTACTTTACATACCTATGGCTATGTTGTAACTACGTTACCTATTTATACTTTTCACATCTTCTCACTATTCATGTATTTTTCCTCTGTGAATTATTTTTTAAGTTTTTAATTAGATATATTTTATTGATTATGCTATTACCATTGTTTTCCCCTTTGCCCCATCTATGTGGGACCCCCATTCCCCCCCAGCAATTCCCTTATACTATTCTTGACCTCCCCCAGTCTATTTTGTACCTACCAATTATGCTTCTTATTTCCTATATCTTTTCCCCTTCTCCTACTTTCTCCCCGCCACTGATAACCCTCCACCTGATCTTCATTTCTATGATTCTGTTCCTGTCTTAGGTGTTTGCTTCATTTGTTTTTATTTTTTTAGATTCAGTTTTTGATAGTTGTGAGTTTGTTGTCATTTTACTGTTCATAGTTTTGATCTTCTTTTTTCTAAAATAAGTCCCTTTAACATTTTATATAATAAGGGCTTGGTGATGATGAACTCCTTTAGCTTTATCTTGTTTGGGAAGCACTGTATCTCTCTATCCATTCTAAATGATAGTTTTGTTGGATAGATTAATCTTTGTTGTAAGTTCTTGATTTCTATCCCTTTGAACATTTCTTGCCAGCCCCTCTTGCCTGCAAAGTTTCTTTTGAAAAGTCAGCAGATAGTCTTATGGGAACTCCTTTGTAGGTACTCTCTGCTTTTCTTCTGTTGCTTTTAAGATACTCTCCTTATCTTTAACTTTTGGCGTATTGATTATGATGTGTCTTGGTGTGCTCTTCTTTGGGTCAAATTTGTTTCAGATTCTCTGTGCTTACTGAACTTGTATATCTATTTCCTTTGCAAAATTGGAGGTTTTCTTTCATTATTTTTTTCAAATAAGTTTTCAATTTCTTGCTCTTCCTCTTCTCCCTCTGGCACCACTATGATTCAGATGTTGGTACATTTAAAGTTGTCCCAGAGGTTCCTAACCCTCTCCTCATTTTTCTGAATTCTTGTTTCTTCTTTCTGTTTTGGGTGAATGTTTATTTCTTCCTTTTCTTCCAAATTCTTAATTTGAAACCTGGCTTCCTTCCCTTTACTATTGGTTCTCTGTATATTTTTCTTTATTTTACTTTGCATAGCCTTCACTTTTTCCTGCATTTTATGACCAAACTCAACCATTTCTGAGAATATCCTGACTACAAGTGTTTTGAAGTTTGTATTTGATAGGTTAGATATCTCCATGTCACTTGGTTTTGTGGGGGGGAGTTTTGATTTGTTCTTTCATTTGGGCCATATTTCTGTCTCCTCAATTTGCCAGGCTCCCTATATTTCTGTGTATTAGGTAGAGCTGCTCTGACTCTCCATGTCGGTACCATTGTCATGTTGTAAGGGAGGGAGCCTTAGGTATTCTTGAGGGCAGGGCAACCTTTGCTGTTTTATGGCAATGTATGTGGGGGAGGGGTCACAGAGGGAACAATGTCACTTGCTTGTCTCTCACCCAATTTTCTGTCACTTCTCCTACTTCCTGTAAGCAACTGGTACCCTTTTAACTGCTGCCCTGGTGCTGATTCCCTGAGTAGGTGGGTTTGTGTACATTCTAGGGCACTGTGGGCCCTTTAAATGGACTCCCCTGAGAGATTGGCAGTTTCTTCTGCTGCTGCAATCCTCCCCCCTGGTTTTTATAGGCAGAGCTGATGAGGCTTTATTTCCCAGAGCCGGAAGCCTGGGCTGCATGGTCTGGGCTGGGGCTGGAATTGCTTGTTTCCAGTTGTCCCTTCTGATTTTTATCTGCCTCACATGAAGGTGGAATCATCCATTCTGCTGGCTGCCACCACTTCCCTGGGTGTTCTCTCCACCCAGGCTATCCATCTCTTCCCCTCTTACCCATCTGGATGAAAGTTTCCTCTTTGATTCCTTGGTTGTCAGACTTCCATACAGTTCAGTTTTCTGGCAGTTCTGGTTGTTCTTTGTTTTTAGATTAGTTGTTATCCTTTCTATGGTTGTGTGAGGAGGTGAAGCATGTCTGTCTATGCCTCCATCTTGGCTGGAAGTCTGTAGCATTTTTTGTAAAGCTTGATATTTCACTATAACTCAAAATTTGTAGAAGTCATAAGTTTATTATAAAATAATGAGGCATTAGTTACAAACAAAAACCAATAACTGGCAACACTTCACATGCCCCTTACATCTTATTTCCTCTAAGTTTACTTGATGTACTAAGCTTCCTTCACATTGCTTCAGAATTTCTGAAAGTATTATAGAGACTCTGACTCATATTGTATATGTCTTTTGGGAGCAACTGAATTTGAAATCATGTGAAGCTATTCTTAATATAATTGTTCATATATTTAAGTACTTATGCATATAAGACCTTGTAGAAAAGTTTTCGATACTATTGTACCAATGGCATACATCATTAGTGTCTTCAAGCATGTCTTCGTAATAATAAATCCCATTGAGATAAATTTTTATATAGCAACCATTGCAAATATTGTTATTGATCTCTATTGATATAAATTGAACTACCTGTATTATCAAAAGCAGATAGTTTAACCATTTTCAGTATAACAAATATTTATTTTTATTTAACTACCAATAAATCTTTGATTTTATAATTTAGAAGAGCTCAGTTTTATGCAAGATCTTTCCTTAAGACTGTATGCAAATCAAAGATTATTTTGACTTTAAATGACTATGCAGTAATTTAGTGATGCACAAAGTACATAACAAAACTTAAATATATAGAACACACTAAAATAGAGTACTATTTTCTTAAACCAACTCCCCATCCTTCTTCACTTCTATGTATGACAAACTTTTCCTTGGTACCAGATGTACTGGAAAATCTCATTCCTTGTCTCATGGGACTTTTTTATACTTTCATGTAGTCCCCAAGCTCCGATAAAGCAAATACTATAAGTTGTGTGTGTATATTTTTTATCCAGGAATTGGAAAGACAATTACAAGGGAAAGCCTCTATCTTTGAGTTTTATAGATGGTCTGACTTGTCAATTCCTGGATGCCTAATTTTACTTTGTTAGTCAGAGAAATGTGTGTTAGCCCATTTCTCATTTGACTGTTTTGTAGTTAATCTCTATTCTTTGATATGTTGCCTCTGAGAATAAAAACTTTCACTTTTTTAGTGAAAATTGTTACTCTTTGATGTGGCCAAACTGGATTTCTATTCCTGATTTCCCAGTAAACATTACTGGGGAGATCATGGTATCATATATGATATCATTAAATAATATAGCTACTCCAAATTTAGTATTTTCTGACCATTAATGAATAAACTATGCACTGAATCATCCACAAAGGTACATTTTTACAGGCAGTTTGTGCTGGCTTGACCTATGAAAGCCAGGTACTATACCCCTTCGTACCATAGCATAGAGGATAGAAAGATGAGGGGGATAGGGGTACACTCAGTGACCACCCTAATGTATAACATGGACTATAAAATCATTTTTCCAAGAAAGTTGAAGGAAACAAAAGATAATCAAAGTATTCCCCAAGGTTTTGTGTTTTCTTCTTTAAAAAAGGGGGGATGGGGAATGAGTGTAGCATGTCTATTAGAGAAAATAAGTTCAGATGTGAATAATAAGAATCACTTATATGATTCCTAGCTTCATGACACTATATTGAATGTCCTACACATTTTATTGATTAGGTACTATAACATGGGTTAGGTACTATAGTTTTCATCCCAATTTTACAGGTGAATAAACCAACATACAGGAATTTACACACTATACCCACAGTCAAAAAGTTAGTAAGTAGCCTTGGCCTTACAGTTTGTGAATTAACCACTGTAGCTATGCTGCCTTGAGAATCAAAGATAATGTGGTATAACAAAGAAGAGCACATGATTGGAGGTTCATGTCTCAGATGGGAGTAAGAGCAGAACCCCTTAAACGTTTCCCTGTCAACAATACCAATGTCCTCCTAACTTCTGTTTCTGTAGCACTCATTCCTCAGCCAAATGAGCTGACTTTTGGAGTATTTTGGAATCCAAGCTGTCATGCTGATATGAGTCAGATAGGAGATAACATGTTGGAAGTTTTTTTTTTTTAATAGACTATCATAATCTCAAAAATACCTGCAGTTATTTCTTATTTAATTTGTTTTAGAAGATTTAGTATTGAGTCATCAGCAAAGTGTTACTTTAATACTACTATTACTACTAATCAAAATAGAAAACTGTTACAAAACCAGTGGTTGTTAACTATTTGGGAGTAAAATTCTGATAAAAGACATGGTTTCTTAAGAAAAAATGAAAATATACACCTATATGCCTAAAGTCTTTTTAGTGAGTGTAATTTTCATTTATTTTATTTTATTTTTTATTGCCATTTATTCTCCTTATACCCTCTTCCATCCTAACACACTCACTACACACTACACTCACCACACTGTTGTCTGTGTCCATGAGTTCGTTCTCTCTCTCTCTCTCTCTCTCTCTCTCTCTCTCTCTCTCTCTCTCTCTCGTTCAGGCCCTCTAAATTTTAGATATTTTGTGAACTCACTAAATTACATCTTTATACTTTAGGCTAAGAATCTCTAGATAAGAGATTATCTCATAAGACTTTTATATTCATAATACAAAATTGTTTGTTTCAGCCAAGTTCCAGTTGAACTCTTTGATTAAACAATACCTCATTATAATTTCATTAGAAAAATGCTCAAAAATATAGAACATGCTATATTTAAAATGTGAAATTGTAAGATCACTGATGTTGGTGTTATTCTTTGGGTATAGTATCAGCTGTTTTAAAGTTAATATATGAAGATCTGACCAAGGGAATTTACTTAGATTTTTTTTCCTGTTCTCTAAAGCCAAGAACAAGAAATAGCCCTCACACATTGATGCATCAGACAGATGAGCAAGGACTCACATGTCCCTAAATCTAACCATTAATTACATTCCATGACATACTCTTGGCTCCTTAGAGACCACCCTGTTTCCCCAATGACTTGGCATATCTGCAAAAGGATAAAAGACTGGACTAGGAAGCCTGGGCAAAAAGGTGTTATTCTCCTGTTTCAATAATGTAGTAAATAAATTCAGATTGCTTTCACAGAGTTGCAGAACTAACTGGAGTCTTAAGAAAAAAATCTACTGGGCTCCTTCTTAGGAAAGAAAATAAAGAAAATCAACAGTGTCTGAGTAAGTTGAACTAATAAACTGACAACTTTTCTGCTGTAATATAGTTAATGCCAGTGCTTTCTAATCTCCGCTTATTTCTCTAGTCAAAATCACCTTCCTCCAAATTAAAAACAATAAATGTGAGTTTGTGTTGAGGACTGCCCTTCCTGGTTTCAGAAGCTGTAACCCCCCCCCATGGCTAAGGCTGAGTGAGCGACATTCAGACCATAAGCCACTAAGGAGACAAAACTTATCTCCCTGGAAGGAGTGCCACTTCTGCTCCTTTACTTCATCCATACTGGCCCCCAATGCTTGATTGGTTAGCCAATGATGGGTAACATTCCTTAAGGGAAGGATGACCTAAGACAGGCATGATCATGGGGAGCCCCCAGGGAAGGACTTGGGGGCTACAGCAAAAGGGGGTGATGGACCCTCACCCTTTGGCTTTGACATAACCTGAGTCTTCATTCTGTCTGCAAGCAGTCTCCTAATCTCTGGGCTGCCTTGCTTCCTCTGCCTGACTTAAGCCTGAAACAATGACAGAGGGCAGTGCAGCTCTGTGCTGGAAAGGATGGGTTCCCTGGGTGATCAGGCCTAAGAAAGAATATGTAAAATCCTGTGAAACCTGCTTTGCTAAGAATGCTCTCAATTAAATGATGAGGGTCCAAGCAGGAAATGAGTTTGTTTCCCAAAATTGTGTAGCCCTTTAGCTAATGGACCCTGACTCAGAATAGCCCTCATAGTTCTTTGTATGCTATCTATTGTTTTATCCTTACTGCCTGACAATATTAATGAACTTTACCTGTATTCCTGTGCAAATTGAACCCAATTAAAGCTTGTCAAGGCAAGGGTTGGCATGCCCTCCTCTTGAGAGAGTAGCCAGGCCACTCTGAGGTTTTCCCCCCTTGAGACAGTAGCCGTACCGTCCCTTTTCCTCCATAGGACTCATTAGTCTGTGTGAATTTGTCTTGTATCTTATCCATAATATCATGGACATTGTGGGCAAGTGTCTATGTCATATTTGTGATAATAAATCTAGTTTTTCTTTCAATAATTAAACCTCTAGCCATAGTACTGCATACTAACTCAGGTCATGTACATAGCACACATATGCAACACTGCACGTCAATTACTGACAACTTTGCAGAAAGAGTGAAATTCTATGTCCCATTTCCAGTGAGCCAAAGGGTTCTCTCATAAGTGCAGTCTTCAAACAGGCAGCAGAACATTTGGCACATGGTTTGTCTGATTATAACAAGCTGTATCCAGAACTGAAATAAAAATAATCCTGAAATTTGATGCTGATGAAGGGAGTGCAGCACAGTTAGGTTACCAGCATCTTCCTACTCAATGGAATTCTATTTTCCAAACATGTAATATTCAATTTATTTCTTTCCTATATGATTTAGTAATATTACTAGCAGACTTTAGAATGGTCATTTATAAGAAAATAATTTATCGAGTATGTATCACTGATTATTATCCAAACTGCCAATTATATTATTTTTCTCAAAAACTATAAGATACAAAGACATGGCTAGAATTCAACTTCTTTTCTCTTCATTGCAAATTGTCATATCAGGTAAATTGCCACTTTAAAGAATAAGTTTCCAATGGATCATAACTGTATCCCCATCCGAGCTTACAGATTATATTATGCTGATGGCTTCCCCTCCATCAATGTCATTACCTTAATTAACAGAGAGAGAGGGGTACATGGCACACATTTTGTGCTCACATTCTGAGGTCAGTATTTCTTTAAAAAGCCTGATACTTGTTGACACCACCTTTTTATTTGTACTGTGATTTAGTTGCAATTTCAGTAATGTTTTTCTCTTTTAAAAAGAAAGAGAACCATTTCTTACATGACAGTTATGTTTTTAATATATAAAAGAGAGAAGAGAGCAATGGATCTGGTTGAAGACTTAGATATTGGAGCAATAATCCTACTCTCTTTTCTCTCCCTCTGTCCCCTCCAAGTTCTTGAGGGGATGAAAATGACTAAGACAATTATCTTCTCCTTGTACTGTAACCTAAATTGACAGAAGCAGAGAATTTTTCCTGTCACTTGTCTAAAAAGTAAGAGTCTTTGACTGTTCTGACAGAATAGTTAATAAGCTGCCCTTCACTTTATCTCCCCTAAATGCTGTCTCCTGATGTTTTACCTATAATATATTCCTCAAAGTTTCCTCAGCAGCCTGAACTCTGAAATGCACACTGGAACTCACATGGAAACACAGCTTATACACCAAGCAAACAGATTCTATCTACACATTAGAAAGAAGAAAAACCTGACTGTGTGTAGAGAGGAAGGAAAGCCACGAATTCTGCTTTCACTCATTTGCATATTACATTACCAAAAGTTTTACCCTTTTCAAATAATATGCAGATGGAAAATTAGGCAACAGGCTGTGGTAATTACTGTTAGGGCCATTGTGGTGGCAGGAGAAAACAGTCAAAGGATTCATTTTTCTTCCAAGGTAATCATACTTTTCAAATCCATCTGAATCACAGCCAAAGGATTACTTCTTATCTGGCCTAAACAAATGCTCTTTCCACCAGTCTTGGATGTAAAAAGAAACCACCTCATTGAACTAAAAAGTATTCCAAGGTCAGCTGCAGTTGCCCAGCTTTGAAACAGGCACTACAGCTTGTGTTTTTATAGAGGATAGGTAGACCACAGGCTGGGCTGCATGCAGTTCCTGCTTTTAAACTTCCTGTGTGAGCAGTTTCTAAATGAGTCTGAGAGCTCTATGGGTCTGTTCTTTATGGCCGTTCTGGTGGCACACATTTATTAGATTTGCGAAAAGGACAAGAAGGTACTCTGTTCTCTGGGATAGGGAAAAGACTCTTAAAGGAAATGACAGAGGCATTCTTATAATTTATGACCTCTCTGTCTCCCCAAAGGAAGTCCTCCTGAAAGCCTAGTATGTCATCATATTGATGAGTGAGGAAAGGGGTCTGAATTAAGTTAAATCACCCGAGCCTTCATCTTGAATTCCTGCCAGACATTTCCAGGTGATAGGACTATTCCAGACAGGCCCAGAGTCACAAAAATGTCAAGTTCATCTTTCTGCCAGCCTGCAGTCAGCCTGCCAGCCACACCTAAAAAGTTACACGAATCATGTTGAAATACTAAATGCTTATATGTGTATATGCCTATTCCAGCATTTGTGTCCAGCTCCAAACAACTGAGTTCATTTAAATATGTATGCTTTCCAGTATTAAGAAGGTGAGGAGCTTTGCAAGAGATGAAGCAGATAAAAAAAACACTCAGCAGGAAAAGGAAAAGATAAGGAAGACCAATGAGACCACATTTCATAATACCAGTTAGGGAATAAAGAATGGGTATTAAAGTGGTGCTAATTTTTTCAGGGAAGAAGCTTATAAAGAAATAGCTCAACCTCCATTTTTGCATAACAAAAAAGTATAAAGTTAGATTAATTTTCCCTGAATGAGTTATATAATGAAATTGTGAGCTTTGGCACCTCCAACTAGATGATTACTTTTCATCAGTAAAAGAAATAATGTAAGGGATACAACTATTTTCCCCTAATGCTCTCTCCATATAGAAGCACACTGTATTAAATAATTTATTTAATTTGTCTTCTGACCATTGATTAAAAAATGCCAAAATGCCAACTTTTTATACATTGACTCATCATATACATTTTTTATCTTCTGTTTTTCTGTTACCATCCCTTTATTACTAAAATTTGTATTAATATCAAGTAAATTTGTATCTTCATGCAGAAAATTTAATTGGTTAATTCTATCAAATTTTATTAGTAATCTTTTTATTATTACAGAGCTGTTTCTTTCTTAAAAAATCATTCATTAGAAAAGCATAACACTAGTTGATGAGAACATAGGAAAATGATGCTATGACTCCAAGAATAAGTAATGATTTCTTTGAAAGGACATAAAAATTAGCTATAAAAAAATAAATGAGAGTACATTAAAAATTCAGGATTTTAATTCACCAAAGACATTATTAGAAAAGTGAAAAGGTGAGACATGAGGAGGAGAAAAATATTTGCAACTCATATGACCAAAGAGGACTCTGATAAAGATTACATTTAAAAACTGATAAATCTAAAAAACAAAACAAAAAAAGTCCAAAAGACAAATCACCTTAACAGTCATTTCAAAAAGTGTATAACCCGATGGTCAATAAATGTAAGAAAAAGAAGTTCACCTTCATTGGTTATGTAAATTGAAACTAAAACCACAGTTATACTGCAGTTGGACGGCCGCAGACTGGCTTAGGCAGCGCAGTGCAAGTGGCGCTCAGCTGTTAGCAGGCACATCCGATGGGGTTTGGGGCTGTCCTGGCTGCATCTTCCACACTCCCACCTACTCCTCCAGGTACTTCTTGCATTTCTCTGACTTCCACATGGCCTCCCTCACTCTACTGACCTGCTCTACTGA